>OZ023267.1:56076866-56671866 GCA_964006375.1 Tillus elongatus | reverse complement strand
AGTCAATAATCTTTCTATTTCAAATGTATCTAATTGCCCACAAATTTTATGATTTAACTTTTTTCCGAGCCCAACGAGTCGTTGGGGTTTAAACGCTAGATCAAAATTTTTTACTCCAAAACTCTAAATTATTATTAAAAGCTATCATCTAGTGAATTTCTCCCAGTTATCTGCACGTACCATATTTATATCGTATATCTAAAGGTGCATGTCATTTTTGTAAATATTACATAATATTCGAGTCATTTAACGAAGTCCGATATTTTACAAATTCAGTTACAAAAAAGTTGCAATCCCAAAGAAAAATCTTCAAAAATTATTACATAATATTATTATATTATATTACATATGATTATAACTTACATTATTATAGGAGCAAAATTTACATGAGCCATTGTAGTTTACATAAATTGGGAACTTTTATATTTGTGAATAATATGGTAAAAACAGTTTAATTGTATATATTGTAGAATTGTAGATAGTTTGTATATAGTGTGAAATTGTATAATTGTGGAAAGGAAAAGAAAATATAGGATACCTATAACCAGAAAATAAAAAGATCAAAGTAAAAAAAACTTCTGGACGCAGCAAGTGCGTTATGGTAGTGAATTTTCATAAAAAATATTTTAATGGTTAACATGTTTTTTTAAGAAAGCAGGCATCAATCTATATAGTAGAAACAATATGCCATGTTTCATCAAAATAACTTTATTTTTTTGAAAATGTAAAAAAATTTCCACAAGTAAACCTAAATTGTTCCAGAAAAAACTGGTTTCCTGGTCAACCTTATAGGTTAATAGCAAATTGGGCTATTCAAATTTGAAGCATTTAATGAAAATTCGCTACCACAACGCACTTGCTGCGTCCCGAATTTCTTTTCTTACAAAGATGTATTATATTTCGATGAAAAATGCAAAAATGCAATAACATAGGGCGTGTTCGCTTAAAAAAATCGCTACCATAACGCACTTGCTGCGTCCCAAATTTCTTTTCTTACAAAGATGTATTATATTTCGATGGAAAATGCAAAAATGGAATAACATAGGGCGTGTTCGATTAAAAAAAAATTGAATCACCAACGACTTATGGGCCACCTGTAATTGTGGAAATATTTTTACGATGTAGCTTAAGACACCCTATAATTAATGTATACCATTTTTGTTCGTAACTTGCATAATAAGGGATATATTGAGCTTTAATGATTTTTACGAAAATTTGAAAAAAATGATATACCATTAAACGATAAACTCTATAGCCAACACTACTGCCAAAGCACCACAAAAAGGGTGTGTTTTAAATTAATATTCCGGAAAAATTTTTAGTAAAATGAAGGAAAATGATGATTGAAACTAAGAGTTTAGGCTTTGTAAACCATTCTTCTTGATACCTTTTCGTTCCAAAGCTGATATTAATTTCAGGTTCATTGCCTAAATATTACCAATTTTGACGTTTGAAATCGCGACTTTGACGTTTTGAGGAAAACCCAAATTTATTTTTCTTTAAATGCCTGTAACTTTTTTCTCCTTTAACCTACAGAGCTAAATTTTGGTAGGTACCTTACCCATGATGATATGAACCCGCGTTGGTTGCTCTTACTTTGTTACTTCCGAAGATATAATTTTTTTTTCGAATGAAAACTCAAAATTTTTCCGGAAAACCTCGTCCGCTTTTCCTCTCTAACGAACTTATCCAAGCCATTTACAAAAGGAAGGTATGTGCCAAATTTTATCAAAATCGGCCCTTTATTTTTTGAGTTATCGGTGTGATACATATATATATATATATATATATATATATATATATATATATATATATATATATTTATATATATATATATATATATATATATATATATATATATATATATATATATATATATATATATATATATATATATATATATATATATATATATATAATAAAGAAAAAAAATAATAGAAAATAAAATATAAAAAATAATAAAAAAATATATAAATAAATATTTAAAAAATCTCGGGACGCAGCAAGTGCGTTATGGTAGTGAATTTTCATAGAAATGATCTGGCACAAAATATTTTATTATAACTTTTTTTTCTTGTAACATAGAAATCTAAATTTTGGTGTATAGTTTACTTTTTATATCTTAAACCTACCTAGCAAATTTGGTTATCATAGATTTTTTATTTTTTAAGATAAAAATTTTTTTCAAATGAAAACTCAAAATTTTTTAAGAAAACCTCGTCCGATTTTTCTGATTAACGAACTTGTCAAAGTTATTTACAAAAGGAAGGTACGTGCCAAATTTCATCAAAATCGGCCCTTTATTCTTTGAGATAAAAATTTTTTTCGAATGAAAACTCAAAATTTTTCCGGAAAACCTCGTCCGATTTTCCTAACTAACAAATTTGTCAAAGCCATTTACAAAAGGAATGTACATGCCAAATTTTATTAAAATCGGCTTATTACTTTTTGAGATAAGAATTTTTTTCGAATGAAAACTCAAAATTTTCCCGGAAAACCTCGTCCGATTTTCCTGACTAACGAACTTATCCAAGCCATTTACAAAAGAAAGGTACATGCCAAATTTTATCAAAATCGGCCCATTATTTTTTGAGTTATCGGTGTGACACCTATATATATATATATATATATATATATATATATATATATATATATATATATATATATATATATATATATATATATATATATATATATATATATATATATATATATATATATATATATATATATATATATATATACATATAAAAATTGAAACTGACCCCGGATATGGGTTCTAGGGGTCCTAGTTCGCGCTCATTTGCAAAAAAATTTTCAAAATTCAAAAGTCGGGATCTCCCCATTAGTGAATTTTTTCTACGAAAATTCACTAAAAAAGGAAAAAAAAAGTGTAAAATAGGTATAACATAAAGTATAAGTAAATACTAGAATTGTAAGTATAGGTCAAGATGACTAAATTTGTGTGATATGGCAATTCTGCATGAAAGTGCAATCTTCCCACTTAAATTGGAAATTCAAAGTAACTAAAAAAGTCTATGGCCAATGAGACTACAAGCTCGAGGCCAAACCACTCTTCACGCACACACGCACACACACACACACACACACATTGTAGTTTATTGGGTCCTTGCTAAATATCTCAGAAGGCGACGGGTGCTGGCATAGGTTCGGGTTGTTCTACCGACTGTGTCGGGGATGGTTTATCTGGAAAATGAAAAAGGTGATGATAAAAAAACAACTTGTGATTCTCTCGCAATAATGATTATGAAATAGATTGCGAGATTAGACATACCTTCCACATTGTGCAAGCGTCTTTCACCAGTCTATTCTCGGTCTCTTTTTTCGGTTTCTTTTTCGCCTTTGTCAATGCTGCCTTCCGGGGTCTCGACTTTATCATGCGCCCCTTTGTGCAGATCTGGGAGCAATGGGGGCCTACCTTCCTGAATCCACAATTACGTTGGCAGCCATCCTTTTTTTACATTTACACAACATGCGCCGGAGTATTGAGTCTGGTGCAGGGTTCAAAGTGGTCAAACATTTGGTCTGATAGGGTTAGCCGCAAGACGAGGATTTAGAGAGTTAAAACACCTATTCTGTTTCTGGTTTCAAAAAGAAACATTCAGGGCTACACGGATTAATCAAAATCACCAAAAAGTCGAATCTTCCCCAACCACTGTCACAAATTCATTTGGTGGTGCCAACATATAAGTTTTTGTGATAATTAGAATATCAGCGTCGTCCACAGCTTGCTGTGAATGAATTTTTGCATCATCGATTTTTTCATTAGCATAGATATCAACCGGCTATTGTGATGTGAGTTTGCAAGGAACCTCTCCTGTGAAACACTGTGGCACCATTGATTTTGTAAATCATATTGTAGCAGATTGTTTTCTTTGCGCTCTCCTCAATCATTCTGTGCGCTTGGTGCTTTCACAAGCTTTGTCAGGGTAGGCATCGAAAATGACAACAGCATTTGATTTGTAGTTTGACTTGACATATGATAACAAATGCAGATAATTTCTGAATATGATATGTCTGGTCGTTGTGCCATTTGACGTGGTGTAACAAAAACCCTCCGTCAATTTTTCTTAAACCCATCAAAGTTAAAACAATTTTTTCGCTATGAAGAGCATTTTCTGTGCTTTTTGTCATTATAATATCTAGAAATTGGAACAATTCAGTGAGTTTTTTTACCTATTTGTAAAATATTAAGCGTTTCCATATGGTCACGGTAGTATCTTTTACTACTGCTGGATTTACAATGAATAACGTACACGGACAAAACTCTAAACAAATTTATTCAATTTAATGTATTATGAAAATTGTAGTTACAAGGCAAAAACAGAACCACGTCGTATTTTTTGCACATACTTCTCACATGCGATGTGCAACCTTCAGCCGCACAACGCCTTTTTTTCTTGCCTTCAGTCGGAACTAATAAGTGATCCTGTCCATCATACCTTATTTCGTCTATAACGCGATTACTGCTGAGACCTGCTGATGAAGACGGTCTTTCAGAGATTTTAAAAGGAGTCGTGTAATCTGACAAGGTACATGTGTACAACTTTTCTCCTGAATAGCAGCTGTGTTAGTGGATGTCCAGATTTTTTATATGTATCCAGGCATTTTCCAATGACACATCTATCATCCAGGTGATTAAGCACCACCACCATTGTTTACTACGTAAGGATATACAATAACGGGATACATTCTCATCCATAACATCATTGCCTTCCATATGCTTGTACTCTATCACCATGCTAGGACACTGGGAATGAATTATTTTCTTCCCTTTTTGTGAATACCGTTTGACATTCGCCACTAGAGCTACACCATAATAAGTTGATGCTATTGTAACTACATTATTTTCAAGCCACTGCAAAAAAGTATACCATGGTCTCTATCTAGTGCAGTAGAATACTGACCTCGTTGAAATTCCTCCTAAGGCCACGGATGCTGGCAGTGCCGGGAATGATTCATCTGAAAAATAAAAGTTGTGGTGAAAAAACAACTTGTGACCATATCTCGATAATGGTTACGAAATAGATTCCGTGATTAGACATAAAAAAGGTAAGATGCTTACTGGCAATTAGGCCATTGCTGACCCTTTTTGCTCATCTTAACTAACCTACCCTCCACCTTGAGCTCGATCTCAACGACGACAGTGATTTGAAAACTCATCCGCCGCCGTTGAGTCTCGAACCGTCGTCCCCCGAGTCCGTATTGGAAAGTCTGAATCGACTTTCCCGCACGGCCACGGAGGCGCTCCGTGATTATACATACTCTCCGCATTGTTTAAATGTATTTATTCAGTCTGTTTTCGGTCTCTTTCTTCGGTTTCTTCTTTGTCTTTGTCAATGCTGTCTTCCGGGGGCTCGACGTTATCACACAGCCCTTAGCACAATGTGCAGATCGGGTAGTAATGGAGGCCTGCCTTCCTGGATCCACAATTGCGTTGGCAACCTTTTTACATTTACAAAAAATGTGCCGGAGTATCGAATTTGGTCCAAGGTTCAAAGTGGTTAAAATATATGATGTGATAGGGTTTTGTCAGTGGCTAGATGCGGATTGTAGAGGGTTGAGACACATTTTCTTTTCATGGTTTCAAAAAAAAAAACATTCTTTATATCAGGGCTACACGGACCAACGAAAATCACCAAAAAGTCGATATCTTCCCCCACCACTGTCATAAATTCATTTGACGATACCAACATTAGAGCTGTTGTGACAATCAGCATATCAGCGTCCTCCACAGCTTGCTGTGAATCAATTTTGCATCATCAAATGTTTCCACTGTCATAGATATCAACCGGTTTTTGGGGGGAAGGAAACTCTCCTGCGAGACAGGGGGCACCATCGATTCTGTAAATGATATTGCAGCAGATTGTTTTCTTAAACTTTTGGAACGTTATATTCCTCTAGTTTTGACAAAAAAATATCAATTTTCATCAAATCACCCCCCATTCATCCCATACCCCCTGGAGCGATTTTAACCCAAAACAATTTGAACCGTTCGTTTGTCGGGTGCTCACTGTATACCAAATTTGAAGATGATATCTCAATTAGTTAGAAAGTTATTGGGTCTACTAAGAGACAGATCGACCGACCGACCGAATTTCGCGTTTTAGCAAAAAAAAAATCGAAATTTGTGTCACTGATATGCCACCCCCACAAATTCAACCCCTAATTTAATTTCAGCAAAGAATACCAGATATTTGATGGAATGAAAAGTTTTCTAATAAATAAACCTTAAAACGTTATATTACTCGAGTTTTAGCGACAAAATGTCAATTTTCTCCAAATCATCCCTATTCATTCTCTACCCTCTAGAGAGATTTAACCCGAAAACAATCCGACCCGTTAGTTTGTCGGGTGCTAACTGTATTCCAAATTTGAAGATCATATCTCAAATCCTTCTAAAGTTATCGTGGCTACAAATAGACAGACACACAGACCGACAGAACGACAAAAACAAATCGTTCTCAAATGAAGTTTTCTATAGGTTTTGACCCTTACGACGTTTAAGCAACAAAAAAATTGAAATTTTTGTCGCCAATGCGATACTTCCACACGTTGTGACGATGTGGAAGTAATGTATATTTCTTGTTTGACAGGGTATACTCCTGAGGTCCCATTTTAACCACGTTAAGATCCGATCATGGGATCTCAGATAAATCGAGGGAAGTCTTCAAAAATAATTTTTTATTTAAAAAATAAAATTGTTTTTGTTTTGTTTGAAAGGGTATATTCCTGAGGTGGTCCCATTTTCACCAAGTCAGGATCTGATGATGGGATCTCCGGGAAATCGAGGGAAATCCTCTTACAATCTATGTAACTTAAAGTTCTACTATAATACCGCACTTTGATTATATTATAGCAGTTTTCTAGTACCGTACTCACTACGTACGTATATTTACACTAAAGATTGAAAAATAGACAAAATTAAATCGACTTCAAAATAGTCACTAAAAAGGGAAAAATAACTCGATTGCCGGTTTAACTCAAAATGAAATAATGAATAATTATTATTATATGCGCTACTTACTTATCTTTAAGTAGGTGCCAAGGCGGATGCACAATAATACTTAGCGATATAAACAGTTTAATTAATAACCCATTATAATTGTAATAAAATACCTAAATATGTTTAGGTGCGCGGAAAAACTTGCGATGTGGCGGGAGTGTGAACCTAGCCATCTACCTACTATATAATTGGCTTGGCACCGACATCAAAGAGATAAGTATCTGGCGCATCTAATAATATTTCATCTAAATTACTTTTTGGCTTTTGAACTAAACCTGTAATACAGTTATTTTTTACTTTTTAGTGCCTATTTTGAACTCGGTTTAATTTTTAGGGAATTTTCTTAAAAAAAAATAATTAATGAGGAGATCCCGACTTTTGAAAAAATTTCTTTAAATAACCGCGAACTAGGCCGCCTAGAACCCATATCCAGGGTCAGTATTAATTTTTTGTATATATATATATATATATATATATATATATATATATATATATATATATATATATATATATATATATATATATACATATATACATATATATATATATATATATATATATATATATATATATATATATATATATATATATATATATATATATATATATATATATATATATATATATATATATATATATGTATCACACCGATAACTCAAAAAAGAATGGCGAGATTTTGATCACATTTGGCACATACCTTCCTTTTGCAAGTGGCCTGGATAAGTTCGTTAGTCCGGAAAATCGGTTTAGGTTTTCCCGGAAAATTTTGTATTTTCTTTCGAAAAAAAATTATATCTCCGAAAATAACAAACTAAGGGCAACCAAATTTACTAAGCTGGTTTCTGTCATAAAGTGTATCCTGTGTACCAACAGTCAGCTCTCTATCTTAAAAGACACAACAGTTTTTTATTAATTAAATCGGATTCAAGTAAGTTAAAACGTCAAAATTGATTGAGTACGATTGTGAGTAAAAAATACCACAAGAAATGACTAACAAGCTCCTAGATATGTGTTTAAGTCGCTATTTTCATCGATTTTGTTATATGAGCAAAAAATCTATTGTAAATCGAAATGGTTTTGTGTAAATTTTAAAACATTGAACAACTGTATTACGGGATATAGCTGCTAGTAGACACATGTCTAGCATAGCTCAGTGGCCTAAGTCTCTGTACATCGGATAATCAAATTCAATTGACCTCTGCATGGCGAGTTCGAATCCTAGTTAGTGACTTTACTTTTTTCAATTTTTTTAAGTCTCATTTCACTTTACCGTTATCTAATCAGATTGTTGTTATTCCGATAAATTTTTTAGCGAGTTTTTGTATAAAAAATAATTATCAAAGAGGAGATGAAAGTTTTAAGACTTAATTCAATTTGAATAGCATATCTGGTTGTTTGTTATTGCCCTAACTTAGTGAAACCGTTTCATATTTAATACAGCCGTAGACTTTTCCCGTGGCTTCACAAGTGCTTGTTTTAGTGAATTTTCTTAAAAAAATAATTAAATTTAGAAAAAATGTCTTCAAATGAGCGCAAACTAGGCCCCCTAGAACCTATATCCAGGGTCAGTTTCAATTATATATATAAAGGGTGAACAATTTACCAAAATTTAGATCTGTAAGTTTAAAGACAAAAAGTTAGACGCATTTAAAGAAAAAAAATGGGGTTATCCTCAAAACGTAAAAAGTCGCGATTTGAAACGTCAAAATTGGCAACATTTAGGCAAAGAACCTTAAAGAAATACGGATTATGTAAAGAGTGTTCTGCAAACCCTTAAGTTTCAGCTTAAACCATCATTGCCCTTCATTTTAATAAAATATTTCTAGAAAATTAATTTCAAATAGACACTTTCTCTGATGCTTTGGAAGTGGTTTTAGTTAAATGTATGGTTTAACGGTGTATAATTTTTAGCTCATTTTCGTAGAAAAAATTCGCTAATGAGGAGACCGCGGCTTTTAAATTCTTAAAAGATTTCTTGAAATGAGCGCAAACTAGGCCCCCTAGAACCCATATCTTGGTTTACTTTCTGTTTACATATATACAAGGCGACGCATTTCTACGCTAAAGCTCAATATAATTGATATTATGCAAGATACGAGAAAAAATTGTATACGTTACCTATAGGGTGTTTTGTGCTGCATCTTATAAAATTATTTTGACAACCACAGGTTGGCCCATAAATAGTTGGTGATACCTATATTTTTTAAACATTCCTTGTTGTATTTTTGCATTTTTTATCGAAATATGATGCAGGTTTGTAAAAAAAATCGTGACGCAGTAAGTGCGTTTTAGTAGCGAATTTTCATTAAACGCTTCAAAATGCAATAACTCAATTACTATTAACCTAAGTTTCGTCAGCTAGGAAACGAGTTTTCTCGGAAACGTTTTAAGTTTATTTTCGGAAAATTTTTGTACATTTTCACACAAGTTATTTTGGTAAAATATGGTACATTGTTCCTACTATATAGGTTATACTGGTGACCAAATTGATTCCTGCTTGCATTAAAGAGAATTATTTGCTATTAAAAACATTGTTATGAAAATTCACTTCCATAACGCACTTGTTGCGTCCAGACTTTTTTAAGCTTGTTTATTTCTAGGAAATTTCGCTGCGACAGAAAAGGTGAGAACGAAAGAGATTAAACAATATACGGCATTAAGGGGAATCTTATGATGCAGTTGACATCTTTATTACTATAAGAATATTACTTATGCAGAGATTTTACATAAATACGTTTAACCTTTCTTTGTTTGCGCTATATAAAAGAAAGAAACAACATTAATCATTTCACCTTCCAAATGTAAGACGTCCTACGTAAAGCAGTTTGATACTTAGAAACAATAACAGAGCCTATTTACAGGAATAACATGTTCCTTAGAGACTAGATATTACATTTCTGGAAAATGTGGGTGAGCAAAATGACTATATAAAAAGTACCTCATTTATTTTATCAGGTAAAAAAGAAGTTGACGCTGAACCATCAAATGTCTAAATAAAACTTGTGCCGCATTTTCATGTTAAGACCCCATGAAAGATAGAATATTCATATTGTTGTACCGCTGATTGTTATCTGATATCTGCAGGTATTTATTCTGTGCAACAACGTACAGGAGCGTTTTTATTTTGTTGTCGCAGCTGTTTACATAGAACAGATAGTCAGTAAGGAGTTATATATTCAAATGGCGTACCAAAATTTGACGCCTACTTTTATTAAAAAGTCTGGATGCAGCAAGTGCATTATGGAAGTGAATTTTTATAAAAATGCTTTTAATCAAATGTGTATATCTAATGAAAGCAGTCATCAATCTGATTACCGGTATAACCTATATAGTATAAACAATGTACCGTATTTTATCAAAATAACAAATTGTTTGAAAATGTATACAAAACTTCCGAAAATCAACTTAAAATGTTTCCGCGAAAATTGGTTTCCCAGCCAACAAACCTTGGGTTAATAGCAAATTGAGCTATTAAAATTTGAAGAATTTCATAAATATTCGCTACCAAAACGCACTTACCGCGTGTCGATTTTTTTTCTTACAAGCTTGCATCTTATTTCGTAAAAAAATGCAAAAATGCAATAATATAAGGGTTTTCGAAAAAAAATGTAGGTATCACCAATTACTTATGGGTCACCTGTGATTGTGAAAATAATTTTATAAGATGCAGCTTTAAGATATCCTATAATTAAGGTATACAATTTGTTCTCGTATCTTGTATAATAACAATGATACTGAGCTTTAGGGTAGAAATGATAAAAACTGAATGTAAATCTGGATATAGATTCTAGGGGCCTAGCTTGCGCTCATTTGAAGAAATATTTTTAAAATTCAAAAGTCACGGTCTCCTCATTAACGAATTTTGTCTACAAAAATTCGCTAAAAATTACAGACCGCTAATCCATAACTTAACTAAGACTACCGCCAAAGCATCAGAGAACGAGTCTACTTGAAATAAAATTTCTGGAAATATTTTAATAAAATGAAGCACAATGACGGTTGAAGCTGAAACTTAAGGGTTTGCAGAACACTCTTATTGCGACCCTTTTGAAGTTTCAAATCGCAAATTTGACGTTTTGAGGAAAACCCAATTTTTTGATAAGAAAGAGCTTTTAAATGATGTAACACTTGACCCATGTTCCCTATTTAAAATATATGGTTGATGTGACAAAGTTGAGTTTTATGTCAAAACATGTCCCCCTCAATATTAAAATTGACGTGTTTCAGCGTTTCTTAAAAAAAAATTTCTCTGGACGCAAATCGGTCTGTTTCGTTTTCAATGCGCCACCCTATATATATATATATATATATATATATATATATATATATATATATATATATATATATATATATATATATATATATATATATATATATATATCTATCGCTATCCTGGACTCCATTCAAAAGAGAGCTATACGTCTCATCGGGGACCCTAGCCTCACCCAAAGGCTGCTATCCCTTGCCCACCGACGTGCCGTTGGTGACCTCTCTCTCTCTTTTATAGATATCTGCACGGGCACTGCTCAGGGGAACTTTCTTCCATAGTTCCTCCACCTGCTGCCCCCAGCAAATCTACCAGGGGAACAGAGCGAATGCACACTTTCACTGTCCAGGTCACCAGACATAGAACATCTTGTTATGACCGCTATTTTGTCCCGAGGACTTCCAAGTTGTGGAATTCCTTGCCGGCACATGTTTCCTTCTCCTCCGAACCTTCAAGTCCAGAATTAACAAGTTGCCTCTTTCCTCCTTGTCAACACCCACGGTACGATAGTATTTAGGCTGTAAGCTCTCGTGGTGTGTTGTTGAAATTTATATATATATATATATATATATATATATATATATATATATATATATATATATATATATATATATATATATATATATATATATATGTATATATATATATATATATATATATATATATATATATATATATATATATATATATATATATATATATATATATATTGGTTTTATAAGATTTTCTGGCGCCTGATTTGACTTGACCTGACCCGAGTTAGATTCTCGCCCAATACATGTAAAGATTTTGTTTTGTAGTATACAGTATAAGAAATACTGCTGGAATTCCATTGGGCCCTTATGCTCTTTTTCCAATATGTGCTAAAGAGTACGCTGTCCTAAAAATATATATTTTTTAATTTATCGTGTAAGTAATACAAGGACAAATAGATATCAGCCTTTTCATGTGAAAGTACAGCAAATACTCAATAAGTTGATTACAGGGGAAGAAACGGATGGTGAATTTTCTACCTATACTGTTTGACATAGACCAGAAACGTCAGATGTGGTTTGGGCATAGGATGACTTTGTCTTTTATTGATTGGTGAAACTGAATTTTGCTGCTAGATTTTGCGTAGAAAATTGTAGTTAGAATAGTAGGAGACATGTATCGATGTTCGGAAGCTTTATTAAACCAGGGTTTGATTTGCAATTGACATGTTTGGATGAATAAGAAATATAAGATTTGATGCCTAATAAGATATCCTTAGTATAGAAGAGGTCGCATTCTGGGGGATCATTATTAGAAAAATAGACATCTGCCCAGCGAAATGAAGAACACACTTTCTCAATTCGTCTTATTCAGTCCCAGATTTGTTGAGTATGTCCCTGCGAGAAGTGGTCTGTTTAATAATCACAATTGCCTGGCGAGCCAATCGGTACTCTGTAGTTTTTGGGGTAGTCGTCCAGAAAGTGGGTAAGAGTATAGGCTGTATGGTTATTTATATCTGGAATGAGAGCCACAATCTCTACTAGCTTCGTAAGATTTTGGCTGATCGGTTCAGCAGCTCGTCTTGGCCATTTACAGAATGTGAGTACGTCAACCAGTTAGGGTTATGGACACTAAAATCGCAAAGCAAAACTAATTAGGAGTTGGCATTGTTTTGTACCAAACAAGTAACTTTACTGGATGAGTAATCCAAAAAAATAATGGTTATATAGGTCGTCACTGGAGGAATGATAAACGCAATCGAGAAACTTAGATAGTAAAATTTTCCACACGCCATCATAAGAAATGGTGTCTTATATCTTTTGTCTTTGAGCTGAAGCATCACTCGCGGAATTTACGCAAAACCACCATTGAACCAAAGAGCCTCTTAAAATTAATATCAGAGACAGAGCATATTGCGTGACAGTGCGGAGGGAGAATTTTTGGTTTTAGCTAGAATTGGGAGATCAGGTTTCTTGTTGTGGAGATTATGATAAACAGCATTAGAGTTCAATCGTTGGATGTTGGTAAATTCAATTTTAAAGTTTCTGCCTTCAGGGTACTTACCCTTAAGTTCAAACCCTAGTTTGAAAGTGTCTTCTAGAATTGCAGCTTTACCACGTTTGCATCCTGTAACACTCATTTGCGTGGTTTGGATTTACAAAACTGATGTATATGTCTGCAGGGATATACAACAGTGTTGCACGTTCCCAACTCAACTTTGGCGATTAAGAAGTAGTGGGTACTTCAACAATCTGGTTTAGATGGATTACATGATGCTGAAGAATAATTAAAACACAGTTCATTACGTTAATAAGCTGCTGAGTACAATTTGGAGAACCCAGTTCATCACAATACATATTTTAGACCTGACGATCGTTTCGCTAACAAAGTTAGCGTCACCAGAGGGATGAATAAACTAAGCGAATAAAAACGAGAACTACTGTTTATATTTTAGTTGGCAGGTAGTTGCGAACAGTGTCCTCTGCAAAGGTATACAGACAGATCCCCACTGTTGAGTCTTAGATGCCTGTGCCTAAAATTGTATACCAGCTTTTGTTATACTGCGTGTCGTTATCAAATGTTTTTTCTAAGGACACACTGATTATAAAGATAACAGTTCGAACAACAGACTACATAGAACCGGACCTACTATATTCATCGAGACATTTTGGTTCAAATTTATAACGATATATATATATATATATATATATATATATATATATATATATATATATATATATATATATATATATATATATATATATATATACTTTCGTAAGCAACTCACTGACGCGACTGCCTGACATTTTTGATTAGATTGAGATTTGCTTCATATACATGTTGATTATTATCCCAAATATCCTGAGTAATAAATGATTTATCCATAGTGCCATCTCTCAGTTGCGCTAAATGTTCTTTAAATCTAGTTTCAATAGTTCTTTTAGTTTGTCCAACATATTCAAGTTCACAATCCTTACAACCTATTTCATAGATTCCCGACAATTCTGTGGTTTTATCTTTTTCATTTGGGTCACTTAGCAAATTTTTTAATGTATTTTTTTGTAGAAAATATTCTCTGTGCATCGGTGTTGTCTGGTTTATCTTTGCTGACAGTCGTACAATCCGCCTACATTTTCTTTGTTTCATGTTGATTGACTAATTTTTCCACTAAGCAGACAAAGTAGCCGTTATACTTGCTACATTTTTAATATATTCAAGTTCTCTGTTGTATCTCTATTTATCTAAGGGCAACTATTAATCTATGAACCAAGAAAATCAAACTAGTTAATTTTTGTGGAAAACTATGATGTGACTATCGAAATGTACATCACAACAGTGGTTTCCAATTTTTTTTCAATACATCAAGAAAGGTAATTTGTTATTAGTTTCTATTTTATGCGTGAATTTAATTGATTCAAATTTACTGCTTAATTTGGCAATATAATCATCTACTTTGCATACCTTTGTATTAAATACTTCAAAAACATCGTCCATATAACGAAAACACACTCTAGGAAAATAGTAATTTTAATTCGCGAGGCCTGTTTCAAATATACTCGTGAAAAGCTCTGCAATGAATGGGAAAAGGGTTGGCCATTGATGTGCCATGGATTTGTTCAAAGATATTCATTATTAAATTGAAAAATATTCTGACTCATGCAAAGATTTGTCAAATTTATATATTCGTTGTAAATCTCTTCATCTTTGTTGTTTATTTTTAACAAATTGTCTAAATACGTCAGCGTTTCTTTTATGGGAACACTGGGAAACAACAAGCTCACATCAAGCGATATTAAAACCTCGCGTTCAACCAATTTAATATTTTTAACGCTGTTAATAAACTCAAGTGAATTTGAAACTGAAAAACTTTTTGTTTGATAGGCATACCTTTAAATTCGTTTGGTAACCATTTCGCTATATTGTATGTCTGGGAATCTATATCTGAAACAATAGGTCTCAGTGATTTTCCGGGTTTATGGATTTTCGGGAGACAATACTTTACAGGAACTTTAGGATTTGAAACTTGTAACTTTTATCTTAAATCTTTTGCAATAAAGTTATGACATTTCATTAGGTTGTTCTTAACTTCGAAACTTATTTTTGGAAAAGGGTTTCTATTTAATTTTTATACAGTCCTGATTCCTTGAGCTATATACTCTATATTTATAATCGTTTTTGTCTAAAAACAGAACCTTATTACCTTTGTCTGCTTTCACATAAAAACATTATTTCTCTCGCAGTCGCTTAACTATATTTATTTGATTGACGTTTTTTGTATTAATGGGCTTATTTTTATTTAAATTATTTGTTAATTTATCTTTATATGCTTGTCTAATAACGCTTTTTGAAGGCTCAGGTCAGGTCAGGTCAGGTCAGGTCAGGTTAACAAATTGCTTAACACCTGTTTTAATACCAGCAAAAATGTCTATTAGATCGTCCTTTTGTGATTTCAAACCGCATTTTAGCCATTTTTTTATTTAGTAGGTCGATCTAATTTTTATTAAACGTATGCGAAGAAACGTTTTCTACGAGGTCAACTTTTTGAGGATATGGTTTTTCATTTTTAATTTGAATTCAGTTCAATAGTCAATTTGAATATCAAGAATGGTGCAATTTTCAGAGGAACATGTTTGTAGTCTTCAACGCGAAGGTAGTTAAAAGATACGAATAAATTCAAGCAGCTTGTAAAATATCAAATTAAAAAACTCTGGACGCAGCAAGTGCGTTATGGAAGTGAATTTTCATAAAAATGTTTTTAATTACAAATATATCGCTCTAATGCGAGCAGCGATCAATTTGGTTACCGGTATAACCTATATAGTAGGAACAATGTACCATATTTTATCAAAATAATTATTTGAAAATGTACAAAAATTTTTCAAAAATAAACTTTAAATGTTTCCGAGAAAACTGGTCTCCTAGCCAATGAACCTTAGGTTAATAGCAAATGAAGTCATTGAAATTTGAAACATTTAATGAAAATTCGCAACCAAAACGTCCTTGCTGCGTTCATACAAACATTTTTCGAAAATATAGCTGAATGTTGGTTTCCTAACCAACCAAACTTACGTTAAGAGCAAATTGAGTTATTGAAATTTGAAGAATTTAATGAAGATTTGCTACCAAAACGCACTTACTGCGTCCAGATTTTTTCTTACAAACGTGCATCATATTTCGATAAAAAATGCTAAAATGCAGTAACGAATCTGTTCTATGAAAATTAGCTAAAAATTATAGACCGTTAAACCATAAACTTCACTAAACCTACAGCGATAGCATCAACTTAACTAAACCGACAACCAAAGCATCGGAGAAAGGGTCTACTTGAAATGGATTTTCTGTAAACATTTTAGTAAACTGAAGGGCAGTGACGGTTGAATATGAAACTTAAGGGTTCGCAGAACACACTTCTTGAAATATTTTCTTTTTACAATCTGTATTTGTTTCACGTTCTTTGCCTAAACATTGCCAATTTTGACGTTTTGAGGAAAACTCCAAAATTTGTTTCTTTAGCTGCCGGTAACTTTTTTCTCCTTAAACTTAGAGACCTAAATTTTGTTTCATGGTTCACTCTTTATAATACAAATACGCGTACCAAATTTGGTTTCCCTACTTTGTTATTTCAGGAGATATAATTTTTTTAGAAAGAAAAGACAAAATTTTCGGGAAAACCTTGTCCGATTTCCCTGGCTAACGAACATATCCAAGCCACTTGCAAAAGGAAGGTACTCGCCAAATTTAATCACGATCGGTCTATTATCTTTTCAGTTATCGGTACGATATATATATATATATATATATATATATATATATATATATATATATATATATATATATATATATATATACATAAACACGGATCTCCCCATTAGTGAATTTTTTTAAGAAAATTCCCTAAAAAAAGAAAATTTGAATCACCAACGACTTATGGGCCACCTTGTAATTGTAGAAATATTTTTTAAGATGTAGCTCAAGACACCCTATAATTAATGTATACAATTTTTTTCGTATCTTGCATAATAACGCATATATTACGCTTCAAAAAAATTTTACGAAAATTCGACAAAAAATGATATACCATTAACCGATAAACTCTATAGCCAACACCATTGCCAAAGTATCAGAGAAAGGGTCTATTTGAAATGAATTGTCTGGGAATATTTTAGTAAAATGAAGGACAATGACGATTGAAACTAAGACTTCAGGCTTTGTAAAACATTCTTCTTGAGATATTTTCCTTCCATAGCTCATATTATTTTCAGGTTCATTGCCTAAATATTACCAATTTTGACGTTTTAAATCGCGACTTTGACGTTTTGAGGGAAACCCAAATTTATTTTTCTTTAAATGTCTGTAACTTTTTTATCCTTTAACCTACAGAGCTAAGTTTTGGCGGATATCTTACCTATAATGATATAAACCCGCGTACCAAATTTTGGTTTCCTTACTTTGTTAATTCCGGAGATATATATTTTTTTTTTCAAAGAAAACACAAAATTTTCCGGGAAAACCTTGGCGGATTTTCCTGGCTAACGAACTTATCCAGCCACTTGCGAAAGGAAGGTACTCACCAAGTTTTATAAAAATAGCTACCATAACGGACTTGCTGAGTCCCGAATTTATTTTCCTACAAACATGGATTATCTTTCGATGGAAAATGCAAAAATTGTAATAATATAAGGCGTGTTCGATTATGAAAACAAATTGCATCACCAGCGACTTATGTGCCCCTGTGATTGTAAAAATAATTTTATAAGATGCAGCTCCAGACATCGTATAATTAACATATAAAATTTTTTCTCATATCTTGTATAATAATGTGTATTTTAATTTTTACCCTAGAAATGCGTCACCCTGTATATATGAAAACAGATAAAAACTGAAAATAACCCGGATATGGGTACTATGGGGCCTAGTTCGCGCTCATTTGAAGAAATCTTTTCAAAATTCAAAAGTCACAAAAATGGTATCCACCTCTATGAGTAAAATTGTGCTGGGCAAAAATAAATATGACTGTAAGAAAAAGAGCATGTCTACATTTGTATTACAAATGTCAGAAAACAAAATACTTATTTACATATCACTTTGACAGTAGATCTGACATTTATCAAAATTATTTGTAAGTTGAATGTGGCATATGTACTGTTGCCGTGGACTATTAAGAACTATCATTGTATTACGCCTTATAAGAATCTTGTTTTTTTTTTTGGAGTACGAAAGCTGATTTTACTGTTAAAACATTTTCCAATCCCTTAACCTGAAATGGTTTTCGTCTCATTTAACGTTGTTTCATTATAGCGTCACAGTAGGTTTTAAAATCTAGAAATTATTCTATTTTGTGTGAATTTTTTCGTTGCATACCTAGAACAAATTGTATTTTCCTTCAATTATAAATGATAATTTTAAATGTGTTGAACGGATGCGAAACGGGAGAAGGAAATATCATTTAAAGTTAAAATGACGAAGAGAACTTTATTCGAGGCACGAGCGTTGTTTCCATTTTTTTAATATTAATAACATTTATAGGTAAATTAGCAGATTAGCGTATTGTTTGTTTTTTGAAAACAAATTTCAGAAACATGCTTAGAGGAACTCCTTTATGCATTAACCATCGGACAAATGCTGTGGTCTCAATTACACAATACAGTTAAGAGACCTAAAGTAAATTTGAGGTTCTGTGCAAGGTAAACATGCCACAACGGAGCTACAAATGCAAACCGTAAAACACTTACCTTGCAGAAGTCCATAGAAAGGAGAAACTACTTACCAACACCGTTTCTCCATAAAGAACTTCCACATTGCACAATTGAAAAAAAAACGCTAAATAATAAGCGTTATCTGATCCCTTAAAATTAAATAAATAACTGAAACTGCTACCAAAGCATCACATAAAGGATTTATTTTAAATTAATTTTCTGGAAATAATTTATTAAAATAAAGAACAATGAAGACTGTAGCTGAAACTTCAGGTTTTTTAACTTCTTCGACATTTACGCTGCATAGACGTTCATGTAAGTTCTCTATCTAGAACATGTCAATTTTGACGTTTAGAATCGCGACTTTTTTGACGTTTTAAGAATAAAAACCTAAAAGCTAATAACTTTGTTTTGTTTTAACGCAGAGATTCAAATTTTGGTGCATGGTTTTCTTTTTATGATATAAACCCTCGCACCCAATATGGTTGCCCTAACTTGGTTATTTCCGGCGATATAAAAATTTTCCGAAAGAAACGCAAAATTTTCCGGGAAAAACTAGTCCGATTTTTGGCCATCGGACTTATCCAAGTCACTTGCGAAAGGAAGGTACTCACCAAATTTTATCAAAATCGGCGTATTATTTTTTGACCTAGTGGTGTGACACATAAATATATAAACATATATATATATATATATATATATATATATATATATATATATATATATATATATATATATATATATATATATATATATATATATATATATATATATATACATATAAAGTCTGAAACCGACCTCGGATTTGGGTTCCAGGGGTCTCAAATCGTGCTCATTTGAAGAAAATTCACTAAAATGAAAAACCATCTCCTCAGATAGCTGACCTCGTAGAAAACCTTTTAAAATTAGATGGCACTTCTACAACAGTCCGCTTAATTGAGTTAGTGTGGAACAGCCAAACGGAATAAATTCAGTATCTTCATATTAATGTGCATATTTATCAAGAATCCAGAAACACGCCAATTAAAATTGACAGCCTTACATACTTTGTTCCTATATTAGGGTATAAATGGGCCAGGGCTAACAATTTACTAAATTGTTAGTTAGTTGTATACAGTCTCTATTTTTTTAACACTTTATGTTATTTGGAGCTGACGTGACACCATACTACTTGGTTCCGCAACTAGGTGGCGGCACGTCCAACACTCACTTGGTGTTGAAAGGCTGTCTACTATAGCCGTATTAGTTTATAGGTGTATTTTTGCTGCAATTAGTATACCGTACTGAAGAGCTCTAATGAGAGCGAAACCGGTCTACGGTTCTAATTGTTGTGAGAATGTATCTAGCCTTACAGACTTTGTTCCTATATTAGGGTAGAAATGGGCCAGGGCTAACAATTTACTAAATTGTTAGTTAGTTGTATATAGTCTCTATTTTTTTAACATTTTGTGTTATTTGGAGCTGGCGTGACAACATACTACTTGGTTTCGCAACTAGGTGGCGGCACGTCCACCACTCACTTGATCCTGCAACGCGAAAATCTCACCCTTCCATTCAAGCACCTTCGAGTCACGATCGCAATCCCCAAATTCTTAAATAGAAGGTAGGGGTTTGTCATGTCCCTTTTGAAAGTTATCTACATTCTCGATATAAAAATTCTATAGTTTTAAATTCAATGCAAAAATTAACAAAGAAAAAAAGAATTTCATATGATCCACGAACTTCGCTACAATACACTAAAAAATTAATATTTCATATGCCCATAACTGCTTGACCTTGTAAATGCTCAAAATTTGATACAGTAATAAGAGTCATAATTAACAAAAGAGTACCACGGTAGTTGTCTCCGTTAGAACCTATTTCACAAAAGAATTTTTATTACGAAACTTTATCCTGTAAAATATCTGACTAATTATATTTATAGTTTGATAACGGAGGTATAACGTGTTTCCATGTTGAATTAAAATAAAAGTTTATAGCGTGATCCATCATTGATGTCACTGATTCCTGATATCAAAAGAGAACTTATATATAGTTTTTGCCACAAGGTAGTGTTACAACAGGCTATAGCTATATAGTTAGATGTAACATAATATCAATATATAAAAGTAGTGTTTAATACTGCGCTTAATGTATGTAACATTTTACTACTTGAAAAATCATAATTTTTATTACTCAGATGATATTATAAGCACTTTTCACTGAAATTAAAATAAATAGTTAAGAAAAACTGTTTTAGAAATATTATGGAAATCAAAATTTGGCATTACAAGTTTCGAGAACTTTGATAAACTTTTTCAATTTGGGACAACACTAATGAGGTAAGCAAGCTGTGTTATGGATTTTAAAAGCTTTACAGAATTTTGTGAAAACAATTTTGAAGAAACATTTCGCTAATGAAGAAATCGCTACCTTTGAATTTTTTCTAAAAAGTTATCACCCCAGTGCTCACTTATTCCCTTATGTGTTAAAAAATTGATTGCAAATCTGAACTTCTTCAAACCATCTGTTCAAATGGAAAACAATGTAACTATTGATACCTCCTAGTCAAGGAAAAGTTATGTTTCGCTCCACACTGGGTGTTTTGTTGTCTTTCTGTCAAAATAAAACAGGTGTATCCTTACCTAATTTTAAGACGAAGATATCGTATAAAATTTGTTCCAATGTTGCTTTGTTTTCTAAATACATGGTGTTTTTGTGTGAGTGAACCTTCATTAAGAAAATTTGACAATAGAGAGGTAACGACGGTGACACTTTCAGAAATTTTGTTGAAATGATCGCGAATTAGGGCCCCTAGGGTCCGTTTGAATTTTTATATGTGTATCATCATTTTTTTTAAAATATGGCCTATTAAGGTTGACTCGTGGCGGAAAAATAAGTATAAAGATGTCAAGATCTTTGGTAAATTGGTGTAATAATAGAGCAATTAAGACAAGGAAGTTAAAGTAAGAAATACTTTCTATTTAGAATGTCAAAATTTGAAGTATGGTGAATTTGGTCCACAATTCTCAATCATTTTTTGGATGAACCTGTTAAATTTTGTAAAAACACACCACAAGTCTTAGACTTATTATGTAATACATATTGTATAATTTAATTGAATATATATATATATATATATATATATATATATATATATATATATATATATATATATATATATATATATATATATATATAATATAATTTATTTATATGTAGGTATCCCAGCGACAACTCAAAAAATATTCAACTGATTTCATCGAAACTTGGCACATGCCTTCATTTCATTACGACCTGGGAGGACTTCGTCAATTATCTATACAGACACATTTTCCCCCGAAAAAAAAATACAAAGATATTTGTGAAGACGCTATATTTTTGAAAGTATTAAAATCACTGGAATTAGACTGTAGCTTTGAAATGAAGTGAATAAGCCTCTGCTGCGAGTTTTAAGTAATTTGATTAACAAAATGTTGAGTTTTCCCAAATTAAAAACAAAATCTAAAAAACATTAATTGAGACAACTTATGTGGTTAAAGTATAATGCCAGACAAAGACAGCGTAGTCACCTGCCACGCGTGGATTGGTACACATACCAAGGGCGTAAATCATAATGTAGCGAAAACCAAACAAAATAACCCACCTAATGCGGGATCGCCACAACATCCTAATGTGCAACGAACGTTCCCACCCGAACTGTGGCGATCACACTCTAATCACCGCCGTCGGATACATTCGTATGCGCAGATATGTAAAATATCCAGTCTGAAAGTGAGAGTGGAAAATAAGGAAGTTCTATATCAGTTACTTGAAGTAAAAGCCAGATGGGAAAGAGTGTTTTATTTATTTATTATAGTTTGATAGTTCTGTTTTGAGGTTAAGTAAATGATTGTATATTGCTTTTAAAACTGAAAGCTAAAGAATAATAACGTATTTTGTATATTTATTATGCTCTGACAGTTCTGTTTTGAGGTTACGTAGTAAATGATTGTCATTGAAATAGCTTGTACCTATACTATGCATGATATAATGACTTAGAAGAGATATGGTATTATTGCGCATATGTCCCTCCCTCTCCAATGACGTCACGTGGTGAGTAACGTTATAGAAGTACAACTGCACACTTAAAACAAAGTCATTCGCAATCAAAAAGTTTGTATACGTCAGTTTAATGCGGTTACATTCCACTTCGTCGCCTATATTGTCTTTTTTAGATAATATAGGTCACAGCACTAAATCTAATGTTTTTCATTTTTATATTACCTATACATACGCACAAGACAAGAATAATAATTAAGGGGAGACCTTAATTAGCATTGGGGATACACAAGGGGATACACAAACTTAAAAAAAGTAGGGAACACGTTCGCAGACATTTAGAGGGCATTAATATTCATAAACTTGATTTGATCATCATGTCACATAATCACGGTATAGTATTCTGATCCTAAAAATTACTTCCAACTGTATGCACTATGCACTTAAATATTAGTAAAATACGTAACTTGTTAAGAGGTTGTGATGAAACGTCAAACCCCACTGTACGACAGCATATTATTGTTGCATTGGACTCACCACTTGACTGCATGCGCATGATAGTTCTAAAAATAGGTATTATTATCATATCTCGTTATCTGTATCATGTATACTATGCTTTTAAAATTGTAAACCAAAGAATAATAACCTGTTTTGTTTATTTATCTTGGTTTGACAGTTCCGTTTTGAGGTTAAATAGTAAATTATTGTATAAGTTAATATTGTTGATTAATTGTTCAAGTAGGTAACTTATTCGAATAATAAATTTCCTCCTTGGCTATGAACTAAGTTTCCTTCTGGTAAGCTTTTGTAACTTTTATGAAATTTGTAATACAAGTTTCTTTTAAAGGGGACTTACAGTAACTGGACTTACAGTAACTAGGTTCACAAAATTTTAATTTTCTAGCGATATATAAAATTGAGTTTTTTGCATTCAATTTTTTTTCTTAAAAGGAGCTAGAACACAAGATTTGAATATTGATTTTGATAATAGAGAGAGAGAGAGAGAGAGAGAGAGCAATTATTCAAATGAGCTTGTATCAGGACATCTAAACCAGATCTTCGACGTCTGTTTAAATTAAAAGTATTACTTTTAGTAATATTCCGTACTAATAGTGTAAAATTCTTATAAAAACTCACTATTATAAGGCACGTGCTGCGTTTCGATTTTTTTAAAATTAATTACCTAGTTGGTACAGCAATAATAATTATTCTGATAAACTATTGAAAAACATTGAATAAACAAGTCATATGAACAAATGTTAAATAATTTGCTGAAAATGTCTTCCATGAGCCAGTAAACGTCCATCTACCCGACCTGCTAAATTCCCTCTTGTGGTCAGCTGTCTCAATGTATCACACAGTTTATTGCTGGCACTCTTGATAGGCACAGTGGTCAGGTTGACAGAATTTATAATGACTTGGCCAAGGCATTTGATCGCATTGATCATATGGTGTTACTTGATAAACTTAAATCTGCGGGCTTCTCGGCCTCTCTCTGCCTCTTTTTTAGATCATATCTAAATAGCACGCTAAATTTTGTCTCCTATCGTGCTTTTAATTCCTTTTTTATTACATAATTTAGGTGTCCCCTAGGGATCCAACCTCGGGCGTTTACTCTTCTTAATTTTCATCAACTCGTGAGCTTTGTCGTGCGAACCAATCACATTCTTTTTGCTGACGATCTTAAAATTTATTCTTCTATAAGTGGAGTTGATGATTTTGTTGAGCTTCAATGTGCAATATAGTTGGCGAATGGTGTGCTGAGAATACACTGTACCTAAATTTGTCAAAGTGTAAGGTGGCCTCATAGTCAAACAGAATATCTTACACCGAATTACAATATCAATACCTCGCTAATCGCCAGATGTAGCAGCACACAAGATCCGGGCATTACCATTGACAACAAATGATCTTTCAACTTACACATAGAAAAAGTGGTAGGTTCAGCCCTTCACATGCTTGACTTCATAATTAGAAACTATTGTCAGTTCCGCAATGAAGTGGCACTTAAAACACCTTATTTTTCGCTTGTACGTACCAGGCGCGAATATGGAGCACTAATTTTGTCTTCATATTATACTTCTCAAAAGTGTTGGCTTGAGTCAGTCAAGAGGAGGTGTCTGAATTTTTTTAAATTTAACGTTCTAGGACAATATCCTCCTCGTGGACTTGTTCATTTGATACTGCTTCAGGTGTGCGGCGTTGATAGTCTTGAGTCTAGTAGAAAAATTTCTTCTATAAGGTTGATTTATAAGGGTAAGATAATTTGCTCGATTGCTCAGAACTGATTGGACAGATTCAATTTCTTGTACCTAGAAAAAATTCCAGAAGCTAATACCTCCTACCTTCCAACTGGCAGATCAAATCTGCTTATAACATAGCCTATCCATACCACTGTTAGTAATTGTAACTCCATAAGTAACATATGTGACATTAATTACCTAAGTATAAATGGCGTCAATAAATTCGCACGTACTAGTTTTTTGTTTGATGTCCTTTTAGTTTTACTTATGACTATGCAATGATCATGTTTATACTCCTCAGTTTTTAAAATAACTGAAACAGTTTGTGGCTAATGGACCTGGCTTCCCAGGCCATACAGTAGTCATCACACACACACACAAAATAACTGATAATTGGTCATGCATAATATCTGTATGCAGTATGGACAAGTTTCACCAAGTAAGGGCAACAACAATCAATGAATCTGTAAATTTACTTGTCCTTTAATTAGGTGTAAGCCTGTTGGGCAATAAACTGATAAATAAATAAATAAATAAATAAATAAATAAATAAATAAATAAATAAATAAATAAATAAATAAATAAATAAATAAATAAATAAATAAATAAATAAATAAATAAATAAATAAATAAATAAATAAATAAATAAATAAATAAATAAATAAATAAATAAATAAATAAATAAATAAATAAATAAATAAATAAATAAATAAATATGGGTAATCGTTGATCGTCCAGATGTAAGGTCATATTGGTTTTGCGTAATGACCTTATTGGCAAACAAAGAGATCCGAAATCGCGGCCAAAACATTTTCTGGAGTAAAGGCTATCAAAGACAAGATGTTCGTAGGTGTACAAAAATTGGCCGCAGTTAAATGAGAAGGTGGGTTCTCAATAAAGTTGGGTAGAAAGCATGTAAAAGGAAGCTCAGCTTAATAAAAGCCACAAACAATATGGATGCCTGATTTTGTCAGGGACACAACTGCAAACAATATTTATTTTTTGTTAACATACCTGCCTAATAGGCCAGTCAAATAGGGGGTCGATCTTGGAGATAACTGTTGGAAAGCTAATCATTATTTTGATCAGTTTACTTGACGTAAAATGAACGTATTCTATGTTTTTGCACGGTCTCTTGACCGCTGCTCGAGTCAGGCAGTTAAAAAAACGCGATATTTTCTAACATTTTTCAGTTTTTTTGCCTGTAGCTCCGAAACTATGCACTTTAGCGAATACTTTATTATTAGAATAACTATGGAACATTAAATGCTATGTCAAATAGGGAGCCTAATTATTTAGTTCAGTCAAGCAGTATGGCTAAAATCTACGATCGAAAAATGGTAATCTTTACCAACTTTTCTAAAAATCGCAGTATAGTGATTTTCAATCGTCCGTCACATGGAAACGACCATTCTAAATGAATAAACGTATAAAATTAAAGTTGTAGAGCATCACACTGTATGGTCAACGAGTATCTTCAAGTTTGAATTTGGTCAAGCACATACCGAGAAATTTCAAATTCTCCCAAGCTTGTCATATGCGATATAATGAAATTAGGCGACACAAATATGATTTTCTGAGAATCACTATATTGTATGTTATAAATAATATAATAATTATAATATTTATCAGTACACTGAAATTCTGGCCGAAATAGATAACCATTTTGTGGCATATATATTACAAGTTACATATATATATATATATATATATATATATATATATATATATATATATATATATATATATATATATATATATATATATATATATATAGTAGAGGGGCTTAAGTTTTGCTCCACAAAAGTCGAGCGATACCAAGTTGTGACACTATTGTAAGACAACTAACGGGATCCTAACTTGAACACAATAACAAATAAACAATTAATCTGATTAACCGCAACGTGTTCGACTTGCCCATATAGTTTTTTGAATTTCTTTGAGCTATATCAAGAGTTGATTTCTACAGACAACTTCAACTTTATCGTAGGTGATATTAATATTAATCTGTCGCCAAACTCAGAAACTTTTCATAAAACACCTAAAAAATGCAGAAAAGGTTAAAAAATTCACTTACAGAATTCTTAAATAAATATAAGCTTTTCACACAAATCGGTTTTAAAGCGAAAACATTCACCATCGCTAGCAACAGTAGGTAGGTTGTTTTTTCTTCTGGAAATAGGGAGAGGACGGCTTTATAGGCATCCGAATACAAGAGAAGTTTGATCTGAAAAATAATTACGCCATTCATTACATTCGTATCTGATTACTTTGAATATCACTTCGCTCTTTGTTCTAACATATAAAAATATATAAACATATTATACTCTAAATTAAGGCATATATTACCGTGTAACGAAGTCATTTTGTGTCTAGTAAAGTTGCTATGTACCTGTACCTAAATAATTATATGCAAATACAACCAACATTTAACGACGCAAGAAACCGCTGTGTTAATAAACACATCAAAAACAAAGTCCTCTTAAGCTCCAAGGGCAGCAAACCCTTCTGGATTCTTGCTAAATCTATTGGGAATAATTTCTACTCTCAACCCACTTCCAAATATTCAACCACCGACAGTCACCAATGTCGCGCATAAAATGACGGATATCATTTTCAAAACTAAAAAGGTACGAAAGATGCTCTCTTCTCTTAATACCAGGAAAGCCTCTGGCCTTGACTAGATCCCAGCAATTGTTCTCAAAAAATGCGCACAAGAACTTGCTCCTGTCCTGACTCGTCTGTTTCAGACATCTTCCAATAGAGGTATATTGTAGCTGGAAAACTGCTCGAGTACAACCCGTCCCCAAGAAAGGATCCAAAGCGCTTCCTAGCAACTACAGGTCTATCTCTCTATTTTCAGTCATCTCTAAAGTGATGGAAAAGTATGTAAACACCGAATTACTACAATTTCTTGAAAAACACAGTCTAATCCACGACAGGCAGTATGGATTCCGTCAGCGCAGATCAACTGCTGACGTCCTTTCCTTTGTCACCGATTCTTGTAACAAGTCTATGGAACTACACGGTGAATCCCAGATTGTCGCTCTAGACATATCCAGAGCATTCGACCAGGTCTGGCACGCAGCGCTGCTTAATAAACTTCCGGGCTATGGCCTGCCACCAAAACTCTGTACGTGGACAGCCAATTTCCTCTTCAGCCAGAGCATTTCTGTTGTCGTGGATGGCCATTCCTCTAAACTGTATCCAATTAATGCAGAAATTTCTCAAGGTTCAGCTTTAGCCCCTACTTTGTTTCTTCTCCACATCAATGACCATCTCTTTAGCACATCCAACCCAGTTTACAATTACGCGGACGACAGCACCCTCCACTCAAATATACATTATTATAAGCCTGTCTCTTTGGCCCAATTAGATGAGGATCGCAGACTCATGGAGCGTTCTGTCTCCGTGGATCTCCAAAATGTATTAGACTGGGGAAGTAAAAATCTTGTACAGTTCAACCCCACCAAATCTCAGTCTTGCTTTCTTTCTTATAAAAGATACACCAGCCCTAGACCCATCACAATAAACAACCAAGTTATTCAAAGCAATGAGTCCTTGTCACTTGTTGGCATTTCTGTGGATCGAAATCTCAATTGGCACCAACATGTCACATTAATTCAAGAAGCGTCTGCTAAGAAATTAGGTTTCCTCTTCCAGGCTTGCAAATACTTTTCACCAGCTAATTTATATACCTTATATACTGCGCAAATAAGGCCAAACATCGAATACTGCTCCCACATATGGGGTGTTGCTGCCGCTTCTACACTCGTTATCTTGGACTCCATTCAGAAGAGAGTTATACGTCTCATTGGTGACCCTACCCTCACCCAAAAGTTGCCATCCCTTGCCCACCAACGTGCCGTTAGTGACCTATCTCTCTTTTATAGATATCTGCACGGGCACTGCTCAGAGGAGCTTTCTTCCATAGTTCCTTCACCTGCTGCCCCCAACAGATCTACCAGGCGAACATAGCGAATGCACCCTTTTACTGTCCAAGTCACCAGACATAGAACCACTTGTTATGCCCGCACTTTTCTCCCGAGGACTTCCAAGTGGTGGAATTCCTTGCCGGCGCATGTTTTTTCTCCTCCTCCGAACCTCCGAACCTTCAAGTCCAGAATTAACAAGTTGCCTCTTTCTTCCTTGTCGACACCCACGGTACGATAGTATTTGGGCTGTAAGCCCTCGTGGTGTGTTGTTGAAAAAAAAAATACAATACTTAAGAAATAAAAAATAAAAAAAAGCCTGTTTAATTACACTATTCATTTGAGAGGAAAAATCCATTTTATAAATAAAAGGACTTTCTGTTCACAATACATGAACAAACAAAGCAAGTACGTGCATAACTTCTATTTCAGATTTTATTATTGAATCAGACGGGATAATTAACGAGTTTTTTTTGTGCAGTACTCGAAAAAGATCGTTGGGGCGCTCACAGTCTGTCTCCAGATGCTTGTCTTCCTCCCGTGAGCTTTCTGAGCAAGTTTCATGTTAATAAGAGGCATGTACAGTAGTAGACACATCTACTCGTGTTTCGGAGCGGATATGTCTAAATTTCGGGTCCGCTGACGAAGTCGCTCACGTCAGATCAGCGCATATTACAATTTAGTGTGGAATGTGGAGACGTTACCTGATTGTTTAATACCTGTATTAATTGTACATGCATTTCAATTCACAATATCACTTCTCAAGTTATTTTATGAAGATGTTGGAACCCAAAAGTACCTTTCTTCTGCACTGAACAGCATGTGGCAACTAAGTGAAGATTGGAAACTGTGATGGCCATTGATAAGTACACTTGGAGAATCCAAATCACCACAACACATATTTTTAAAGACCTACTGATGCTAACTTTGATAGTAAAACACCGTCAGGTCTTCAAAAAAGGGTTTTGGTGATTTGGGTTCTCCAAGTGTACTTATTTGCATATGACAAGTTTAAAAAAAGTTGAAATTTTTTGGTATTTCCTTGATCAAATTAACAATTTAAGGCACTCGTTGGATGCAAAATTTGATGCTCTACAACTTTTATTCCACACGTTTTTTCAGTTATAATGGTCGTCTTCGTGTGATGTACGATTGAAAGTCACTATAATGCGTCTTTCAGAAATGTTGGTAAAAATCAGCATTTTTTGAACGTCAATTTCAGCCATACTACTCGACTGAATTTCATGAATTAGACACTCATTTGACGTAGAGTTTAATGGTTTTTAACTTTTGCTATAACGGTGTATTCGCTGGAACGCACTGTGCGGAGTTGGAGGCGAGAAACTGAAAAACGTCTGAGAATTTCGCGGTTTTTTGAACCAACAACCCCCCCTCCCCCCACTCGAGCGGTGGTCATGGGACCCTGTAAACCTGGGATACATTTATTTGATGTCAAATGAACCAATCAAAATAATAGTTAGATTTACAACATTTATTTCCAGGAGACCCCCATAATAGACCTTAATTTGACTGCCCTAGAAGCGTGAGTTTTTATATATTTTAGTGACACACACACACACACACACACACACACACACACACACACACCTTGTCATTTTTTAGACCATAATATTGTAATTCCTTTATAATGACAAATAACGTGCTCTACAAGAAAAATGTTGACTTAATTTGGCAGCACAAAATGTATGTGGTTTGAAGTCGACTGAAAGGCCGCTTCATTATCCTGATTATAATTTTTTACAGCCTTAGATAAATTCACTTTAAATTTAAGATTAATTAATAATGTTTAATAGCTCAATCGTAACATGCCTTCATCTATCAAGCTGATAATGAGTCCAAGCGATAACAAGAAGATAAGTGAATTGAGATGTTGAGATTTTTTTACTTGATAATGAAATGCGCTAATTAAAAGTTTCCAACTAACCATTGTAATGAAGGCGGAATAGTTTTCTTCAGAGGTTCCTATATTTCTACGCAGTCGATGATGTTTCTGATTAATGAGCTTAGCGTATCTCTAGCTTAACCAGAGCAGATAAATAATTATAAGAGGCTGAAATAATAGAGATATAGAACTAAAACATTTCTTCATTCTCAAAGGACATCTATTTATTTAAAATTGAAAATATGTTTAGTTTTAGTGAATTTTCTATAAAAAAAAATCACTAATGAGGATATCTAGACTCTTGAATTTTGAAAATATTTCTTCAAATCAGCGCTATTTTGGATCCCTGGAACCCAAATTCGAGGTCGGTTTCAGACTTTATATATATTTGTATATTTATGTGTCACACCTATAACTGAAAAAATAATGGACCGATTTTGATAAAACTGGATGAGTACCTTCCTTTCGCAAGGGGCTTGGATAAGTTCCTTAGCCAGGAAAATCCGCCGAGGTTTTCCCGGAAAATTTTGTGTTTTCTTTCTAAAAAAAATTATATCTCCGGAATTAAGCAAAGTAAGGGCAACCAAATTTGGTACGCCGGTTTACATCATTATAGGTAAGTTACCCACCAAAATTTAGCTCTGTAGGTTAAAGGACAAAAAGTTACAGGCATTTAAAGAAAAATAAATTTGGGTTTTCCTCAAAACGTCAAGGTCGCGATTTAAAACGTCAAAATTGGTAATATTTAGACAATGAAGCTGAAAATAATATGAGTTATGGAAGGAAAATGTCTCAAGAAGAATGTTTTACAAAGCCTGAAGTCTTAGTTTCAATCGTCGTTGTCCTTCATTTTACTAAAATATTCCCAGAAAATTCATTTCAAATAGACCCTTTCTCTGATACTTTGGCAGTAGTGTTGGCTATAGAGTTATCGGTTAATGGTATATCATTTTTGTCGAATTTTCGTAAAAAATCTTTAAAGCTCAATATATCCGTTATTATGCAAGATACGAAAAAAAATGTATACATTAATTATAGGGTGTCTTGAGATACATCTTAAAAAATATTATTACAATTACAGACTGGCTCATAAGTCGTTGGTGATTCAAATTTTCTTTTTTAGGGAATTTTCTTTAAAAAAATCACTAATGGGGACATCCGTGTTTATATATATATATATATATATATATATATATATATATATATATATATATATATATATATATATATATATATATATATATATATATATATATATATATATATATATATATATATATATATATATATATATATATATATACATACATATATATATATATATATATATATATATATATATATATATATATATATATATATCATACCGATAACTCAAAAAGTAATAGACTGATCTTGATCAAATTTGGTACCTTCCTTTAGAAAGTGGCTTGCATATGTTCGTTAGCCAGGAAAATCGGACAAGGTTTTCCCGAAAAATTTTGTGTGTTTTCTTTCTAAAAAAATTCATATCTCCGGAAATAACAAAGCGAGGACAACCAAATTTGGTACGCGTGTTTGCATTATAAAGAGTGATCCATGTACCAAAATTTAGGTCTCTGAGGTCAAGGACAAAAAAGTTACGGGCAGCTAACGAAACAAATTTGGAGTTTTCCTCAAAACGTCAATTTAAAACGTCAAAATTGGCAATGTTTAGGCAAAGAACGTGAAACAAATACGGATTGTGAAAAGAAAATGTTGCAAGAAGGGTGTTCTGCGAACCCTTAAGTTTCAGATTCAACCATCATTTTACTAAAATATTTACAGAAAATTCATTTCAAATAGACATTTTCTCCGATGCTTTGGCTGTCGGTTTAGTTAGGTTGATGTTTTCGCTGTAGGTTTAGTGAAGTTTATGGTTTAATGGTCTATAATTTTTAGCTAATTTTCGTAGAACAAATTCGTTACTGCATTTAAGCATTTTCATCGAAATATGATGCATGTTTGTAAGGAAAAAATCTGGACGCAGTAAGTGCGTTTTTTGGTAGCAAATTTTCATTAAATCCTTCAATAACTTAATTTGCTATTAACGTAAGTTTTGTTGGTTAGGAAAGCAACATTTAACTTTATTTTCGGAAAATTTTTGTATGGACGCAGCAAGAGCGTTTTGCTTGTGAATTTTCATTAAATGTTTCAAATTTCAATAACTCAATTTGCTATTAACCTAAGGTTCATTGGCTAGGAGACCAGTTTTCTCGGAAACATTCAAAGTTTATTTTCGGAAAATTTTTGTACATTTTCAAATAATTATTTTGATAAAATATGGTACATTGTTCCTACTATATAGGTTAGGTACCGGTAACCAAATTGTGCCTGCTCGCATTAGAGCGATATATTTGTAATTAAAAACATGTTAATGAAAATTCACTTCCATAACGCACTTGCTGCGCCCAGAGTTTTTTTTTGAGACGAATAGACACAATCTTTCCAAGGCACCACAAGTTTGTTTGGTTTTAAAAAAACAACATTGTATGAGCTTTTCAAACCGCTAATAAATAAAAATATATATTAAAAAAAATACATCATATTTTTTAAGAAACATATACACCGGAAACGGTTTAGATGACTCAGGATAAATTTCGATCACAGCAAGTGCGTCATGAAAGCAAATTAATGAAAATACCTAAATTTATATAACATGTTTCTCTATTAATCTAGTTAGAAAAAAAAATGTATTTTGCCAGCGTGGATCGTTTAAGAAATTTATATGAGTTTCTATGCAAGAATAACACATCATGGCGCTTCTTAGCGCCAACAGACGGCTTATACAGTGTGCCTGCCCTCATTGTATACAAGTATTATTTTATGTTTTTTTTTCGAGTTAAAATGTAATTACACTAGATTCAACAAAAAATGCTTTTACTTTTATGGAAGTTAATTGCACTTGTTGATATTAAATCCATACGTAAACATTTAATATACTTTATTATTTCACTAACTGAATAAACTATATGATACATTTAACTATAAAACAATCACAGACAGTACATGAGTACATAACAGATAACTGACCGAGCGTGGAGAGACGTGTGATCACTGTGTCGGTTGGTAGCGAGGAGAGAGAGAGAGAGATCCCTGGTGTCTCTTATATCGTAGTTCTTGACAGCTTGCTGTCGAATAACGTAACGCAACGTTTAGCTGTCAAGAGAAACATAGAGTAGTGTTGACGGAAACACCGCGGTAGGAACCACCGCCACATACTCCCCTCTCAGTGGCAACGCTTTAGTTCAAGTATCTTCGTGGAAATCGAACTCTACGCCCATGGCGTGTAGTTTGAACGGGAACGGGAACTTCACTGTCACTTTCAGTTTCACTAGGTGTTGGACTTTCACTGCCTCTTTCAGTTTCACTAGGTGTTGGACTTTCACTGTCACTTTCTGTTTCACTAGGATGTCTCTGAGGCTGGAAAGTTGTCTGTTCGTTATCACAAAGAATGAATGCGGGTTTAAGACGGTCAACAGAAATTGTCTCTTCTCCGTGTGATTTCTTGATTTTGAAGACTTTGTCAGTTCGGGATAACACTTCAAAGGGGCCGTCATAAACTGGTTCGAGAGTTTTTCGCGGAATATCAATGCGAACAAAAACAAAAGGAGCTTCCATAAGCTTAGGATGGAAAAATACCTTTTTTGCAGTATGATGTTTAAAAGTTACTGGTCGAAGTTTCCTTATGTCTTCTTTCAGCTGAGATATAAGTGGTGGAACATCATGAGCTTGTGTGCTGTTGAAAAAGTCGGTGGGAAGTTTGATTGATTCTCCGTATACTATTTCAGTGGGTGTTGAGCGATATTCTGGAATTATGTACGATCTGAGTCCTAGTAACACAATTGGCAATTTAGCGACCCAGTTTTCGTCCATATGAGCTTTCAAGGCCTGTTTCAGAACTCTATACCATCTCTCGATTACACCATTTGCTGCTGGGTGGTAAGCTGTGGTCTTGATGTGGTCTGCACCTAGTGTTTTAGTGAGGTGTGTGAAAAGGTGGCAATGGAATTGTTTACCTCTGTCTGTGGTGATGTATTGCGGAACACCGAAATGAGAGATCCAGCATGATAAAATAGTGTTCGCTACTGTTTCTGCTGTAATATCTGACAATGGAATTGCTTCGGGCCATCGAGAAAATCTGTCTATTATTGTTAACAGACAGCGTTGACCTTGTGATGGTGGTAATGGTCCCACAATGTCAACATTTATATGCGAGAATCTTCTCATGGCTGGGGTGTATTGTCCAATGGCACTGGAAGTGTGTCTCCATATCTTGACTTTCTGGCAGGGAATGCAAGTTTTAGACCAAAGAGATACATCGCGTTTCAATTTGGGCCAACAAAATCTATCCTGGACCAGATCGACTGAAGCTGATATGCCTGGGTGAGATAAATTGTGGATAGAATCGAAAATCTTTCGGCGAAATTTGAGTGGAATGAATGGGCGAAGTTTCTTTGAAGAAGAATCGCAAATAAGATTCAATCCGTTGTCAAGAGGCATGTTTTGAAATTTGTATGAGGAAGATTTAGACTGCAGAAGGTGTTTGAGTTCCTCACAAGATGACTGAGCTTGCGCAATTTCTTGGAGTGACACAGTGGAAGAAAGTGAAATTGTTTCAATGCGAGAACAATAGTCTGCGGGAATCTTTGTAGGACCTGGTATGTAGCGAATGTCTGTGGTAAATTGACCTAGGAAGTCTAAATGTCGTAGTTGCCTTGGAGATGCTTTATCGACGCGTTGTTCAAAAGCGTATGTCAAAGGTTTGTGGTCCGTATAAATGGTGAAATGGCGACCTTCTAGGGTATATCTAAAGTATTTAACTGCCTGATAAGCGGCTAAAGTTCGCGATCGTAGGTGCTGTAAGATTTTTGGGCTGAAGTAAGCTTTTTAGAGTAGAAACCTAGGGGTTCTAGTGTTTGATCACGTACTTGTTGGAGGGAAGCACCTACGGCATAATCAGAAGCATCGACATGGAGAATCAGTGGTAGCGAAGAAGACGGATGAGCTATTAGTGTAGCGTTTTTTAGTGCTTCTTTCAAACGTTCGAATGCTTCTCGAGTCTGAGGAGTCCACTCGATTTTACGTTTGTCGCGTTTTTTGGAATTCTGGCAGAGGTCGAATAGTGGTTGCTGAATTTCCGCAGCACGTGGAAGAGAACAACGGTAGAAATTTATGAGATCTAGAAATCTTCTGAGTTTTTCAATGGTATCGGGAAGAGGTAGGTCGGTAATAGCTTTGATGCGTTCAGGAAGTGGAAATAATCCAGATTTATTAACACGAAAACCTAAAAATGAAATTTCGGCCACTCCGAATTCACATTTAGATGAATTGATACGGATGCCGTTGTCTTGAAGTGTCTGAAAAAGTTTTGCTAGATGCTCTTGATGTTCTTTTTCAGAGGCGGATGCAACGAGAATATCGGAGTAGGCAAAGTCAAGATGTCTTAAAATTGAATGTAAATATCTTTGAAATGTTTGTGCTGAATTACGAAGGCCAAATGGGGTTTTAACAAATTAGAATAACCCAAATGGAGTTATGACTGCGGTTTTGGGAATATCTTGAGGTGCTACTGGGATGTGATGGAAAGCGCGAATGATATCTAATTTTGAAACAATACGTTTTCCTTCTAACTGGGCATTAAAATCCTGCAAATTTGGAATGGGATATTTGTCTGGGATTGTTTTAGCGTTTAGTGATCGGTAATCCTCACATGGTCTCCATGAGCCATCCTTTTTTTGCACCATGTGGAGGGGGCTTGACCATGGACTTTTGGAGGGTCTACAAATTCCTAAGTCCATCATGTGCTGGAATTCTAGCTTTGCTTGAGTTAGCTTTTCCGGGGGCAATCTTCTAGCTTTTGCAGTGACAGGTGGTCCTTCCGTACTTATAGTATGGAAGAACTCAACCTCTGGAAGGTTGCTAGAAGAAGTTTCCTTAAAAAGGTCAGGAAATGGTTGTAGCAATTTGAAGTACTGGTGTGTCGGGTCTACGAGATGAATTTTAGAATTAAATCCTGGTGGTGGGTTAGCACCGGTCTTAGAGAGGTTTGTCTTTGTATCGATTAAACATCTATGTTTCATATCCACAAGTAAAGCAAACTCTGCTAGAAAATCAGCGCCTATAATTGGTTGCTTGATATCGGCAAGTGTGAAGGGCCAGCAGAACCTACGGCGTAAACCTAGATCCAAATCTAATTATTGTTCGTCATAGGTATGAATAGGGGTCCCGTTTGCAGTATACAAGGTACGTTTCGATTGAAATTTCCGTTGGTCGTGAATGGGTGGAATAACTGAAATATCCGCTCCAGAGTCGATTAGAAATTTCATATTGGAGCGTCTATCAAAAATAAAAAGGCGGCGTGCTGGGTGGCTCTCGTTTCCTGCCGCGTGGAGGGAGTGCCTTATTAGTTTTCGGACACATGTTTTGCTTTAAAATTGCAAGGTTGGATGCAACGTTTGGCCTTGTTGCCAAATCGTTCATGATACAAACACGTGGAGGTTGAGGAATTTGCGGTTATGGAATTTCGAGAAAGCTTGGGTCTTTCTCGGGAGGTAGATCGGGAACGCGTTCGCAATTCGTTGACTGATGCTGTTAGCTTCTCTAATTGCGCTTCTAACTTGGCTAGCTTGTCGGGCTCGCGTGACTGAATTTCAGCCACGTTGTATTTATCTCCGGAAAATTCCACGATTTTGTCTGCTGTAACCGACAAATTTTCTAGAGAATCGTTGCTCAAAGCCAAAATTGAACGAACGTTGACTGGTAAACGTTGTAGAAATTAAATTTTAAAGAAATTTTCTCCAATCTGACTACCGGCTAAAAACTTCATTTCGCGTAAAAGTTGCGATGGTTTTCTGTCGCCTAATTCTAATTCTGTTAAAAGTTTATTTATTTTGCGACTATCGGACTCTTCAAATTCTAATAAAAGACGTTTCATTAGATCTGAATAGGGGGTTGATGATAATGGTTGGGTTAAAAAATCTGAAATTGACTCTGCGACATCAGGATCGAGTATAGCGAGTACATGACTGAATTTTGTCTTTTCAGAACTGATCTGCGATATATCAAACTGGGCGTCAACCTGCATTTGCCAGATTTTCACGTTACGTCTCCATATAGGAGGTAATTTTATTGCAACCCTTGCCATGATATTGCTGCTTGAAGAATCTTCGGCCATTGAAAAAAAATTAGATAATTTTTAAATTAGAAAGCACTGACCTGTTTAGATATTCGTTTTCTGTAGGCATGGGCACGTGCGTGGAAGTTAGGCGACGTCGGCTGGAACATCAGGCTGGGCATCTTCGGCTTGCGGCACGGGGTCACCAATATGGAAGTTAATTGCACTTGTTGATATTAAATCCATACGTAAACATTTAATATACTTTATTATTTCACTAACTGAATAAACTATATGATACATTTAACTATAAAACAATCACAGACAGTACATGAGTACATAACAGATAACTGACCGAGCGTGGAGAGACGTATGATCACTGTGTCGGTTGGTAGCGAGGAGAGAGAGAGAGAGAGAGATCCCTGGTGTCTCTTATATCGTAGTTCTTGACAGCTTGCTGTCGAATAACGTAACGCAACGTTTAGCTGTCAAGAGAAACATAGAGTAGTGTAGACGGAAACACTGCGGTAGGAACCACCGCCACAACTTTTTCAATACAATCAAGATTGATACCTCAAGCATAGTTTAATATGGCTACCGTTGCAACATGATTGACCTGAAAGTTAATTTTGCTGTATCTATTTACCTATAAGTCACAACTCCCAATGACAAGGCAAACTAACCAAACTTTGAAGGCATTTTGTTCTATTATGGAAATTTCAACTACATGGTAAACTAATCTAGTTTAAATGTATCAGAAATCATAGATTTTCATGTACCGAAATATATATATATATATATATATATATATATATATATATATATATATATATATATATATATATATATATATATATACATATAGAAATGATTGTATAGAGTTTTGATCTTTAATTCCATAATATGTTATAGACATCAATAGAGCGAACATAAGTAAATAAACATAAACATATGACAGCTGACCGCGTTGCCAATGCTTTATTCCATTGTCATAAAAAGCGATGTATTATATTGAAGGGGTAAACATGGTGATTTTTAAATCAGCAGCTTTTCTTCCATACAGTAGTAGCCGATGAAGTGTCATATGTTTTTACGATTTACACAGAGACTGTGACTGAATAATAAAACTTTTACTAATTAAGTTCATCAACTGAAACACCTTTAACATTCACAAATTGATTTCACTGCTGTACACTTTGAACTTTGAAGTCATTTTTATTTGAAGTCAGATTTTATGGGTATTTCCAACTTTGATGTAGGTTATTTGACTTGGAAGACCACTTCTGCAGTAATTATGACTATACGGCCAATCAGAAAGACATGTTAGGCTATCTTAGTTCCCAAAATATTTCCTGTGTTGTATTGCAGTTAGATTGGTAATATATATATATATATATATATATATATATATATATATATATATATATATATATATATATATATATATATATATATATATATATATATATATATATATATATATATATATATATATATATATATATATATATATATATATATATATATATGTAATCTGGACTTCATAAAAAGACCTCCAATTTACTATACCACAGAGACGTACTGCAAGTTAATATTAGGTAGTAAATTACCTTAAAATAGGTATTTTAGGTATCTGGACTTAGTAGTGAGTTTTCAGTCCAATTTAGGACACACTTAGACCTAAAAATTACCAATTGTGAAATTAAAACTCAAAATTATATATAAGTATATCTATATGTAAAATTCAACCAAATTTTTACCAATTTAGTTACTTGTAAGTTACTGACTTTGGAGTAATTTTAATAGTAAAAAATAGGCTAATTGGGAGCTGCATTCTCAAATTTGTAGTGATTATGACAATCAAGCCAACATTTTGGTTAATTATAACTAAATTACAACTTCGTTAGGTTATTTGGACTCGATTACTAGTTAGTATGCCTTGATTTGTTGCTTGGGAAGTATTTATATTAATTTCTTAGGTAAACAATAATTGAGATACTGAATTTAATCTATTTCGCATTTTATCAAAATTCAAAAGTCACGATATCGATATTTATTTAAAATTTTGATACCAGAAAACGCACAAGTAGGGCAAAAAATTAAAGAACCCTATCAGACCTGTGTAACGGTTTGTATCGTTTCAAAAAATTATTATTTATTAGTATATAAAATTCTAACTAAACTTTTCCCTTTACTCCTAATTACTTATGCTTGTATTTGAATTCAAATCTGTTTATTATTAAAATCTCAATAATTGTGCATAAAGGAGGTAAACGGTAGAGAGTAGCTTATCTTATCCCAGGTAATCTTAACTCTACTACATTTTTTTCCTAAATATCATAATAAATATTGAGTGTAGGAATAGCACGATTACTTATATGCAGATTAATCGATATTTTATCAGTCCATTAAGATGTATTTAGGAAGAGGTATCAAGTTCTAAATTATCTCACCTCGACTGAGATAAGATAGTCGGCACAGGTTAGCCACCTTCCTCGATATAAGGTTGGCCATGTCAAAGAAACGTTTAAATCCTGAAAGATTGAACATTTTTAGATAAGCTTTAATTAAGAAGATAACAAGGTGATTTGATTTTGCACTTGAGTCTGTCTGGATTGGTCAGCTTCTGATTGACTTCTGTCTATGTAATGGAATCATATAAGTGTATTTGCTTGTCACATTTAAGTTAACTTACATATATTAAAATTAATCACCTAGTGGAATTTATCAGCAAATTCGTAATCAGAAAATCTGTAATTTGTTTGTGTTCGATAGCTTAAGGATTGTTGGAAAGAATGTTGGCTATTTTAATTTGATTAAGGCGTGAACGACTAAGCAAGTTTGATGTAAATTTAATATGAGGTTTAAGATAATTTAACTATTAATATCCAAAAGATTTTTCAATATATTGTGTAGTCATTAAAGTTTATCGGGGTTGGATAGGAAGAATTTGAGGAATTTATTTTCCTATTTTTATTGCACTTCTAATAAGTGACCAATTGTTGCTTAAAATGAAAAAGTAAAACATTTGTTAAAACAAATGCTCTGAACGTGTTCCACTATAATATCCAGTCTCGCTAAAAGCGGTAATGTAAGATGTCAAAGTTTGTGAAGTTTGAAGAAACCTGCTGAAAGAAATGCAATTTATGGTCCGTAGCTGTTACAAGAAAAGTGTTATTTTGCAAGGTTGTAGATGCCTTTTCGACCAGCTATTAACCTTGATTTGACTTGAATGTTTGCAGAAAATTTTTATGAGATAGACACTTGTTTTGCCTTAAAATATAGTTTGTGATTTAAACGTGTTATATTTTTAGTGAGTTTTCGTATAAAAAATTCATTAATGGGGAGATCCCGACTTTTGAATTTTGAAAAAATTTTTGCAAATGAGCGCAAACTAAGACCTCTAGAACCCATATCCGAGGTCAGTTTCAATTTATATATATATATATATATATATATATATATATATATATATATATATATATATATATATATATATATATATATATATATATATATATATATATATATATATATATATATATATATATATAAGTGTCACACCCATAACTCAAAAAATAATAGGCCGATTTTGATAAAATTTGGCACGTATCTTCCTTTTGTAAAAGGCTTGGACAAGTTTGTTAGTCAGGAAAATCGGAGGAGGTTTTCCGGGAAAATTTTGAGTTTTCATTCGAAAAAAATTTTTATCTCTAAAAATAAAAAAGCTACGATAACCAAATTTGTTAGGTAGGTATACGATATAAAAAGTAAACTATACACCGAAATTTAGATTTCTATGTTACAAGAAAAAAATTATAATAAAATATATTGTGCCAGATCATTTCTATGAAAATTCACTGCCATAACGCACTTGCTGCGTCCAGGCTTTTTATTAATATATTAACACAATAAATTGAATAAATCCCTCTGTTTAATCAATAATCTGATAAACGGCAAACTATATATAACCAGCAGTAAAGGTTCGGACGCAACAAGCGTGTTATAGCAGAGCATTTTAATAAACACACACACAGATATATATATATATATATATATATATATATATATATATATATATATATATATATATATATATATATATATATATATATATATATATATATATATATATATATATATATATACACGAGGGTGGGTCAAAAAGTCCGTGACTTTTTGAATGAAACACAGGTTTTTTGACAAAAGATCATTTTATTTCTCAACATAGTCTCCTATGCACTTCGTCCAACGTTTCTCTAATTTTTTATCCCTTCCAAAAAAATAAGATTTGTCGAGGTCGTCCAAATAGGTATTTGTTTGTGAGATGATTTCATCATTGGAGTTAAATCTCTTTCCGCCGAGCCATTTCGTTAAGTTTGGAAATAAGAAATAGTCACTCGGGGCTAAATCCGGAGCCTAGGGCGGATGAGAGAGCAATTCGTAGCCCAATTTATGCAATTTCGCCATGGAGACTACATATGTGTGCACCCTTGCATTGTCTTTGTGGAAAAGAACTTTTTTCTTGGCCAAATGCGGTCGTTTTTTCTTCAAATCGTCATTGAATCGGTCCAATAAGTTGGTATAATATTCGCCATTGATTGTTATTCCCTTTTGAAGGTAATTAATGTGGATTATACCGCGTGCATCTCAAAAAACCGTCGCCATGACTTTATTGGCTGACGAACCCACATTGGCCTTCTTCGGCGCCGTTTCGCACGGAGAGACCCATTGCTTTGACTGCTGCTTGGTCTCTGGTGTGTTGTGGTGAATGCATGTTTCGTCCACAATTACGAAACGGCGCAAAAACTCGTCCCTATTGCGGCTGAACAACGCCAGACACTCCTTCGAAGTTGTCACACGATTTTGTTTGTGGTCGATTGTGAGCAAAGGCGGCACACATCTTGCGGATAGCTTTCTCGTACCCAAGTGATCATGCGAAATCGAAACCACTGAGCCATGCGATATGCGTATGACTTCCACATTCTTCCGCACTCTCAATCTCCGATCGGCCAACACCATATCGTGATTTTTTTCAATTGTTTCGGGTGTAGCGACTTTAACTGGACATCCAGAACGTTCGGCGTCATTCGTGCTTGTACGGCCGCAAACGAAATTCAGTTCACTACTTTTTACCATGGAAATTGATGGTGCTAGTAGGTTTCCGTAAAATGTCTATATGTTCAAAGTGACAGTGTGGGTTACCATCACACGTAGTAGGTGGCTTGGTAGGTTTCTGTAAATATGTCTGTTGATATGTCCAAAGTGACAGTGTGGGTTGCTTGTTTTGTCTATTCTATGTACTAGTTTTGCCGCTTGGTAGGTTTCTGCAAAATGAGCATCACATAATACCAAAATTTTTAGGCGCGTTAGCGTAGTTTTTTCAAATTTGTGGGTTAGTAGTTTTTTTATACTTTGCATAATTGAGCATTTAGTAAATAAAATTCAGCCACAAAAAGATCATTCCCTAATGTAAACATATACTTGTTTCTGCTTTTCTGTTAAACAAATATATCAAAAATATAACCCTTTCTTTTACCAGAGCCAGAAATATTAGAAACTTATACATATTGATAGGTGTAAGGAGGCACTCGAGTTAAGCTAGTGTTTCTCTTATAATTATACCACACCAGATTCAAAAGGTTTGCCATCACTATTTTAACTTGTTAATTTTTTCGTCATCTGAATATTTGCTATTTATTTATTGTAAGAGTCAATTATGTCTAATGTCTGCTTGACAAAATTCTTTAGCGTTTCTTAAACATCTCTCAGCAACAATGAAAGTCGAGGAATAATGGAACATGTCAGAATATATTGTGCGAAGTCATAATGGCGTACTCGTCGATACGGATAATTGAATGTAAACGGTCATAATAAACTGTGACTGATTCTTTTAAATTACAATACAGAGATAAGGAGGCAATGTATAATCTGAGTAATTCAGTTTATTTTTAAACACTGCGACTCTGAGTCTGCGTATTGGTAGTAAGAATGTTGTCCTATTTGCATACAATATGCCCTTAAACAACACTTTTCTATAAGCTTTTTATGTATTGTAACTTTGCCTTTTGGATGTACCGACTTACAAGAGCAATTCCAAAGTAGATATATAAAAGTCGGAACGCAGCTAGTGCGTTATAGTAGCGAATTTTCAAAGGTTTTGTGATAATATACCGTAAGTGAAGAAAGTAGGCAAAAATGGAAGTCGTACAAGAGTCTGTAGAAATATTTGTAAAGTACGAGCGTCCCAAAGAAGCGGAAATTTTAATAAAATTGGAAACGACAATTCCATTGTCTACCATGGTGTGTGTTATAAACAAGCATCAATTTTTTTTTTCTCCATCAATTCAATATACATGGTGATCGATTAGTACGATAAAGTCCAGGTATTAAAGTAAAAATTAGGGAGATTGTAGGAAGCATTAAGCTTCATATTTTAAGATTAGTTACAATGCTACGGGGTGTTCTGTAACGCCGTGCCAGATCAAAGTTATATGTTTTTTAATGAAAGACTGTGTATTTTAATTTAAACTTGAATCACACTCTACTTCCCCATTACAAGAATAGAAAAATGTAATATGTTAGACAGGGTAACCAATTTTCCATGAAAATGGTAACAAGTTCAACGCCATGTGTAATTTAAAAGGAGTACATGAAAAATGATCCATTGTATCCGTAGATCTTTAGTTGCTGCAAAAATTTATAGAAATGATTGATTTTGTTAATATTCAGTAAATCGATTACTGGGTGAATTAAACCACAAATTCAATATTTTCTCAGTTTTTTAAGTCGATCACCCTGTATTTTATGTAACTATGGTAAGGTTTTATCATTATACTTTTATTTTTGTTGAGCTTTCCCTATCCAAAATTATTAGTTTTTGATATTTTCATTTCTCTAGGCAAAGTATTAACTAGGTATCTAAATTCCTTACAATTATGAGATGGCCATGCTTTATTCGTCAAAAACTGACCATTATTGTCTGTGATTTGAGTGGTTTAATAACGAATACAGAAAGAAATCAAGTTTATTACATATAAATCTTACAAAAATGCTGTGGCGGAAAAATAGAAGAAACACTATTTTACTAAAATATAATAAATCTTAATTACAAAGGGTGTTCAAAATGACCTCCCAAGACATCTTTGCATGCCTGAAAACGGTAATTCAAATAGCTACTTACATTACAAAGCAATTGTATACTAATATTTCGAAATTTATTTTCTATTATCTCCTTCATCTCTTATTGTTGGGGGTGTTTTATAACTTTATTCTTAATATAATCCCAAAAAATGAGCCCATTTCATTGAATTATGATGACCTGGGTGACCACCACACCGGCATACCTTTTCCGATTCATCGTCCAGTAAACTGACCATTAAGTTCCCCTTGAATTAGTAGATTATGGTAAACAGGAGCACCGTGATGTAAGAAGCACATTTGCTAACGTATATGAAGTGGAACCTCTTCCAGTAATACGGATAACTGATTTACTAAAATATCTAAATACATCTCAGCATTCGAATGCTCATAAAAAATATGGTCCTACTATATAATTACCAAAAATACCTCCCCACACATTTAAGGACCAGCTAGTTTCACTGTGTGTAATTATCTGGTATGGATTACTTGTAGAATAATAGTGGAAGCTGTGCCTGTTAACACAACCATTTCTATGAAACGTAGCTTCATCTCCAAATAGTACATATAGTCAAAAAAGTATCTCTGTTGGTTAACTTTTTGTAGGGCCCATTCACAAAATGCTAATCTCATGTCGAAATCATTATCAGTTAATTCTTGTTGCAATTGAATGTAGTAAGGGTCTATTTTGTTTTTAAAAAGGATTTTTGGGAACAGTAGTAACTGAGTTCTTGTTTTTTTGCAATACTCCTTATACTTGTATGCGGGTTTTCTGTAACTGCCATATTCATTTGGTTTTCTTCTGTCACAGCAGTATTTGTTCGTGCTTCTCATAGTCAACTGACTTAAGCCTATCCCTTAATCTTCCTAATCTTGATTTTGTAGGTTGTCGCCTCTCAGATAATAAACTCTGGTTGACAGTAATGCGTTTTTCTCGGATTCTCCCTATATCCACATCATATCTATCATTTAATCGCGGGTAAAATCCATCTTTGACCTACTTTAGATTATTTGAAGGAGCAAAAAATATACAACACCACTGAATTCACAGGAAATTATGGTAAACTGTTAGTTTAAGACAAACAAATCATGGCTCTCGATACTTTACAAAGAACAATGAAAGCATCAAAAACTAATAATTTTGGGTATAGGGAATGCTCAACAAAAATAAAAGTATAACGAGCGTACTTTACGATATTTACCTAAAATACAGGGTGATCAAACAAATTAGAAACTAATGAATTTGTTTATTGATTTAGTGAATATTAACATAATCAATCGTATTTATACATTTTAACCATAACTAAAAAGATACGGCTGCAATAGATCATTGTTCTTGTACCCTTTCAAACCATAGGGCGTTGAACTTGTTACGATTTTTATTGAAAATTGGTGGTTATAACTTTTTAAATACCCTGTATAACATATTCCAACTTTAAATTTTTGTAATGGGGAAGTGAAGGGGATTTCAAATTTAAATTAAAATACAGGGTGTTTTATTAAAAATATATAATTCTGATCTATCACGATGTTATGCTGTGTATTTTGTTTCTTTAACGTCGGCCTATTTTCGCGACTATGGCCAATCACCGACGTCAGGGAGCAGTTTCACCTCACTATCCTGGAAATTTTGCCGAACCCCTGCCTTTCTGTAAGGAGGGTAGGGATCTTTAACGTGCCCAACATCGTATGGACACGGGACCGACGGCTTTACGCCCCCTCCGAAGGGCGGAACGTACAGACATTCAACTTGCTCAAATACAATGCCAGAACCTCGGTTGATGTTAATATTACAGTTTGTACTGAAAAAGTGAAAGGAGTACCCTGTGATCAAATCCAGTACCCTTCGGTTAAGAGGCGCACGTTCTTACCCCTGAACCAGTCGCGGTGTTATGGAACAGCCTGTAGCATTGTAACTAAATTTAAAAATAAAGCTCAATGCTGCTCCAATCTCCCCACGTCAAAAGACATAGAATATACTGGACTTTATCGTACTATTCAATCACCCTGTAAACGGTGTGTCCATTATCTACCTCGGTATAATGGGAAACTTTGTTATTTCTGAAGATACAGCTTTGGTTAAATTAGGAAAGTTGGGCAAAATTTCAAGAGCAGTTTTATGAAATGAACAGCCTTCTAAAATATCGCCCACTTTCTGAGATAATTTGAAAAAGCTGAATGATTTTTTTCATTATAAAATATCTCCGTCACGGTTAATGGTACAAAAGACCGTATTTTGTAGGTTTTTTTTTGTAGAATAGAGCAGTGTGAAAAAATTCATGGCATGATTGGTTCGCAAGAGATAACACAAAGTTGCGTTTTTTTTTAAATGGCAATCATAGTTGGCTGTGAGGTCTTTCAAAAGCTTATTTTTTATGATTCCAATGATATAAGTTTTGATACGGTTATTTTATTAACATTAGTTTTATATTTATTTAACAAAAACTATTTATTAAAAATTATTTGCAAAATATCCAATTCGATGGAACAATCAACAAATTGTCAAGCGTACAAGTTTGTGTCAAACATAGTTTTGAAGTTACGTTGTTCTCCAGCATATTTTTTGTCTAAACAATATGTTATAATGTGTACGAACATGATTTTCTGTTATTATGCCAGTAGCAGAAATGTCGACGAAGCTACTGAAATGTATTTACAACGGTACATGGAAAGAAGGTGGCCCGATAAAAGACTTTTTGGGCGATGCATTAGAAGTTTGTTGTTTTCATCAAACTGCTCTTGAAATTCTGCTCAACTGCGCTAATCTAACCGAAGCTGCATCTTCATAAATAACAAAGTTACTCATATATATATATATATATATATATATATATATATATATATATATATATATATATATATATATATATATATATATATATGCAACACACATAATTATTCATCCACTGATGACGCTAACTTGATTAGTGAAACGATTGTCAGTTTTTTTTTAAATGTGTTGTGGTGATTTGGGTCCCCAACACAGGTTCCAATCTTCACTTAGTGTATCAAAAATATAAAAGCATTGCTTAAAAATAAATTACCAAAAGTTTATGATTATAATCTCTTAAATTTTGAGGATCAATTTTTAATAACTTTTTCTTTACATAATTTTCTTTGTACCGATTTGCTTGATCAATAATCTTTCAAATGCTTCTCCTTGCGCATCTTCCCTTCTTAAGTCTTAATTTTAAAATGACAGATCTATTAAAAGCTTGAAAATTTGTCACATTTCAGACTTCCAGCTCAAAGGGTCTACGAAATGACAATCGAATCATTTGCATTATGTTGGTTAGAAACGTTACTGATGAAAATCATTTAATATATCCATCTTTATTTCACTTTATTCACCACACAAACAACAAGGAATATATAAATTACGGTATTTTTTAAATAATGATAAATTTAATTTAGGAAAAACTTTTATTTAAGTTATTCAACAAAATCGAACTTTCGAACATTTCATTTCTAGTTTGATCGCCATATATGAGTTAAATTTCATTAAAATGAATAGAGTAGTTTCGAAGATATATAATTTTTGAGAAGGAAATTTGAAATTTTCAAGGAAAACTTGACTTTCATAACTGGCCAACCGACTCAGTCCGCGGAAAGAATTTTCCCGTGTACTAAAAAAACTGGAAGCCTTCAAGTGGCGTAGAAGCTTCGCAAACTATATTGTACCTATATGTAGATGGATGGATGTGTATGCGTGAAAGGTGGAGAGAGATAAGGATGGGGAGAAAAAAAAAAAGAAAATTCGGGAAGGTAATAAAGAAAAAATCTGGACGCAGAAAGCGAATTATGGTAGTGACCTTTCATAAGAATGTTTTTAAGAGCAAATTTTCTTTTTTAATGAAAGCAGGCATCAAATTTGGTTACGGGTATACCCTATATAGTAGAAACAATATACCATATTTCCCCAATTAAGATTTTTGGCTAAATTCCAAGACATTTTTTGCATGAAAATTTACAATTTTTTTCACGAAAATCCGAAAATATTTTGAAATTGAAAAAAAATGTTGTCCAATCTGTCTTTCACCTCAGTCTAAAATAATATAAACAAAAATCTCTTTGATTGCCCCATTTGCATGGGACTCCGATTTCTTTTGGTAAAAACGGCGTATCACAATTTCTGATATGTACCAAAAATGTGAAAAGTTGCAAAACAATTGAAATAAGTAAAAATGGTATAATATAAGGGGTGTTCGATTTAAAAAAAGAAAATATGTATCGCCAACGACTTATGGGCCAGCTGTAGTTGTCAAAATAATTTTATAAGATGCAGCTCAAGATACGCTTCAATTAACGTATAAAATTTTTGCGCGTATCTTGTGTAACAACGGTAAAATTCAGATTTGCCGTAGAAATGCGTCACCCTGTATATATGTAAACAGATAAAAACTGAAACTAACCCCGGATATGGATCCTAGGGCATCTAGTTTGCGCTCATTTGGTAAAATCTTTTTAAAATTCAAAAGTCGCGGACTCCTCATTAACGAACTTCTTCAACGAAAATTTGCTAAAAATTATAGACAATTAAACCATAAACTCTATAACTAAAACTACTGTTAAATCATCAGAGAAAGGTATATTTGAAATGAATTTTCTGGAAAGATTTAAAAAAAAGAAGGACATTGACGGTTGAAGTTGAAACTTAAGGACATGTGAAACACACTTCTTGCGACATTTTCTCTATATAGCACGTAGTTGCTTTAGGATATTTGTCTAAAAGTTGCGAATTTGGACGTTTCAAATCGCGACTTTGGCGTTTTAAGAGGAAAAGTTATCAAATTTTAAATGTAATTTTTCTGTCATTTCTTGACATTTTTGCGCCAAAAAAGCTTAGTCCACTGTCTGTAACATACAATGAATTTGTTATACACACAAAATATATTGTTTTTTTTTTGAGGTTATCTGGTCATCATTGGCCCCCAATATTTTTATGTTTAAATGCCTATAACTTTTTTCTTGATCTAAATTTTGGTACATAGTTTACTTTTTGTGACATAAACCCGCGTACCAAATATAAATTCATCTGAAAGGAAAGCTAAAATTTTCCAGAAAAGCTGGGCCGATTTCGCTGGCTAATTAACTTGTCCTAGCCATTTGCAAAAGGAAGGTACCCACCAAATTTGATCGAAATCAGCACACACACACACACACACACACACACACATATATATATATATATATATATATATATATATATATATATATATATATATATATATATATATATATATATATATATATATATATATATATATATATATATATATAAAAAATAATTGACCCTGGATATGGGTGCGCTCATTTGAAGAAATTGTTTCAAAATTGAAAAATCAAGATCTCCTCAAAAAAATTCACTAAAAAGGGAGAAAATCTTGAAAAATGGACGGAGAGTGTGTTTTTGACATTGGTATGCACATGTGGTTTTTAAAATAAAGTTTTTGGTTAATGTGTAATATATTAATTTTTTTGTGTGAGTCTTTCGTGGCTGAGAAGGAGATTCATTAGATACTGAAGATGTTGTTGGCAAATGTATTGAGATCTCGCGTACAGGTGAAAAAATTTCCTCTTTATCATGGACTATAATGTTTAAATACATAAATGAATTTATATATATATATATATATATATATATATATATATATATATATATATATATATATATATATATATATATATATATATATATATATATATATATATATATATATATATATATATATATATTGAAAGTGACCTCATATGTGGTTTCTAACGGCTCTAATTCGGAAACATTTAAATAGATGTTTTGAAAATTCGGAAGTCTTTACCTCTTCAATACGCAATTTTCTTTATGAAAATTTTCTTAAAGTTGTATTTTTCGTTTGTTAAATTTACAGCCTGAGTTATGTCGATATTTATAATTTTGAATTTTGACTTTATTTCAAAGACATATCCAAAAACTTCCTAATTAGGATATGTAATTTTTGAAACACTTAATATATCTTTCTAGATATTTTTGGAAAAGATGATTGGTTTACATAGGGTATATATATATATATATATATATATATATATATATATATATATATATATATATATATATATATATATATATATATATATATATTTACGTGTGTATGTATATGTGGGGATGTATGCATGTGTAATTATATAAATGTAAATTATGTTTCATTGTAGTTAAAAATATTAAAAAGTGTATATGTTATGTATTTATGCGTGCACATGTAACAAGTGCTTATAGCCATTATCTCTTTGTCTAAACTAACGAAAACTACCAGGTGTCACTCACAAAATTGTGGAAAATACTAAAACCTAGTAAACGTTTAGATTATGTATATTTTCTGGTAAATAGGCATTGAGTCTGAAGCCAATAACTCCTACACACACAACGCGCGCGCGCGCCCTTACGCACGCACGCACACGCACACACACCTTAATAAATATATTTTATAATAAATTGTGGCTCTGAAATTAAAGGTCCTTGGTCCAGTTGGGGACCATTTCCTTTTTTTTTTGTTTAGTACATTCTCTAAAACTAATATCATCTGAAGTTGTGACGTTGTTTTGATTCTCCTCCTCAAAAAAATTCACTGAAAAGCGAGAAAATTTTGAAAAATGGACGGAGAGAGTGTTTTTGACATTGGTATGCACATGTTGTTTTTAAAATAAAGTTTTTGGTTTATGTATGATATATTACATTTTTTGTGTGACTTTTTCGTGGCTGAGAAGGAGATTCATTAGACACTGAAGATGTTGTTGGTAAATGTATTGAGATCTCGCGTACAGGTGAAAAAATGACCTTTTTATCATGGACTATAATATTTAAAAAATAAGTCATACATATACTTTCTAACGTGAATGTTAAATGAATTTACATACATATATATATATATATATATATATATATATATATATATATATATATATATATATATATATATATATATATATATATATATATATATATATATATATATATATATATATTGAAAGTGACCTCATATGTGGTTTCTAACGGCTCTAATTCGGAAACATTTAAATAAATGTTTTGAAAATTCGGAAGTCTTCAACTCTTCAACACGGAATTTTCTTTAAGAAAATTTGCTTAAACTGGTATTTTTCGTCTGTTAAATTTACAGTCTGAGTTATGTCGATATTTATAATTTTGAATTCTGACTTTATTTCAAAGACATATCCAAAAACTTCCTAATTAGGATATGTAATTTTTGAAATATTTAATATATCTTTCTATGTATTTTTGGAAAAGATGATTGGTTTATATATAACATATATATATATATATATATATATATATATATATATATATATATATATATATATATATATATATATATATATATATATATTTACGACGTGTGTATGTATATGTGGGGATGTATGCATGTGTAATTATATAAAGGTAAATTATGTTTCATTATAGTTAAAAATAATAAAAAATGTATATGTTATGTATTTATGCGTGCACATGCAACAAGTGCTTATAGCCATTATCTCTTTGTTCTTTGTCCAAGCTAACGAAAACTACCGGGTGTCACTAACAAAATTGTGGAAAATACTAACACCTAGTAAACGTTTAGATTGTGTATGATTTCTGGCAAATAGGCATTGAGTCTGAAGCCAATAACTCCTGCACACATACACACACACACACACGCGCGCGCGCGCGCGCACGCGTACACGCACGCAAGTACACCTTAATAAATATATTTTATAATAAACTGTGGCTCCGAAACGAAAGGTCTTTCGTCCGGTTTCCAGTTGGGGATCATTTCCTTTTTTTTAGTACATACTGTGAAACTAATATCATCTGAAGTTGTGACGTTGTTTTGATCAAGTTCAATGTCTGAACGTTGCGCTCTTTAGAGGGGGCATAAATCCGTTGCTCTCGTATACAATACCATGCTGGGCACGTTAGAGATGCTTATCAGTCTCACAGAAAGGCAGAGGTAGGTAAAATCTCTATAATAGTGAGACAAATCAGCTCACTGGCGTCGGGAATTACATAGACGTTAACATAAATTTTACCCAGCTCAACTCGGCTCTAATGTTATTTGTCAATAGTTCCTACGTAAGATAATTATTAGATTTATGATATTTTGCTGCCATATTTGTCGCATTTCGGCTGCACAAAGATGACTAATAACCACCATGTTCCCAATACACAAGCAGTGTATGCAACTACTTGTTCGGCAAATTACTGCACAGCGGTAACTCATGTATATAATTTCAGCCTTTATTACTAAATTCCCGACATTACGGTCACCTTTAATAGAAATAGTAGAATGCTATGATTGACAATCGACGATCGGGGCCCCGCTGGCGGTGTGTGGCCACATACAGCTCTGTATATTGGTTGTGGAGTTAACCGGCATTCCGTCAATAGTTCCGCGCACCGCTTCTTTCAATTGTTTTTTGTCGTTACTTGCGGCTAATGGTAATGGATTCGGTTAATTCCGAATATTCGTTTATCGGTTTTCTAAAGGCACGTTTATTCGCCTTGTATGATAAGGTACCTCACTGAAAAACCACATATTCACTTATAACTGCTTGTCAAGGAAATTACTTGAATAAGTTGAAGATAAATGTTTTTATCTAAAGGAAATTGCTACTCCGGAGCTAAGATAAAATAAAATCTCAAGAGATAGTCATTAGGAGTGTGTAAAGAGTCTTAACAACTAAATGAGACGCTATCAATCAATAAAAAACTCCAAACGCAGCAACCGGCTTATTCTAGCAAAATTCCATAAAAATATTCCTTACACAAACTCTTAGCTAAAAATTAATTAAACAATCTGGAAGTGCGTTATGGTAGTGAATTTTTATTAAAATGTTTTTAACAGCAAATATGTGTGTTGTTTTAAGAAAACAGGCATTTTGGTTACCAGTATCCTATATAGTAAAAACAATGTACCATCTTCCATTAAAATAACTTTATTGTTTCAAAATGTACAAAAATTCCGAAAGTAAACTTAAACCTTATAGGTTAATAGCAAATTGAGCTTTTCAGATATGAAGCATTTAATCAAAATTCGCTACCATAACGCACTTGCTGCGTCCAGAATTTCTTTTCTCACAAACATGCATTATATTTCAATGGAAAATGCAAAAATGCAATAACATAAGGCGTGTTCGACCAAAAAAAAAGAAAATTTGTATCACCAACGACTTATGGGCCAGCCTATGATTGTAGAAATATTTTTTTAAGATGTAGTTCAAGACACCCTATAATTAATGTATACAATTTTTTTCATATATTGTATAATAACGGATATATTGAGCTTTATTGATTTTTTACAAAAATTCGACAAAAATTTTATACCATTAAACGATAAACTCTATAGCTAAAACTACTGCCAAGCATCAGAGAAAGGGTCTATTTGTAATAAATTTTCTGAAAATATTTTAGTAGAATGAAGGACAATGACGGTTGAAACTAACAGTTCAGGGTTTGTAAAACACTCTTCTTGAGGCATTTCCTTCCCATAGGCCGTATTATATTCAAGTTATTTGCCAAAATGTTGCCAATTTTGACGTTTTAAATCGCGACTTTGACGTTTCGAGGAAAACCCCAATTTATTTTTCTTTAAATGCCTATAACTTTTTGTCTTTTCACCTACAAAGCTATTCACCAAATTTAGTCAAAATCGGACCATTATTTTTCGAGTTGAGACATACATACAAATATATATATATATATATATATATATATATATATATATATATATATATATATATATATATATATATAAATCGAAACGGACCCCGGATATGTGTTCTAGAGAGCCTAATTAGCGCTCATTACTGAATTTTTTTAAAGAAAATTCACTAAAATCGGGACACAGCAAGTGCAATAAATTCCTGATTTCCGTAATTTTTTTAACGCTTAACGCAACTAACCTTATCTCCTAAACATCGTTGGACCTGTTTAAATTTATTAATGTTAACTTTAGTCTCTGGATGATGGACACTATTCCAGTGCCATCCATTTTCTGCGAACACACACACACACACATGTTAAAATTAGGTCGCTAATTTTTATACACGGTTCCCTATAGAACACATATATTTTTCTCTCAATTTAATGTCACTCATATGACATTCTGTTGTTTATAAACACTAATCACAACGACTGAATCAATTAATATATCCATATTTGTTTATTCTGTTTAACTTTATGCCGCACAAAAATATCCCCCTCTAATAACAAAGAATATACTTTGCGGAACCTTCCCAACTATGATAATCTTAATTCCCGAAAAACTTGGATTACCATTACCACTCAACAAAACTGAATTTTGGAACATTGCATCTGCAATGTGATGGCAATAAATGGGTTAAATTTCGTAAAAAAAATACGAATGTAACGTTTCAATAATTTATTCAACTCGTTACACTAATTAAACTTTACTCTATTGTCTAACATAGACACTTTAATTCGTGCCATAGTTAGCTCCATCTCTCTATGATATAATAGGCAGTGCTATGCAACCTATGTTATCGCCTACTCTTTGGATGTTTTTTTTTATTATCACACGTACCTCTATCGAAACTAACACAAAATAAGCCGTTTGTAGTTTTCTAAGAATTTTAATTTCACTGTTATCTAACTTTAACAAGAAGTAAATTATTTATAAAGATACCACAAACGGTTGAAACAAAAACGCTAGACGCTAGAACTTTTATAGAAACATAATGAAACAGAATTAAATAGCTTGTTGCTATTCAATGTAGCAACTAATGAGACATTTGTTGGTTGTTTATTACTACAAATTTTTTTTAATACGTGGCTGAATTTTCGCTGCAGGGAGAACTAAAGCGGGTTCTGTATTTAGGCGATTTCTGTGTTTATTTTAGTTGGTTAAATAACATGAAAAACCTTGGTAAAAGAGATAGGTGCTACTAAAAATAAGTGGCCCATTAATAGCAAGATCAGCATGATATCTGTATTCCGTGCAGCATTAGAACCAGAAGTTATAGCTCTTTTGATCAAATATGCATTTTTAAAATCATATCAGTAGCTATATCTATTAGTTGGTCACGATTGCCTCTTAAGGTCATAAGTATCACTGCTAAGGTCTTCGCGTACCTCTAAGGGAACGCGTACCCCCATGGAATACCACTGTCATAGAGTTTCTTAATTCAACCACCGTTGGTCGCCATTTATAGTTGGCAGAACGGTCGTCTTTTTTATCAAGATGCTTTATTTAATAAATGTTTCGTTGTGCACATTGCCTTTGCAACTGTATCTTTGGCTTGAATAACATCGATCTTGTAGTCTTAAGTGCACGAATATCTTGTTCATGCGCAAGAAAGTATAGAACACAGAAAACGTAGGGTTTCAACAACTATAGTTAGTTAGTACACAGAAAATGCAGGGCTTTAACAACTACAATTAGAACACAGAAAATGCAAGGCCTCAACATCACTTCAATAATGTAGAACTGCAGAAAATGCAGGACTTCAACAACTACAATTAGAACACAGAAAATGCAGGGCTTCAACATCAGTTCAATAATGTAGAACTCCAGAAAATGCAGAGCTTCTACAAATCCACTTAGAACACAGAAAATGCAGGTCTTCAACATTATTTCAACAAAAAAAGGCCAAGGCTCCAACACATCAGTGGAGGGCAGTAACCCATCACGTCTTGAAACCAACCACACTTGCTGCACACGTCAACATAGAAGATAACCTATGACCCTACCGTCAGGCGGCAAGCCACATCCATGATACAAATAACGAGATATATGATATTCAGACTACCTATTTTTAGACCTGTCACGCGCATGGTGTCAAGTGGTGAGTCCAATGCAACAATAATATGCTGTCGTGCAGTGGGGTGTGACGTTTCATCGTTCTCTTAACAAATTAGGTATTTTACTAATATTTAAGTGCATACAGTTGGAAGTAATAAAAATGAAAAAGATTAAATTTAGTGCTGCGATCTATATTATCTGAAAAAGACAATATAGGCTAACTTCAACCGCATTAAACTAACGTATAGAATTTTTTTGATTGCGAATGACTTTGTTTTAAGTGTGTAGTTGGACTTCGATAACGTTACTCACCACGTGACGTCATATGAGGGGGCGGGGCATATGCGCAATATCATATCTCTTCTAAGTCATTATATTATGAGTCTGCGGAGCTAAATGGGGACCCTCTTAGTGCTGCAATGGCTTGCAAGATAAGTGTCTTAAAGTGAAAACTATGTTTTACATATTTCGTGTTCATTGTATTTCAAATTATTTTTATATCAATATTCATTCATATAATCAACCTTTAAAATGTTTGCGGATATGTCAGAGGGCAACGTAAAATACTTTCATTCACATTTCATACTACCTTAGACATTTCTTATTACATTATGTTAAAGTCGCCTTAAATATTCATATATTATTTACATTTGCCCCTTGTCATTACATTGTAGGTTTTTATGATTCTGCTTGAACTGCTATACTTGTGTTGGTTCTTTGATAGTGTAATTTATGTAAATATTTAACTAATGTCATAAAGTCTAATGCAAACCGGTTACTGGTCGGAGACAGCATTTTTTTTTATTTTAACCGGTGAATATCTAAAACGTTTCAGGAGATTCAAAGACGTAGTCCTGTAAATCCTATGAGATGGGAAGTCCGTTAAATTGAGTTAAAGTTGCAAGGTCTAATGGTTCATCTGGTTCTTGGAATATCATGAAAAAACTGAATTTGCAGGATATCTTATTTTGGCTATAACTTTTTAGTAGTGGTCGTATCGAGATGGGATTTTCACCCTATTGACACTTTTCAATTTAAAACATGTCTGTTGAGTCAAAATCCTTGAAAAACGTTTACCACATGGTATGTTCAAATCATGAACTTTTGACAACATTTAAAAAATAAAGTGTTTGCGAAAAGTACTCTTGCACACTTACACACGTGTTCCACGAAAACTTTGATAGTTAATTGAATTAACCCCCTCTAAGCTTCTCACTTGTACTAGTAAAATTTAGTGTTAAATTGACCGCAATAGAATCAATCAAAAATGTATTTTTCGTAATGAACAAAATTAAAAGTCGAAATGAGAAACAAAAAGTCTGGACGCAGCAAGTGCGTTATGGTAGTGAATTTTCATAGAAATGATCTGGCACAAAATATTTTATTATAACTTTTTTTCTTGTAACATAGCAATCTAAATTTTGGTGTATAGTTTACTTTTTATATCGTAAACCTACCTACCAAATTTTGTTATCATAGATTTCTTATTTTTTAAGATAAAAATTTAAAAAAAATTAAAACTCAAAATTTTCCCGGAAAACCTCGTCCGATTTTTTTGATTAACGAACTTGTCAAAGTCATCTACAAAAGGAAGGCACATGCAAAATTTTATCAAAATCGGCCTATTATTCTTTGAGATAAAAAATTTTTTCGAATGAAAACTCAAAATTTTCCCGGAAAACCTCGTCCGATTTTCTTGACTAACAAACTTCTCAAAGCCATTTACAAAAGAAAGGTGCATGCAAAATTTTATTTAAATCGGCTTATTACTTTTTGAGATAAGAATTTTTTTCGAAAGAAAACTCAAAATTTTCCCGGAAAACCTCGTCCCATTTTCTTCACTAACAAACTTGTCAAAGCCATTTACAAAAGAAAGGTACACGCCGAATTTTGTTAAAATCGGCTTATTACTTTTTGAGATAAGAATTTTTTTCGAATGAAAACTCAAAATTTTCCCAGAAAACCTCGTCTGATTTTCCTGGCTAACGAACTTATCCAAGCCATTTACAAAAGAAAGGTACATACCAAATTTTATCAAAATCGGCCCATTATTTTTTGAGTTATCGGTGTGATACATATATATATATATATATATATATATATATATATATATATATATATATATATATATATATATATATATATATATATATATATATATATATATATATATATATATATATATATATATATATATATATATATATATATATATATATATATATATATATATATATATATATATATATATATATATATATATATATAAACATATAAAAATTGAAACTGACCCCGGATATGGGTTCTAGGGGTCCTAGATCGCGCTCATTTGAAGAAATTTTTTCAAAATTCAAAAGTCGAGATCTCCTCATTAGTGAATTTTTTCTAAGAAAATTCACTAAAAGATCAAACCTATTTTGACAATCACAGCGTGGCTCATAAGTCGTTGATTGTACACACTTTCTTTTTTTCAATAGATACACACTTTCCTCTTTTAATAGAACCCCTTATGTTATTGCACTTTTGCATTTTCCATCGAATTATAATGCGTATTTGTAAGGAAAAAATTAAATCGGTCATCGTTTCTAAGTTATTTCAATTGTTATGCAACTTTTCACTTTTTTGGTACATATCTCAAACACATATCACAAATTTTGGTACCGCGTTTTTGCCATTAAATAGCGGAGCCTCATGGAAATGACGTATTCAGAGAGCTTTTTGTTTATATTACTCGTCGAAAAAATCGAGCTGCCGTATACAGGTACTCTCAAATATTGGCTGAATATGAAAAGTTTTCGCAGAAATGTTTTAGTGTTTCAGTAGACATCATTTTTTGTAAGATTTTTGTGATATGGTAGTAATTAATAATAAATGATTAGTGAGTTATTGTAAAAAATACGTTGTAGAATTTTGGTGAATAATATAATTTAGTGCAACATTACTTAATGCAATTTATGTAAAAAAAGGTGAAACTTTGTAAAAGAAATTTTTGCAGATTTTCATTTTTTTTTTCAATTTTAGTCCTCAAGCTGTTTGTGAATAATGATATCTTGGCAGCTCTGTAAATAGCTTGAAGAGGTATGTTGGTCATGGAAATTGGACCAGTGTTTTTTAAAACTTTTAAAGTTTATTTTCGAAAAATATTTGTACTTCTTGAAAGACAAAGCTATTTTAATAGAATATTGGACATTGTTTTTACTGTATAGGTTATACTGCCAACCAAATGTCCTTCTTTTGAAAACAAGACATATTTGCTATTAAAAACATTTTAACGAAAATTCGCTACCATAACGCACTTGCTGCGTCCAGACTTTTTAGTGAATTGTCTTGGAAAAAATTCACTAATGTGGAGATCTCGACTTTTGAATTTTGAAAAAATTTCTTCAAATGAGCGCGATCTAGTACCCCTAGAACCCATATCCGGGGTCAGTTTCAATTTTTATATGTTTATATATATATATATATATATATATATATATATATATATATATATATATATATATATATATATATATATATGTATGTATCACACCGATAACTCAAAAAATAATGGGCCGATTTTGATAAAATTTGGCATGTACCTTTCTTTTGTAAATGGCTTGGATAAGTTCGTTAGTCAGGAAAATCGGACGAGGTTTTCCGGGAAAATTTTGAGTTTTCATTCGAAAAAAATTCTTATCTCAAAGAATAATAGGCCGATTTGGATAAAATTTGGCATGTACCTTCCTTTTGTAAATTTGTCTAATAAATTCGTTAATCAAAAAAATAGGACGAGGTTTTCCGGTAAAATTTTAAGTTTTCATTCGAAAACAATTCATTTAAAAAAAATAATGTGCCGATTTTAATAAAATTTGGCAGGTACCTTCCTTTTGTAAATATCTTTGACAGGTTTGATAGTCAGGAAAATCGGACAAGGTTTTCCGGGAAAACTTTGAATTTTTATTCGAAAAAAATTTTTTTCTCAGAGGATAATAGGCCGATTTTTATGAAATTTGGCATGTACCTTCCTTTTGTAAATGGCTTTGATAAATTCGTTAATCATAAAAATTGGACGAGGTTTTCCGAGAAAAATTTGAGTTTTCATTGAAAAAAAAATTTTATCTTAGAAAATAAAAAAATCTATGCTAACCAAATTCGGTAGATAGGTTTACGATATAAAAAGTAAACTATACACGAAAATTTAGATTTCTATCTTACAAGAAAAAAAAGTTATAATAAAATATTTTGTGCCAGATCATTTCTATGAAAATTCACTACCATAACGCACTTGCTGCGTCCAGGCTTTTACAGTATGTACTGAAAAAGTCAAAGGGGAACCCTGAGAATCGAACTCCGTACCGTTCGGTTCAGAGGCACATGTTCTTACCCCTGGATCACTGGGGGAAAAGTAAATAATAATTAACATCAACGTCCATAGTAAGAGAGTTGATAAATAAATTCAAAGTACTTTTTTGTTTTTGAAAACCTAATGAATCATAGTTCTGTAACCTAAAGGGCAACACACATTTCCACACTTACCTAGTTTTTTACGTACTTTTAAATGTTATAAAAAATACACCACCCTATATAAAAATCTTAAGTTAGCCCCCGCTCGTAAAAGTAGTAGACTGAGGGGAGGTGGATGTATGTATAAATCTGCCCCTCCCCGTCATTCTTTTACTTCACCGAAACCATATTTTACAAAAGAGAACTAAACCGTTAGATATGCTATACAGGGTGGCGCATAGAAAACGAAGCAGACCGATTTGCGTCCAAAGAATTTTTTTTAAGAAACGCTGAAACACGTCAATTTTAATATTGAGGGGGACATGTTTTGACATAAAATTAAACTTTGTCACATCAACCCCTTAAGGGTAGCGATAACAACCCTTATATTTTAAATATGGAACATGGGTCGAGTGTTACCTCATTTAAAAGCTCTTTCTTTTCTCAATTCAGCACTTCAGCAATTTTTTTTTGAAGTTTTAGCAACTCGTTTAAAAATTATTCACAGCTGGAGTTGCAAGAACGTATTTCATTCATTGTGGTAAGAAATGCACTAATTAGTCAACTTTTCGTTAAAAAACAACTAAAAAACAAAACCAAACGTTCAAAAATGTTTAGTCAGTTAAGAAAGTGTTCAAATTGTTGACCACCAGCTTCCATACAAAAGTACAAATTTTGTTCAAAACGAGCTCTGACATTCTGGAACATTTGTGGAGTTATTAGACGGAATTCTTCAACAATGCGTCGACGTAATTCTTCCAGAGACTCCGGTTCTGTTGCGTAAATTCTACTCTTTAAATCGCTCTATAGAAAGAAGTCTAAAGGAGTTAAATCCGGTGATATAGGGGGCCACTCAATAGCAACACCTCTACGCTCAATCCATTGTCCTGGAAACTCTCTGTTCAAAAACTCCCTAACACGTTGTGAAAAATGCGGAGGAGCTCCATCTTGTTGAAACACTAATTGATTTTCTTGATAGCGATAATCATTTTCAACAATGTCAGTTACTAGAGGGTAAACGATATCTTCTAGTAAGTCCAAATACGTTTCGCCACCCAAATTGCCATCAAGAAAAATGGGTCCGATTAAACGGTCTCCAAAAATGCCAGTCCAGACCTTCAATTTCTGTGGAGTTTGAGTGTGGACTTCGTGAAAATTTCTTGGATTATTATCTGCCCAATAACGACAATTATGACGATTGACTAGAGTTTAATAAAAAAGTACACTCGTCTGAAAAACAGATATTGAATAGAAAGTTCCAGTTATCAGCTATTCGTGCAGTCATAACTTCACAAAACTCCAGCCACCGATCAAAATCATCTTCATTCAGTTGTTGTATAAGATGAATTTTATATGGGTGAAATTTATGATGCTTCAATATTCGCTGAATAGTTCTTCTTTTGATGTGTGAAACAGTGGCTAATTTTCTCGTGCTAAAAGTTAGGTCTGCAGCAATTTGTCCTAAAACCTCAATCTCAGTAGTCTCATTTCTAACCGGAAATTCACGCTCAGGATCCCGTTTTTTGTTGGCTACTGAACGACTTTGTCGAAACTTTGCAACTAACTCCAAAATGTATTTTCTGTTAACATGTCTGTTCGGATGTCGTTCATCAAACAAATTTGCGGTACGGTTGGCGCAGTCATCGTTTTTGAAAAAAAAAGAGTAATATTTCAACTCTTTCTTCTACAGAATACACCATTGTGAAATTAATTTTCGGTAGTACTATCATGTATTAAACCGACCGTTAAACTGAAATAATAAACCGTATTTCTCCCATTCCGATAAGAAATGTTCTGATAGTTAATTTTTTGTTTACAAACCAACAAAACATTGACTATCAGCACATTTCTTATCGGAATGAGTGAAATGCGTTTTTGCATCTTCAACTGTGAATAATTTTCAAACGAGTTGATAAACTTCCAAAAAAAAATAGTTTGCTGAATTCAGAAAAGAAAGTGCTTTCAAATGATGTAACACTCGACCCATGTTCCCCAAAATGTAAGGGTTGTTATCACGACCCTTAAGGGGTTGATCTGACAAAGTTGAGTTTTATGTCACAACATGTCCCCCTCAATATTAAAATTGACGTGTTTCAACGTTTCCTAAAAAATATATTCTCTGGACGCAAATCGGTCTGTTTCGTTTTCAATGCGCCACCCATATACGTACATTTCTATAGCGCATACCTGTTGTAAAGTGATAAAGTTAGTACTAAGATATAGTGTGAGAGACCTCAGAACGGTAACATCTGCAAAGCTACCGCATTAGGCATTTTACTAGGGCTTGTGAAACCTTACAGGAATAATGCCAGGTTAAAGGTTCATATGAAAAATTGTGTTGTTACGCTAAATATGTTTTATTTCGTAGGCAGATTTCATTTTATTCTTCCCTCGTATTTAGCCATTTCATGGTTACGTAGTTGCAAAATTCAGTTAAAGCAAATAATGCGAATGAATGACCTGTACTCTTTACTTGAGATAGATAAACCGCGTTAAAGGCTCTAATGAATTATTGCTTACGTCCAGCAGTTTTCTCCAACAAAGATTTGTAGGAAATATTTGATTTAGGTGGTTTCGCAGGTGGCGACACCTGTCATTATTTACAGGCGTAACCTATTAGCACCTCTGACCCTGGTCTATGTCCGTAGGGAGGTGACATGAGTGTATTTATGGTAGTAGCTGAGGTAGCCGTGTGCTCTGTGGTTCAGCAAGATGCCGCTCCCAGCATGGGGTCACGCGTCGGGAGTCTTTGACGATGCCCCCTGTCATCTAACTATTAAAACACTTCCGCTAACGTTGGAGCTTTCACGATTTCTTATGCCTCCACATTCGTTACTGATTAGCATCTCCAAAATTTCACAGTTTCTAGTTTCATTACATGTCCGATGCAGCAGTAATTATTATAAATTGTGATTTAATCATATATTAATTCAAAGCGCTTCTTGATGGTACCAGATCGGATAGATCCATGGTAGCATTTTATATTAATATTACGTAATCAGGAATCCAAGAAGCTGCATATTTTCCTCATAAATCCAGTTTAAGACTTATTATTCTCCAGTGTTGTTTTATTTTTGGTCATTAGTATAAATCCAGTCATACATATTACATCTCTCAAGGGAATCCAATGTGGTGTTTTTAAAAAAAGGTCCATAAATTTCCAATACAATTTATCTTCATTATTTTAAATACCCTCATCTGATTGTGTAAACGCCGTTATATCATTTCACCTAAATTTTAAATCTGACTGTACTTTTTCAGTTATTGCGTTGTTATTTTTAATATAATTTTTAAACGTTAATACTAATGGGTTTGTCATGATTAAAGGAACAAGAATTAAAGGCATCTATATTAGCCGAAATTTTGGCGATTTTTCATTAAAAAAAATTCGCTAATAGTGAGGTCACGATGAAAAGCTTTTGAAAAAATTTCTTTAGATGAGCGCGAATTTGGGTCCCTAGTATCCAAAACCAAGTCCTGTCATGTTTTTTATGTATAATAATTTGTTCAAGTAAATTGGCGTTATATCTTTGATAATGGAATAAATTATTCTGAAAGAATCGCGGAAATGAATAAAAAGTTTTTATAGCAACTTACGGCTATCCCACAATTTTTTAAGATCAATAAGATTACCGTCACAAAAACTTAATTATATATATATATATATATATATATATATATATATATATATATATATATATATATATATATATATATATATATATATATTCAGAAAGGTTTCCGCGGTCTTTAATGTGAGATATACTTGGTTCTCGGGTTGAACCGCGTCCAGAATGTATGAAAACTCGACGTTTCGGCTCCTATTTTGGAGCCATTTTTAAGAGATAAAGGAAATATGTAAGGACACTCTAAGGCCTCAATCTGTCTACTCCTTAGAGCGGTGGACAAAGGTGGGTTGGGTTGTTGTAGCTCGATTACGGGGCCTCAATCTGCCTACTCCCCAAATCTCGCCGGAGATCGTCTGTGAGGTCTCAGTATGTTTAACCCTAGGCCTCAGAGAGATCTGAGTAGCTGGGATAACTTTGTTATCCAGAAAAATCGGTCCAGGTTTTCCCAGAAAATTTTGTTTTCTATCGCAAAAAAAATATATCTCCGGAAATAACACAGGAAGCGCAACTAAATTTGGTACACGTGTTTGTATTATATAGAGTGAACCACGTATCCAAATTTAGGTCAGTAAGTTTAAACAAAAAAATTTATGGGCATTAAAAAAGGGGGCTTTCCTCAAAATGTCAAAGTCGCGATTTGAAACGTCAAAATTGGCAAAATTTAGGCACAGAACCTGAAACAAATACGGATTATGTAAAGAAAATATCGCAACGAGAGTGTTCTGAGAACCCTTAAGTTTCAGCTTCAACCGTCATTGTCCTTCATATTACTAAAATGTTTACGGAAAATCCATTTCAAACAGACCCGTTCTCCGATGCTTTGGCGGCAGTTTTAGTTTATGGTTTAACGGTCTATAATTTTTAGCTAGCCACGACTTTTGAATTTTAAAAAGATTTTTTCAAGTGAACGCACACTAGGCCCCCTAGAGTCCATACCCGTGTTTACATTCAGTTTCTATCTGTTTACATATATACAGGGTGACGCATTTCTACGGATAGCTCAATATAATTATTATTATGCAAGACACAAAAAAAATTGTATACGTCAAATATAGCCTGTCTTGAGCTGCATCTCATAACATTATTTTGTCAGTCACAGTCTGGCCCATAAGTCGTTTGTGATCCCAACAATTTTTTTCGAACTTACATATATTATTGCATTTTTTACGCAGTAAGTGGGTTTGGTAGCAAATTTTTATTAAATGCTTAAAATATCAATAACTAAATTAGCTATTAACCTAAGGTTGATTGACTGGTTTTCTCGGAAATATTTAAAGTTTATTTTCGCAAAATTTTATACATTTTCAAACCACAAGTTATTTTGATGAAACCGGGTACATTGTTTCTTCTCTATTATAGGCTATACCGGTAACCAGATGGATGCCAGCTTGCATTAGAGAGACATACTTGCTATTAAAAACATTTTTATAAAAATTAACTTCCACAACGCACTTTCTGCGTCCAGGCTTTTTTTCTTTAATGTTAGTCTATTTCCGTGACTATGGCCAATTATCAACGCCAAGGAGCAGATTTATCTCGCTATCCTGTAAATTTTGCCGAACCCCTGTCTTTCTGTAAGGAATGTAGAGGTCTTTAATGTGCATAACATCACATGGACATGAGAGAGGCGGCTTTATACCCCCTCCGAAGGGAGGAACGTGCAGACATTGCAATGCCACAACCTTGTTTCGTGTTAAAAATGCAGTATGTACTCAAAAAGCGAGAAGATGACCCTGGAATCGAACTCAGTACCCTCCGGTCCAGAGGCACACATTCTTGCCCCTGGACAACCGAGGATCTTCGCTTAATCTTAGAGATCTGAAAAAGTACCATTCGGTTCAGAGGCACACATTCTTGCCCCTGGGCAACTGAGGCACTTCGCTTAATCTTGAAGATATGAAAATTAGCTTGTGATTCGTGGTTCAAATGGTAAGCCAGCAAACTTGTTAGAATTAGAGAAATATAAAATATAACGGACGCTCGGTTTGCTTAGTGGAGGAATCAATTAATAGACACAGCTAAAGAAAATGTTGCCAGAGCCTACGACATGTAGAAAAGATAAAGTAGACAAAAAGTCTGTCTGCTTACCATTTGAACTGCGAATCACGAGGGGTCTCGAGAGCGTTTTTATGAAAGCTGATTTGCCGCGCAATTATTATTATTCGACAAAATTAATTCAAAACATTTGTCACGTAATAGAAAACATAAGCATGAAAATGAAATGTCAGGTATCTACGAAATAAGCTGTAAGGATTGTAATCTTAAAACGTTCGGCAAACTAAGAGAACTTTTGAAACCAGATTTAAGGAACATTGGGCACAGCTGAGATACGGTACCATAGACAAGTTATACATGGCACAGCATATTTGGGATATGAATCACGAGATAGATAAAAAACCTCACGCTTATCAAAAATGTTAGACAACCGGTGAAATTAAACGCCTACGAGAGCATTTATATCTCTAAGGCCATAAACAACAAAGTTTGTTTGAATCGAGCTCCGCCACATCTTAATAGTTGATTGTCTCGTTGAAAAAAAATATGCCGAAGCTGTGTGAAAATAAGGATAACGGAAATGTTAAATGGGATTTTCGTTATTATATATATATATATATATATATATATATATATATATATATATATATATATATATATATATATATATATATATATATAAACGTGGAAAATGTTTGTGGCCCCTGTCTCTAGAGTTTGGGTCTTTGAATTGAGTTTATAATTTTTCATCCTCTGATGACGCCAAGTTTGTTAGTGAAACGATCGTCAGCTCTTTAAAAAAATGTGTTGTGGTAATTTGGGTTCTCCAAGTGTGCTTATCGGTGCTCACCACAGCTTCAAATCTTCACTTGTTGGAAGCTGGATATACAAATCTAGATCTGTTTAAATTTTCTTGTAGAAGATGTGTTTTGGCATTCTTTGTTACAGTAGTACAACTTATCGAAGGTTTAAAACATGCTGCTTCATATTACCAAACGTTTACAACGTCTTTTATTAGGAATACTGATAATAAACAACTTTATTTTAAATGTTGTACATCAAAGTCGGGTCTATCTTTTCCATAAAAAATCTTTTCAAGATAATGTTCAAAATAAATAACCTTGTTAAACCAAAAGTCACTAAAATCAAGATATGAAAACTCGATTTTATTTAATGATATTACCTAAAAATTTATGTCAGCAACATTTAAAACACCTGTAAAACTAATTAAAGAATTCTTCGGCCTGGTATTTCTCACTGTCAATAAAGAAGAATATAAATAAAATTCATTAACTATTATAGATTGTATGAAGTGGACTATAATATATACCCAATAATAAGGCGACTATTAATTAAATTTTGAAACCGTTTTATTAATCTTGGTTATCCAGAGTAGGCGCCGCAGCATTGCCATTTAATGTCTTCGATACAAACTAGAGTGCTACCTGTATCTAATTTAATATCGGTCTCAAACTGGCTATTTATGGGTTTCGTATCAAAACCATTTAAAATGGTTGAAGCATAATTGGGTTATAGATTGTATATCACTAACATTTTGCCATCCTTAAGTTACCTTAAGATTCGTGATAGCAGTCGCTATTAAGTTAATTGAATTGGACCCATTGTGTGGAGCAAATTATATTTAATAAAAAAAGTTTGAAAATGACTACAAGAATAACTAAAGATACTATCTTTTTCAATAATCCTGTGTTTATTTATTATTTATTTCTATATAAACAAGTAGCCATATATCTTACTAAATAGATCATTGTAATGAGGTACAATCTCACAATTTTTCATAAGAACTGCTTGTAATTCGGCAAAATTTTCAGAAAGATGGGCTAACTGCTTCCTGGCGTCAGGGCTTGGCGAAACAAAATGCATTACAAACACGTCTTATTTGCTAGTGTTGTGTGACTTGATCGATAATATTTTTTTAAGTTTTTTTTATTTCAATAACACACCACGAGAGCTTACAGCCTAAATACTAACGTACCGTGGGTGTCGACAAGGAAGAAAGAGGCAACTTGTTAATTCTGGACTTGAAGGTTTGGAGGTTCGAGGGAGAAGGAAAAATACGTGCAGGCAAGGAATTTCACAACTTGGAAGTCCTGGGGACAAAAGAGCGAGCATAACAAGATGTTCTATGTTTGGTGACCTGGACAGTAAAAGGGTGCATTCGCTCTGTTCCCCTGGTAGATCTGTTGGAGACAGCAGGTGGAGGAACTATGGAAAAATGCTCCTTTGAGCAGTGCCAGTGCAGATATCTATAAAAGAGAGAGGTCACCAACGGCACGTCGGTGGGCAAGGAATGGCAGCCTTTGGGTGGGGGTAGGGTCACTGATGAGACGTATAGAGCTTTTCTGAATGGAGTCCAGGATAGCGAGTGTAGAAGTGGCAGCAGCACTTCAGATGTGGGAGCAGTATTCGAGGTTTGGTCTCATTTGTGAAGTATATAAGGTATAGGGATTAGCTGGTGAAAAGTATTTACGAGCCCGGAAGAGAAAACCTAATTTCTTAGCAGTCGCTTCTGCAATTGACGTGACATGTTGGTGTCAATTGAGATTTCGTTCCACAGAAATGCCAACAAGTGAAAAGGACTCATTACTTTGAATAACTTGGATGTTTATTGTGATGGGTCTAGGGCTGGTGTATTTCTTATGAGAAAGAAAGCAAGACTGTGATTTGGTGGGGGTGAATTGTACAAGATTTCTACTTCCACAGTCGAATATTTTTTGGAAAGTCACGGAGTTAGCACCCTCCACGAGTCTGCGATCCCCATCTAATTGGGCTAAAGAGAGAGGCTTAGAATTTTGTATATTTGAGTGGAGGCTGCTGTCGTCCGCGTAACTGTGAACTGGGTTGGATGTGCTAGAGAGGAGGTCATTGATGTGGAGAAGAAATAAAGTAGGGGCTAAAGCTGAACCTTGAGGAACTCCTGCATTAATTGGATACAGTTTAGAGGAATGGCGATCCATGACAACAGAAATGCTCCGGTTAGAGTAGAAATTTGCTCTCTGCGTACAGAGTTTTGGTGGTAGGCCATAGTCTGGTAGTTTATTAAGCAGCGCGGCGTGCCAGACCTGGTCGAATGCTTCGGATATGTCTAGAGCGACAATCTGTGATTCACCGTGTAGTTCCATAGACTTGTTCCAAGAATGGGTGACAATGGAAAGGAGGTCGGCAGTTGATCTGCGCTGACGGAATCCATACTGCCTGTCGTGGATTATAATAATACCTGGTGTGGCTTTTATCAAGAACGGACTATAATCAAGGTGGATCCACAGCCCTTAATCGACCACAATTTACTACAGGATTTTCCTTCTGCCATCCTTGTCATCTGCACATTTAATCCACTCACGCATTCCTACGCACTTAAGTCTTTGACTATATCACTCACCTAGGTTTTCCTCTACGTCTCCGTCCCAATGCATTCCAAAGAATTGTGTTGCGTGCTTAATCTCTAGTGTCCCTTGTGTTATGTGCTCTATCCACACGAGACTGTTGATTTTTGGACTTTATACAACATCTGGTTTGTTTCTAAAAATCAAATGCACCCTTACTACATTCAATTGCAACAAGAATTAACTGATAATGATTTCGACATGAGATTAGCATTTTGTGAATGGGCCCTATAAAAATTTAATCAACAGAGATACTTTTTTGACTATGTACTATTTGGAGATGAAGCTACGCTTCATAGAAATGGTTGTGTTAATAGGTACAACTTCCACTATTATTCTACAAGTAATCCATACCACATAATTACACGCAGTCAAACTAGATGGTCGTTAAATGTGTGGGGAGGTATTGTTACTAACTATGTAGTAGGACCATATTTTTTTGATGAGTATTTAAATGCTTAGATGTATTTAGATTTTTTAGTACCCGTATCACTGGAAGAGGTTCCACTTCATATACGTCAGCAAATGTGGTTCTTACACGACGGTGCTCCTGTTCGCCATAATCTACTGCTTCAGGGTGAACTTGATGATCAGTTTCCTGGACGATGAATCGGAAGAGGTGGGCTAGTGCGGTGGCCTCCCAGGTCACCGGCCTTTAATAAAATGGACTCTTTTCTTTGGGGTTATATTAAGAGTGAAGTTTACAAAACACCCCCAACAACAAGAATCGACATGAAGGAGAGAATAACAAATCAACTTCGAAATATTAGTACACAAATGCTTTGTAATATAAGTAACTCTTTCAATTCCCATTTTCTGGTGTGCGTAGATGTCTTGTGAGGTCATCTTGAATAAATTTTGGAATTAAGATTTATTGTATTTTAGTAAAATAGTGTTTCTTATATTTCAACTTCACATCATTTTAGAATATAGTGGACTTTATCGTACTAATCAATCACCCTGTATATATTCTATAAAATAGTGTAAATCAATTTGTTCATTTACCTAAGTTGACAATGCATTCACATCAAGTATCAGCCTACACAATATCATATGTTATTTTTAGTGAATTTTCGTATAAAAAAATCACTATTGGGGAGATCTTGACTACTGAGTTTAGATTTTTTTTTCAAATGAGCGCGAACTAGGACCCCTAGAACCCATATCACATCTAAGAATAGAAACTGACCCCGGGTATGGGGTCTATGGGTCATAGTTCGCGCTCATTTGAAAAAGAAATTCTAAGCTCAATAGTCGAAAACTCTCTCCCTCCCTCCCTCTCTCTCTCTCTCTCTCTCTCTCTCTCTCTTTCTCTCTCTCTATATATATATATATATATATATATATATATATATATATATATATATATATATATATATATATATATATATATATATATATATATATATATATATATATATATATAAATATATTTTCAACACTTACTATTGCTGTCTCCATACTTTTTGAAAACGAAATAAATAAATGTAAACAATACAAAATTTTTAATAATTTACACTACTGAACATCTGTTTGAAGGTATAATTTAAACTACTGTATAATAATATTTAGGTTCGTTTACCTTAAATTTTCCATACACTATATTAAAAGTAAAAACTAAAAGTAAACAATAAGTTCCAGATTCTAAGGTATTAGCAGATTAGCGGCATCGATTTCGAGGTCATATTCTTCTTCTTCTTTTTCTTAGTTTATGGCGTCCGTAAACAAATAAGAAGAAGAAAAAGAAGAAAAGGTGACCTCGAATTTGTCATCGGTCCTTACAAAAAAGCGCACACGATTCCTCATGACTGCTGTTAGTTAGCAAAATAACAAATGACCCTGATATATCTGTCTGACCTTGTCTAACATTATAGGAACCCACTGAGTTATAACTCAAGATTTACTGAACAAATTGAGTTAAAATTTGGTAGGTAGGACCACTTATACTATATCTACGTGCGTGAAAAGTTTTAGTAATTTAAAAGATATTGTGTTTACAAACAGTCTTTCGCATTTTTTTCTCAAAGTCTTTGAGCGTCAAAACTGTCTAACGAACTCATCCAAGCTATTAACAAATGAAGGGAATTGCCAAATTTGGTTGCGATTGGTCAATTATTTTTTGAGTTTTCGGCTGGATCCATACCTACATACATATTTACACACACACAAATATATATATATATATATATATATATATATATATATATATATATATATATATATATATATATATATATATATAGCCATAGTAATATATGTGCTCGGGATAAAAAATACGTAGGGTAACGATAGTAATATGATCGGGATTAAAAAAAAAATGGTTTACCAGAGTAACTGCAGCTGAAAAACTAATGATCTTGAAGAGCGTTGGCTTAATAATACATAGAACAAACTAATTTGCCATCGATTTTAGCGTGGAAAAGTCAACATTTTAAAATCATTTCTAAAAGGAATTGATACACTACTGGTCCTTCAAAAATTTTAAATTTCAAATTTCATGGTTCTGATAAACAAATTACTAACTCTCAATTGACCACGGCATTTACAGAAAAAAATAGGTATATATATATATATATATATATATATATATATATATATATATATATATATATATATATATATATATATATATATATATATATATATATATATATATATATATATATATATATATATATATATATATATATATATATACAGGGTCGCTGATAAGTCTGGAAACGGTCGATTATCCGGGAAAATATACAAGGTGTCGAAAAAAGTTTTATACAAAAGTTTTTGGGTTCTTCAATGTCTACTAGGCGGTGATAATTTTATTTATACAGGGTTGGTCATACAGGCGTGGCACACCAATATTAATTTTTTTTTAATGGAACACCCTATATATTATTCGATATTTCAATCCTTCTCTTAATTTTGAGCAACATTTATGAGAAGCATAATGTACCTAAACTCAATCGTTTCCGGGTAAAAAAATAAATAAAAATAAACGCTACTGTTTTTAAAATCTATTGGATGAAGAACCAAAATAAATGAAAAATCTCTTGAAAACAATCTGTGAGTGTGAAAAGAACCGGTTGCGATGTTTTTAACATTGTTTGGAATCCCAAGATAAGATAAGATGCCCATAAGAAACGCAGTATTATTCTTTTGTTTTAAAATGTTTCCAGGACAACGAATGTCAAACATTCATTCAGTGTCAACAGTTTTGAAACATTAGTAATTTAGTGTCAACAGTTTTTGTGCAAAATGGCAAGTTTAAGTGAAACCGAACGTATCGAAATTTTAATGATGATAGGGTACGGTGATAGAACACGAAGTTTTGCTCAAGTGGTGATTATGTTCAATGAGTTGCATCCTGAGCGGGAATCGATCTCCAAATCCACAGTTTCGAAAACTTTGCATCGTTTTCACGAAACTGGCGGTATCAAGGATAAACCTAGAACTGGAAGGCCAGTAACCGTTACAAATGAAGAAAATTCTTTGAATGTAATATTGGATGTGGTGGAAAATCCGAAAACTTCGGCACAGCAATTGGCTTTAAATCACAATATGAGTCGATATTCAATTCAAAAGATTACGAAGCGGGAAAAGTTCCGTCCATATAAAATTCATTTATTGCAAGAACTGAGTGAAGACGATTTTGATCGCAGAATCGAGTTCTGTGAACTTATTATGGAGAAGTTACGCCAAAATTTTAACTTTGCCAACCACATTTTGTTTTCCGACGAATCTACATTTTGTTTGAATGGACAAGTCAACCGACACAACTGTAGGTACTGGTCAGACGAAAACCCACATTGGATGGAACAAATTCACACCCAAAGACCGCAAAAAGTAAATGTTTGGTGTGCTATTATTGGTGGACATATCATAGGACCTTATTTTATACACGGTAATTTGAACTCTGCTCGATATTTGACACTTTTGCAAGAATCAATTGTTCCAGACGTAAGTCGATTATTTCCGAACAATAACGACCCAAATCTACCAGCGGAAGAAATATGGTTTCAGCAGGATGGGGCACCCCCTCATTTTGGAATTGAGGTACGGGAATATCTGAATCAAACCTTTCCTGGCAGATGGATAGGGCGCAGGGGAACTATTGAATGGCCAGCTAGGTCTCCCGACATGACGCCGCTTGACTTTTTTTTGTGGGGTCATGTAAAAAATTTAATTTACCAAAATAGACCGCAGAATATTGAAGAGTTGCAAGCAAGGATTGTGCATGAAATTAATAACATTCCTCAAAACGCTCTTGTAAATGCAGTGCAATGTTTTGTTAAGCGAATTCATTATTGTCAGGAGGTCAATGGAGAACACTTTGAACATCTTATAAAATAGGATTCCAAACAATGTTAAAAACATCGCAACCGGTTCTTTTCACACTCACAGATTGTTTTCAAGAGATATTCTACTTTTCATTTATTTTTGTTCTTCATCCAATAGATTTTAAAAACAATAGCGTTTATTTTTATTTATTTTTTTACCCGGAAACGATTGAGTTTATGTACATCATGCTTCTGATAAATGTTGCTCAAAATTAAGAGAAGGATTGAAATATCGAATAATATATAGGGTGTTCCATAAAAAAAAAATATTGGTGTGCCACGCCTGTATGACCAACCCTGTATAAATGAAATTATCACCGCCTAGTAGACATTGAAGAACCCAAAAACTTTTGTATAAAACTTTTTTCGACACCTTGTATATTTTCCCGGATAATCGACCGTTTCCAGACTTATCAGCGACCCTGTATATATATATATATATATATATATATATATATATATATATATATATATATATATATATATATATATATATATATATATATATATATATATATGTATGTATATATATATATATATATATATATATATATATATATATATATATATATATATATATATATATATATATATATATATATATATATATAAGCATTTCAACTGACTTGGATTTGGGTTCTAAGGGCCCTAATTCGCGCTCATTTAAAGAAATTTTCTTAACCATCGATACCTCACTATTAGTGAATTTTCTTAATTAAATATCAGTAAAAAAAATTTAATAAGAGAATGAGTTGATGTGCGCTGATATTTTGTGATATAAAGTCTGCTTAATTGGTGTTATTGTTTAGTTATTTTTATTATTACGCCTTTAAACTCCAAAAACTGAAATACCAGTTCCTGAAGCATAATGCATGTAATAAGTTAATCTGTGCTGATGTGAAAAATTACCTTTCAAACTTTCAATATGAGCATAAAATTAGTAAATTGGAAAATAAATTAACAAGCATCTACTCAGCTATAAAACATAACACGTCTGTTTTGTACGTAAGACAGGCTCCCTGAAGTGATATTCCAAAACATAAGTAAGTACATCCCTTGCGGTTAACCGGTCCGCAGAAACTGCTTACCAATTAATAATAAATTGTTTTAAATACTTTTAGTTATGGAAATCCAAGCGAAGAAACAAAGTGAGTTATTAAACCGCTGCGTCCTCTACAAAGCGGCAATTAACTTTTTAAGGCATTCTTTTAATTAGCCACAGCAAAAACATTATTTACGGTTACAGGTAAAGCAATCTTGATTCTTAAGTAATTGTCTCATAATATATCATTAGCAGTTCTAACAGGTATCTACTATCGTAACATTTAAGTACAGGGGGTGGTTAACAAATAAAATTTATTAAAACATAATTATAACAAGTGCGTTACGCTAGTGAATTTTCATAGAAATGATCTGCCACAAAATATTTTATTATAACTTTTTTTCTTGTAACATAGAAATCTTAATTTTGGTGTATAATTTACTTTTTATATCGCAAACCTACCTACCAAATTTGGTACTCATAGCTTTTTTATTTTTTGAGAATTTTTTTTTTTCGAATGAAAACGCAAAATTTTTCCGAAAAACCTTGTCCGATTTTCCTGACTAACGAACTTGTCCAAGCTATTTACAAAAGGAAGCTACATGCCAAATTTTATCAAAATCGGCCCATTATTTTTTGAGTTATCGGTGTGATACATATATATATATATATATATATATATATATATATATATATATATATATATATATATATATATATATATATATATATATATATATATATATATATATATATATATATATATATATATATATATATATATATATTAAAACTGACCACGGATACGGGTTCTAGGGGTCCTAGTTCGCGCTCATTTGCAAAAATGTTTTCAAAATTCAAAAGTCGGGATCTCCCCATTAGTGAATTTTTTCTACGAAAATTCACTAATAATGATTTAGGTAAAAAAAGTATTTATGTAATCTATCTCAAACTTATTATATTTCTTTCCGCAGTAAGATTGATTTGTTGACTGTGGGTGTCTTGTGTTATATACAAAAAGTATTGAAATTATCAGAAAGACATCTATAAAGTCGTGCAGTAAAACTGCTATATCTTTAAAGGTTAGGTTAGGTTAAGGGGTGTGTTCATCAATGCCGACTCATCAGACGTAGACCCGAGGCTCATTGCGATACCTTAGTACTAAGATTAAGCCCATCAACTCTCTTTTAATGCTTTAGTTTGACGCATCTGCAATCTGTAGCTCCGCGCATGTCATTATGCTATAAATATCCACTTCTACCGCTTCCTCTATTACCTCCAGAAGCCATTGTCGCATTGTCTGCGCGCGGGTTTAGCAGGGATTGGCTTTTTCTGCAGTAGTCGTCCTAAGTGATTTTACATCTATGGTGATTTACAGCGCAGTTTTCTGTAATGATTTTCGTGTCTATGCAGACCAGCTTTTTCTTGTGCTCCAGCAATTGTTTGGTTATAGTCTATCTATCTTTGATCACAGAATTCTGGCCATGTGGCAATCGTTTTGATTTTGCTATGCCTCTTCTTGTTTCCCTAGGATGGTTCTATCTATCGCATCCTTCAACATGTTACTCGGTGGCAGCGAAGGGCCTATTGCATTCGCACTATCTTTCTTTGCTTGTAGATTCGCTAATCCTTCTGCTTTTATGGTCTCTTTCAGATTTCTGTGACCGGGCACTCATCACATACTAACCCTGGCGTTTCTGATCAAGGACAGTTGGTTGTTTCTTGGTAGCTCCTCACTTTCTTTGATCTCACTTGTTTTGATTCTATACCTTCGAGTGCAGCTTTGCAATCCGAATAGATTGCGACATCCCCTAGAGTCATTTTCCTAATTTAGTGCTGCTGCCTCCTGTATTGCGAATATATCTGCCTGTAGGATGCTGCACTCATTGTTTAGTCTATATGACTTTTGGATACCAAGCACCCCGCAATAGATACCAACCCCCGTGCATCCCTGAGTTACAGAGGCGTCAGTCTAGGCATCCCTAGAAGGGATGTCTATGTTAGCACTTCCTCCAAATTTGATCTCGGTATACATATAGTCCGCTGAAGAATTCAGTAGGCCTAGTATTTTGTTATCACCCAGGTTTTCCATTTCTGACAGCTTTTTCAAATGTCGTTAGTTGCTGGGTAAAAATATTAATTTAAAATAATTAACATTCAAGCAAGATCGCAGAGAGAAAGGGACATAGATAGAGAGAAATGTTATTGTAGTCGTATAGACAGTGCTAAAAATAAAAAAACAAAAAAATTGTAATTTTTGGTATAGGGACTTTCTTTTGCGAAAATTTGAATATCGACTAACAGTAAATACATTTTAAAGAAAACAAAAATCTCCTATTATACGCTTCAAAACGAACAATTTTTTATAAATGTAATTTCCTATAAAAACATTACTTAAAAAAATGAAAATAAATAAAAAATTACATCTAACCCTATGATTGCAACTATTATCGCTATTATTAACGATTTAGTCTAAAGGGATTTTACACTTTTTTAAAGAGGAGCATTGACGTATCCTATGTATCTCAGTTACCAAAGGGGTTCAGCACAGATAGGCTTGTATTAAGATTTAAATGAATTTTTGAATTTTACTAATAACTTTTACACAAATATTAATTTTACTTAAGAAGAAGCTAACAGTTGTATAAATTTGTTAGACTTAACGATTAGAAAGTTAGAAAATAATTCATTTGACTTTTCAATATATAGGAAACCAACTTACACTTACACAACCATACCATACGATTCATGTCACCCTTTTTCACAAGAGCTGTCAGCCTACCATTCTATGATACATCGTGCATTTTCAATACCTATGTCACAAAACAATTGAAAAAGAAATTTCAATAATTAAGCAAACAGCATTTAATAATGGCTACTCTGTTAAAATAATATATAAAATGACCGAGAGATAAGAATACAAATTAGCGATTAATTTAATTTATCCAAATATTAGAGACAAAAAAAGTCAGCAGGTACGTTTCGATAATTTATTTTGGAACTATTTCAGAAAACATTTCAAAAATTTTAAATACCTGTACAAATACAAAGGTAGGTTTTAAATCTTACAACACGACCAGTGATTTGCTATTTAACGCAAAAGAAAAACCTTGTTTCCTGGCAAAAGCTGGAGTTTATAAATTAGCTTGTACACATTGTAACGTAATCTACATACGTCAAACTTCTAGACATTTTTGACACCCTATACAAATAACATATTTCTGCATTTAGAAATAACCACGCTGACAAATCTACATTTGCAAGACATATTATTGATACTGAAAATAGACTTACAGTAAATAACCGCATACAGCCACAACTTTTTTGTGATGACAAACGTAAACTAGACTTTTTTTAAGCTTGAGAAATCAAAAATCACACACACGACAATAGCTGCCTTGTTTTAAACGAGCAAACTGATTTAATGAATTCCCCTTTCTTGGATATTCTTCTTTCTAATTAAATAAGTCAAAGAAAATAAATTTAACTATTTTTTCAACAACAAAAAGTTGTAATGAGACAATGAGTTGATGTATGTCGATACTTTCGTTGTATAGAGACTACTTTATTACTGTTATTGTTTAGTTATTTTATTGTAATCTTTTATTGCTATAACTGTTATTATATGTATTATAGGCTAGTGCTATTTCTATATTAAATATTGACATACATCACCTAGCCTTTTTTAAAGCCTCATCTGTCATCTGTGTTTCATTTTATTTTCAATTTGTTGAATTTCTTGATCAAAACGTCATATCATAACATAGCAACAGATCTTTATTTGCAGTTGTCATGATTTCGTACTAATTAAATTTTTATCTATCTGAGAATGCTGTCAAGCAGCGAAACTAGTCACAGAAACGTTGAAGAACATCCTAGAACATCTGGAATTCATAAGGGCGTCTTGCTCCAGTTAGGGTACGCGCTGGCTACGCCCTTCACATACAGAAGCGAAACCCAACAGTGAAGCCACAGAAGTAGTCTGCAAGTCTGTATGTTGTATTAAGGTGTCAAGCTATGTCAAGGTGTCAAGATTATTGCTTTCATATATAGCCTTATTATAAATCTGCTCTGCAAGACTCATCTCTTAATATTCTCTAGAAGATTCTTAGGAACCACACCAGTTGACGACATGACTACTATTGGTCTCACTTGTACACTATCTGTCCTCCATTGCCCCCCACCCCCACCCCCACTTGCATATCGAGATCTTTGTACTTGATGATCTTCTCGTACTTTGCCCTTAACTTATTGGTATTCGAAATAGCTACACAAATCAGCATCTCTTGCTTCCAGGACTCATCCACTATTACTACAACTGGGCTGTTGTAGGCCACTTCTTGGTCTGTAATCAGGGGCAGATTACAGTACAACCAATATTTTGGAGGTCTCTAGAGCAGACTCAGGAGTGTATCTATGATAGGGCACCTAACAAATATTTAAAAGTCTCACTCTAAGAGTCAGTTCTTGATTAAGTATTTTCGCGACTTTGCCCCGCCTGTCTTTGCAAACTGTTGCAGCAAACGCCTGGCGTCTTCCAGTGATGTGCTGCATGGTCTTTGACTTCTGACACCCAAGTCTGCATTCGTCATCTTGGGTTGAACAATTTCCAACTATATACTTCAAGCAGTTTTTTTCTTGAAATGGTCTGATCTTGTATGGCCAGCAAAAACTCTACTGTCTCTGGAAATATCTGTCCCAAAAGCAACCAGTAGTTCAACGCCGCTTTATTCACATGTGCCTGGAAAGTCTCACTTAGCTGTCGCCCACCGAGAGGCTTATGCATCCAGGATTTCAGTCTGTCCTGAATGGTGACCTTGTATTTCATTTCCCCTTAATTATAAAAGCGTTGTCTTGCATATGGCATGGTGCAATTCGAAAGTAAGTGCCTGCCGATGAAAATATGTAGTGTGTGCGTGTGTGTGTGTTCCTCAGAGCCATCAGTAGTCCGGCCGTGGCTGCCCTACTGTGTTGGAGGTTGACCTGACGGAACCTGAGTCCCATAAACCGCCGGTTGCTTCCACGGTGGGCGGAATCTTAACCCTTCCCAGGCCCCAGAATGCCTCGAAGGAGGTTCCTTCTCTGCCTTCATGTTTAGGACCGACCAGTATTGTGCCCCCAGTTCAGGGTTCTGGATCTTCAGTCGACTGACCACCGTCTCCTGCGGGACGGTGTCAGGGTTCTGTACGAAGAGCTTGCGTCTCTTTGGGAGTTCCTTGGGCGCGACGGCTGTCAAGTCCGCCCCCTCCCAAATCTGACCGAAGCCCCCGATCGTTTTCCGCAGCAAGGCTCGCGACTGAGGGTCGGTATAGGTTATCCAGAGGATGCCCCCCGCCAGGCGCGCCCGGTGGAACTGAGGCGGGCTCTCCCCTTCCTGAAGAGAGTCCACCGCAGTTACCTCCGTAGCTACCACCACAGCCTGGATCGGGTCCGCCTTTCCCTGGTCTAGCGTGCCCTGAGGATGGCGTCTGTCAATCACCGCCATACCGAGGCCCTCCGCAGCCTCCCTATACGAGCCAGTCTGCCCCGGTACTCCGGCCCTGACACTTTTGGGACCTCTGTTGGTAGTAGGCGTGCTAGAGCCCGGACACGGCCTCTTCTGACTCACACTCCCCTCTTGCGCCTTTACAGGTGGCCATACTGGGACGTCTGTCCGTAGTAGGCGTGCTATAGTCCGAGCGCGGTCTCTTCTGACTCGCACTCCCCTCTTTTCCTTTACAGGTTTCTCGACCCTCCACCCACCGGTCGCCATTTTCTGCGCCCCCCGGAGCTTCTTTCTTTGCGCCCCGGAAGGACGCTTGGACTGCCGGGACAGTCCCTCTACCCCTGCAGTAGGGTCCTCACTGTTAAAGGGGCCCCCAGAATCTTCATAACAGCCCCTATCAAGTTCATCACATGTATTAGACAAGAATGTCCGTTATCTGGAATCCTCGGTACACTGTCCATTAAACCTTTGCTACACCTGGTATGCAAAAATTGACAGGTTCAAGCTATCAGGAGAGCAAAATGCAGAACGTAATCTTTGATTGACTGAATATGCAGATGCCGTAAATATAACACTCACTTCTGCTGATGAAGTAAACATGGCTTTGGAATGCTCTAGAGAGTACTTAAGGAATTCGGGTGCAATACTAGATCTGGAAAAATATCGGGGCTACTGTTTGGGGGTCCCAAGAATACTTTTCACACTATTGGTAATATAAGCTTGTGAAATAAAAATATTGCGAAAATCATATAAAAATGATATTTTTCCCATCAATCAAGAGGTTTTAGAGCAACTTTATAACAGAATAAAAGATAAGTGTAAGTGGAAGGGTATTTGCACGTTACTTTCTCAGAAAAGAAGATCCCTGGTTATGGACTAAGTAATTGCTCCGAGACTTTGGTGTCAGCTTCAGATTTTTCCGGTCGATAACGATTTCTTAAACAGAATACAAAAAATATTCATCGATTCGTTCTGGGCTTCACGAAATCATTGGCTAACTGCTCATCACCTCTGCCTGCCGGGAAAGTATGGTGGGTCTGGCACATGTTCTATCTAAGGTCAGGAACTTTTGAGTAAACTTCGTGTTAAAGTATCTGAAGTGTAACGAAAATACAAGTGGTATATTTTTACAAATCACCTTCTCAAATCTGTTTAACGTGCCAGCCTCACATGGCAGACTTTCTTCATTGAACTTAACGGCCGCATATCGAATGTTTCTGAATATATAGGCTCAGTTATGAAGGCTTCACTAACACTTAAAACTTACATCACAGACCACATAAAGAATATCTTCGGGTATAAAACCTTTCCTTTAGCCATCTTTGGTTTGTTAATAGTTTTTTTACGATCGCTGACATCTTAGACGGGGGCCGTTTAGAAGCTTTTGAAAATATATGTATTAGAGATGCTGATCATCAATATATCCTGAGGAGAAATTTCCAGTATATTCAGGATACTCTACAAAATGTTGCAATAGACACGCCAACAGAAACTGAAGCAAGCAACGAAAAATTAAAATGTTTTTTAAAACCGCAGATGAAAAAAAAGTTGAGATGAACAGAACCCAGAAAAAGCTTATTCAACAGTCCCTAGTATTGAGACACTTCCATGTAACTTCGCCTTTGAAAGGATCCTGGTCCCGACGATGTGATAAACTGCATGGGCTTTCAGCAGAAGTTATCATTTGGAGGTGAAACGGATGTGTCCCTACAGTTGGTAAAGAACAGGCTGGCAGATAGAATCTACCTCTATAGGATTAGCAGTCGGATATCATGTGTTTGTTCTCTGTGCAGTGTTTCAAATACAGCGAAGCATCTCTTGATATCTGGTTCAGAAGTGAAGCAGGTTTGGTCTTTCATTGACACACTAAAGTTAAGGCTCATGAATTCCAAGCTTCAGACTCAAGACATATACTGGAATCTCTTCCAATTCCGGCAACCAATCATCGGATTTTGTTAACTATTTGTGAAATCTAGCCAAATACACTATATGCAACGCTTTCATAGCCAAAATGAAAAATGGACAACAGCATGGACCGCATATTCATATGTTCAAAAATACACACATCGGAAAAGTCTAGGGATATTTTTAAATAATACAAAAAAGGGAACAAATTGATTTTTTAATCGGTCAAATTGCACTCACGATGTATGTATTCAATCAATTACTTAATATAAAACCATCTGTTGTTAAAAAAAAGTTAAAATGATATCAAAATTGATAAACCCGATATATCATAGAATTTTCATATGTACCGGTGAATTTAGTTTCGACTTCAGTCATTCTTCAGTTTTTGTTTAATAGCTGCATTTAAAATATTGTGTTTTACCATGGAACGGCGACATTTGGCTTTAAACGAGCGGTAGGCCTTCTTCAAGCGGGCATGCGGCAGAATGAAGTAGCTGAGCGGATGGGTGTTTCCCAAAGTGTGACCAGTCGTGTATGAAGGCGTTTTAGGGAAACTGGCAGTCTGTCCGAACAACATCCAGGACGAGGACGCTCTACGACAGCAGATCAGAATAGATTTTTATGTTTAACTGCCAGAAGGCAGCCTACAATTGCGGCACCTGAATTGGTTACGACTCTGCAAAGTGCGCATAATTTAGCCGTTAGCCGAAATACTTTAATAAATCATCTTCACGAAGCAAACCTCTCTAGTAGACGTCCACTCAGATTTCCACCTATTTCCAGAGGCAATCGCGCTGCACGATTGGACCGGTGTCAAAATTATCTGAATTGGACTGCAGATAACTGGGCTACAGTTTTATTCACACATGAATCTAGGTTTGTTTCCATCCGGATTCTCGTTGAGTAAGGGTGTGAAGACGATCTGGAAATGCGGAACGCTTAAAACATATTCAGGATGTGTATCCATACAGAGGTACAATAATGACATGGGGCGGAATAATTATTGATGGCAGAACTAAACTCGTTTTTCCAAATCGCTTCCTAACAGCTTAGCTCTTTCTGGATACCATTCTTCAACCCATCGTACATCTATTTGCAGGCCCTGTTGGTCAAAACTTCCTCCCAATGTATCATAATGCCCGTCCACATACCGCGCGCATCGTAACCAACTGGTTGAATAACGCGGAAATTGAAGTTTTACCATGGCCAGCACAATTCCCGGAACTAAATCCGATATACCATGTATAGGATATGCTTCAACGAAGAAATACTCCACATATGGGTAACATCCGTAATGCGTTTAGATTCCAGGAGTTTCTGACAGCAGAGTGGGCACCTTTACTACAAGGAGACCTTGACAATCTCATTTTGTTTATGAGCAATAGAAGTAGAGCTGTAATTACTCAACGTGGAGGTCATACTTTGTATTAAACTTTTTTTCTCACATTCTCAGAAGTTTTGAAATTTGTCTTTTGAATAAAACATTTCATTTTATGTAATATTAAACACTTACTTATACCATACATTTTTTGTTTTCTTCTTAAATCATAACAAGAAAAAAATACGTGCATTTTTAAAAATCTCTTTAGACTTTTCCGATGTGTATATATTAAAGTCCCGTATCCTGACAGAGTATGCTTGGTTCTCTGGCGGAAATGCGGTAGAAGATTTTCAGTTAAAGTGGTGGGACGATGTGATGTTGTTTGGTGTGGCCGGAACTTCCTTATTTTTTAAGTTCTAACAGAAAAAAAGGTAGAAATTACTTTTATTTGTGTTATTATCTCTTGCTCTTTGTATTTATGCTAAAATTTTATTGTCTCGTCTTCCTAATTATAGAAATGACATGCATATAATTATATTACCTGACTGGATAACTGTGATCTAACTATCTTACTGTTATAATTAACAATAATAATAATAAAATATGACAGGATTGCTAACATCGACAGAATGAAATTGGAGAACATCACAGAAGCTGAACTCACAACAACAATAAACACAGCAGCTAACTGGAAGGCCCCAGGAGTAGATGGCATTACCAACTTCTGGCTGAAGAAACTAACATCAACCCATGGAAAACTAACAACCGCATTTAATGACATGATAAACAACAAGCAAGATACACCAGCGTGGCTGACGAAGGGAAGAACGTTCCTAATACCGAAGAATGAGAACACACACCAAGCGAAGAACGTTAGACCAATTACCTGTTTGAACAACATGTACATGCTGCTGACAAAACTGATAGCTGAGCGACTGTATCACCACCTCACAGAAAACAACCTATTCCCTGCAGAACAAAAAGGATGCGCCAAAAACACGTATGGCTGCAAAGAACATCTACTCACAAGCAAAATGCTACAGAAAGATTGTAAAGAAAGGAAGAAAAACATGTTAGTAGCCTGGATAGACTACAGAAAGGCGTTCGATAAGATCCCGCACACCTGGATAATCGGAGCTCTGAACATCTACAGAACTCCCTCAACCCTCCTATCCTTTATCAGCAAGACAATGAAGACCTGGAATACCGACCTGTACCTGACCTCAAGAGCAAAGAGCGACAACAGCAATTCAAACATCACCATCAAAAATATAAAGGTAAGAAGTGGGATATATCAAGGGGACTGACTCATTATTATTATTATCACCACTGCTCTTTTGTGTCGCTCTGTTCCCCCTAAGCTCCATCCTCAACAAATCAGATACTGGATGCCATTGTAAAAACGAATGCGAAAAAGTCAGCCACCTGCTCTATGTTGATGATTTGAAGCAAGTAGCAAAATGTGATGAGTAACTTGGAGAACAAATCGCAGCCGTCAAGGAGTTCAGTGATGACATCAGCATGGAATTTGGATTAGATAAGTGCGCAAAGGCAACATTCCTGAAGGGAAGACTACAAGCAAAGGAGAACATTAAAATTGATAACTCAACAAGCATCCAATTTTTAGACCAAATTGATGTGTACAAATATTTGGGCATAGATGAACACGACGGTATACAACACAAGAGAATGAAAACCAGATTGAAGAAAGAATATTACCGGCGAATAAGAGCGATTCTTAAAACCGAGCTCATTGCAAAAAACAAGATGATGGCCATAACCTCTCTAGCTGTTCCTGTCATTCAATACAGTATAGGGATCATCAAGTGGACCCAGGCAGAGATTCGGAAGCTGGACACCCAGACACGCAAGCTCCTCACAATGTACGGTGCTCTCCATCCACGTGCCGACATTGACCGATTGCACATCCCTAGAAAAGAATGAGGCAGATGATTGATTAGCACTGAGGCTACTAACAACATCGCCAAGGAAGGAATCAGCAGTTACCTACAACTAAAACAAGAAGATAAATACCTGGGAATGGTGTACAGACAACAACAAGGTGCCCCTGAAGAATATGTAAGCACAGAGGAAGACGAAGATAACGGAGAAGAAAAAGAACCAGAACACAATAGCCATAATATGCCTGAAACAAAGAAAGTAAAATAAATGAAACAGAAAATGAAACAACAGATGAAAGAAGAACGAATTATAAAATGGAAAACCAGGCAAATTCATGGACAAATAGCAAATGAGGCCGTCAAGGAAACCATCCATCAAAATAACTCATGGGCGTGGCTCACTCATGCAAATCTCAAAACCGAGACGGAAGCTCTGATAACTGCCTGCCAAGATCAAGCTATCGCAACAAATTATGTGAAAGCTAAAATAATGAAAACCGACACAGACCCGAAATGCAGACTCTGTCGGTCTTTCAATGAAACCATCCACCATATTGTTGCGGGCTGCCCCATACTAGCAAAACATTCGTATCTGGAGCGACACAACACAGTAGCCAGGCAGCTTCACTGGAACATCTGCAAATACTACAATATAGATGTAAATGAAAAGTGGTACCAACACACCCCGGACCCTGTAATAGATACTGAAGATGTGACAATCATGTGGGACACACAGGTGCATACAGATAGGAAAATAGTTGCAAACAAACCAGACCTCATAGTTAAGGATAAGAAGAAAAACATTGCCTAATCATAGACGTGGCCATACCTTCTGACTACAACATCACACAGAAGGAAGCAGAGAAGATGCTTAAATATAAAGATCTGCAAATTGAGATACAGCGAATGTGGAACCTGAAGGCCAAAATAATCCCCGTCATCATCGGAGCCACGGGACTTATTTTCAATGCCACCACCAATTTCATGAAGGAAGTTCCAGGAAAATACAATCTCCTACTAATGCAAAAGGCAGTGGTCCTGGGTACAGCGCATATAGTACGGAAAGTACTATAATACTTACCTGACATCCAGACGCAGAAGCAACACCCTAGGTGAACGAAGTGCACTCGGTGTTGCTCAACTCATGCAGAAATATCCTTAGAATAAACTAAGTGAAATATCTTATAATAATAATAATAATAATAAACACACCCACACTCACACAAACATTTTATATCTCAAATAATATGTATTTATGTTGTTGCTGATGTATAACATCATATCTTTTCTACATTTGTCTTACGTTAGATTTGAGAGAAACTTAAATATTTATGTCAACAACATACAGAAACCCTTCATCTTTGTGGTTTCATGGTCAGAACATAAAAAAGGGGAAACCTAAAGTATCTTTGGGTAGATGTACATAATTCTGTGGGTGCCATCATATTTCACTAACAATGTAAATGCTTTAAATTGTATCTGAACACCTTTATATCAAAATTTATGCTGCTCAGAAAAAAACATTGAAAATCTTTTTGTATCAGGCTACTTGATTATGCTTTATCGTGAATCCTGTCACAATATCGTACGGATGAAAGAAATCATTAACACAAAAGAGCTATGCAAGTTAGTGGTAACAGGTAACAGCGTAATAAAACTGAATAAGACTTGATTGGGTGGGTATAATGAAATACAGCGTTGGTATAAGAAATATTAGATTCTGATAACATTGTTGGCACTGTGATATACAGTATACTGGTCTTTACTACAGTCAGAGACAGGTTCCTATCAGCAACTCGGTTATCTCATCTGTATTTCATGGATTTCTATGTATTTTTTGGTGTTGAAACATTTGTTTTATTCTCATACGTCCCACGACAGACTTATACTTTAGCGATAATCTTAAAACATAGCTTGGATGTTATAAATATATTAAACATTTCGAACGAAATTTGTGATGACACCGGAAAGTTCGGTTATAACAATTATTTAATCACTTTCCTCTTGTAGTAACTTGCATTTAGTAATACATCATTTGAGCTTTATTTTTACGAAAATGACTTATGTTGTTATCAACACCTTGGAAACGCAATTGTTAATTTTCCTGTACTTTTAAGTTTAAGTAATGGAATAAGCAGTAAACCAAATTTTCAATTTTTTTATGTGAAGACCTGCTTTGATAACAGCGTGGTGAATGATTAAACAGAATATATATATATATATATATATATATATATATATATATATATATATATATATATATATATATATATACAGGTGTTCTGAAACTAAATCGCAATACTTTAATTTTGGATACAACATCGAAAACTAATACGAGTTTGCTATGTACACCATGCTTAAAAAATGCCTACTTATGAAAATTAAGGGTATTAAAGCTTTACTAAAAAATAATTTAATTAAACTCTTATGGAGTCACAGGCAATAAGTTCAATTCAAACTAGTCAAAAACATAAAAAGCTACAGACAAGCACAAACATAAAAGCAAAGCAGGCTGCAACGCCGAGCAGAACTCCCGAGAACATCTGAACATGTGAAATTCAGAAACAAAAGAAAAGAAGGACACATGTTCAGATGTTCTCGGGAGTTCTGCTCGGCTGTGCAGCCTGCTTTGATTTTATGTTTATGCTTGTCTGTAGCTTTTTATGTAATTGACTAGTTTGAATTTAACTTATTGCCTGTGACTCCATAAGAGTGTTGTTCATATTTGTGGGACCCCAGTTCCGTTTTAAGTTTTTAAATCTTAAATTGTACATTTTATAAAGATGTTTATAGCTCCTGACACTAATTTTAGTTTAAATATTGCTTTAGGCTTTTTTATTCATTCTACAGTCGCAGTGTTAGTCACTGGTATTGTAGATCTACCAGAAGCATAGTTTCTGACAACCACCTTTTTACATTCTAGGTCTAAACCCCTGAAGATGGCACGATAATGTGTTGAAACGTGTAGGGTTTTGAGAATAAATCAGTTTGTCTGGTAGTAAAAAGCCTTTAATTTTCTTTAACCATGTCAAACCCAGACGTTATGACGTTCAGAAATAATATATTTTTCTTCAACTGTACGCCACTGCATTTTTGGAAGGTAAAAACTAGTTTGGAACTCCCTTTTTAATGTTGAAGAAAAAAGTTCTCCTATTTGTTTTCTGCAATTTGCACTGCTGGTGAGTAAAAAAATGTCTGGACGCAGCAAGTGCGTTATGGTAGTGGATTTTTACAAAAATATTTTAAATAGTAAATGTGTTTTTTTTGTAAAGAAAGCAAGCATCAAATTTCGTTACCAGTATGACCTATAGAGTAGAAACAATGTAGCATATATCATCAACATAACTTTTTTGTTTGAAAGTGTACAAAAATTTTTCGAAAATAAACTTTGAATGTTCCCGAAAAAGTAGTTTCCTGGCCAACGAACCTTATAGGTTTGGGCAAATTGAGCTATTCAAATTTGAAGCATTTAATAAAAATTCGCTACCATAACGCACTTGCTGCGTTCCGAATTTATTTTCTCACAAACATGCATTATAATTACGTGGTCGAAATTAAATACATTAAAATTGAGCTCAGAACTGACACGGACGGGAAATCCACTGTCTAATTAATACAAATCATTGTTTTTAGTGAATTTTCGTAGAAAAAATTCACTAATGGAGAGATCCCGACTTTTAAATTTTGAAAATTTTTTGCAAATGAGCGCGAACTGTGTGTGTGTGTGTATCACACCGATAACTCAAAAAATAATGGGCCGATTTTGATAAAATTTGGACGAGGTTGTTCATTCGAAAAAAAAATTTATCTCAAAAAATAAAAAAGTTATGATAACCAAATTTGGTGGGTAGGTTTAAGATATAAAAAGTAAACTATAAGCAAAAATTAAGATTCCTATGTTACAAGAAAAAAAAGTTATAATAAAATATTTGGTGCCAGATCAGTTCTATGAAAATTCACTACCATAACGCACTTGCTGCGTCTTTGAGTTTTATCTATTTGTACTGAGCATATTTTTCTGGATAACCAACTTATCCAAGCCACTTGCAAAAGGAAGGCATTCACCAAATTTGATCGTCATCGGCGCATTATTTTTTGATTTATCGGTGTGACACACACACACAAATATATATATATATATATATATATATATATATATATATATATATATATATATATATATATAAGTCTGAAACCCACCTCGGATTTGGATTCCAGGGGTCCTAAATAGCGCTCATTTGTAGAAATTTTCTCAAAGTTAAAAAGGCGCGTTCTCCTCATTAGTGATTTTTTAAAAAGAAAATTCACTAAAAGACCATAATATCAAAGCACAGAGAAAAAACCTTAAAATCTAATAACCCAAGGATACGATTCCAAACGAATCCCATGGAGTTTACAAAATTCCTTGTTCAGACCGCTCCCGAACTTATACAGGGTGTGTTCAACTAAAATTTGCACTCTTTAAAATGTCCGATTCCGTCCAAGTGTGGTCGTCAAGCTAAAATCGACTTGCTTTAGCATTTTTTCAACACTTGGACGAAATCGGACATTTTAGGGGGTGCAACTGTTAGTAGTTGGGACACCTGTATAGGCGAATAGACGTATCTACAATAGAATATATAAACACATCATCGCTGCCCTTCATCCGCACTGGCCTTGGCCTCTACAAGACAATAGTCGCGGTTTACACGTTCAAAACAAGAATTGTCTGCGAGGTGATCGAGATGGAAAAACATTTTGATTTTAAAATGATGCTCTTTGACTTCAGATTATTTGGAAGCCTCGTTACACATAAAATTACAATTAATTCAATAGAAAATTTAACCGCCCTTTACGTGACTCAACAAATCTCTCTATTCGACTTAATCCTATAAGTACCACTTCGAAAGCCCCTGACTTATCAGACCTTGAACCGATTTGTTACACCAATACGGAGGCAGGTAAATCAAATGTTATAAATATTAAAAACATTACCACGAACTGACATATCTGTCTCAGTTCTTGAGTTGAACACACTGAGACCATAGAGACGATCTCCAGCGAGATTTGAGGAGTAGGCAGACTGAGGCCCCGTACTCGAGCTACAACAACCCAACCTTACCTTATGCGCCGCTCTCAGGTGTATGTGGACATTAACACTGTCATTAAAAAAATCATGTTGTAACGAAGTAGATATTTTCAGAACAGCTGTAGATATTAAAAGCGACTGTTCGAAAATAAACATAATATAAATCACACGGGTAAAAATTCTACGCAGTTAAAATAATTATTTTATCAATAATATTTCTTAACAAGTACGCATTTCGAATTATCGCGGCAGGGTAAAAGCATATCTGCAGAAGATAAGAATAAGGTATTTACCACCGATTAGAATTTTTCAGCCGGTGACTGGAGAGAAAATAACTACGAGAGGCAGATAGAGTTCACCGTTTGCCGTAGCGTGTTTAAGTTTATAGCTTGAGTTCCGCATCAGTGAATTAAAAGTCCGCTTGTTCAAAGCATAACAAAGTATTAGGATACAGTATCGTCCGTCCCGGTGTTATATACAACAATTTTTATTCTAGTAATTCTTCCAAATATAGTCTAGGTAAGAACCTTTTACGTTTTTCTTATTGTATTTATATATAGCGAATTTTCGAATATTTTCTCAGTTCCGTGTGTCCCTCCGGTGACTTAGGATCGAGCGTAATCTCCACCTGTTCCCGTATCCTATTATTGTGGGCGTTTCGTAAAACATTCAGAAGGTGATGCTGTAGCTAACACAGACTTTTCGAGTATATTACGTACGATCGTTCTGATTCGACTCTGGTCTGGACGCTCTAAGTACACAAGCAGGCTTATGTCGAGTTAGTACGCGGCAATATTCTTCCACAGGATGTTCCCCTATAATCCTTCCCGTTCCTTATCGACGCCCCGACGTCGAGACGCTTGATCTCGCGATACCGACTTCGACGGGCAGACGTCATTCAGTTATTTGAGGAGCCTTTCTGGAATTAATACACCTAAACGGCTGCATCCACGAGTCGTAAACACCAGTACTTGGGAGTTTCCGCCCGCTTGTCTTCCGTATTTCTTCTCCGTGGAAAATAATTAATTGTGTTGGCTTCTCATCAGTTATATAATTTATTTTAGGATAAATTAACGTAATAAGTACCATTCAGATTGTAAAAATATCAGCGAATTGTAACGTATCATTAGGTAATAAATGGTGTGGAAAGCATACCTAGTCTATATTATAGCCGCAAATAAATCTGCTACACCTATACAGACTTTCGTAAGGTCAGGGAAATACCGGGGTAGCGATTAAAGCCCGCAACCTCGGAGGTATCTACACGGCCTGTTATATCATAGGCTACCGGACCCTTTCCACACAGCTATTCAGGCACTCTGATCACAACCGTGGCCAGAGCTTTGTGACGAGGTCGCAGACATCCTCGCAGGGAGTTAACCCTTTCAAAATCTGGCGCCTGAGACCGTTCGCGTAAATCCGTTGATCTGTTCCATTAAGTAATTCACCCCGTGAATCAAGGCCTCGTTACAATGTATTAGAAACTAGCTGCTCTCCTTATGGATTTTTTTATGAAAATTTGCTCAAAAATACATATGGTATTTCATATAAAGTAGAACAGTTAGTCTCGTTTTGGCCCACGCTGTATTTCTTAAGCGACGAAAGTATATCGGTCGTATTTTTTGCAACTTTGTCTTATATCTTCGAGTCAAGTTTCAATAAAAGCGGTCAATCGGTCTCTAAGATACAAATATTATTTTATAAGTTTGTGTATCCTGCGTATATTAAATGTTTTGGTTAGTAAATTTTACTTTTGACACAATACAATCCAATTATTTCATATAAATGTATTTCGCTACATCAAATGTTGCATTAACTTACATAGCAACAATGTACCATAGCCCATAATATGAACTTGCTCTGGCACAAGAATTTCATAAAATATAGGATTCAGTGTAAAATGACATGTCGTAGGTCTTAAATCTTGTTCACTGTAAACGCCGTTTATTTTCTGTTCGTACACCACGTGCAAGACACTTATGCATGTGTTCGCATTCATAATTTTGATATTTTACACCGAGAATCCTTGTTTTCACTTGGGCTAATTATGATTTATTCATTCAATTGAATTTCTCCCCGTGTAAGGCAGTACGAGTTTTCTCACATAATGTTGACATTTCGCTGACAGCCTTGGATAATATCGTAACTGATTAAGCGTGCATTGTTAATTTCAGAAATCAGAGACCATTCGTTTTACAAAAAAAATCCGAGTGTGTGGCGTATAGGTGCATATTTCATCGGAGCAGGTTAAGTCTGACAAGTATAAAAATGTACGTGTTTATCGTAGGAATTTCGTGCATTGGAATATTCTGCATGCCGAATGTTGTTCTTCACCTTTTGCGGTAGTACCATCTACTCCTAACTAATGTTAAGTATTCCAGCGAGTCCATTCAAGAAAACAGAGTTAATTAACTTTCAGTCACATAATGTTATTAGTATTACTTTAAGAAACAGAAAATGCGATTTCTAAATAGGTAGGTAGAAGAAAAATCAGTCTTAACGAAGCAACTTTATTATGGTAGCAAATTTTCATAGAGACCGTTGTCCGTTGAAGTTTTGATAGTAAAATATTTTTTTTTTAAATTTCAACATCACACCACGAGGGCTTAAAGCCTAAATACTATCGTACCGTGGGTGTTGACAAGGAGGAAAGAGGCAACTTGTTAATTCTGGACTTGAAGGTTTGGAGGTTCGGGGGAGAAAGAAAATCATGTGCCGGCAAGGAATTCCACAACTTGTAAGTCCTCGGGACAAAAGAGCAGGCATAACAAGATGTTCTGTGTCTGGTGACCTGGACAGTAAAAGGGTGCATTCGCTGTGTTCCCCTGGTAGATTTGTTGGGGACATCAGGTGGAGGAAATATTGAAGAAAGCTCCTCTGAGCAGTGCACGTGCAGATATCTATCAAAGAGAGAGAGGTCACCAACGGCACGTCGATGGACAAAGAATGGCAGCTTTTGGGTGAGGATAGGGTCACCGATGATACTTATAGCTTTCGTCTGAATGGAATCCAGGATAGCGAGTGTAGAAGCGGCAGCAGCATCCCAGATGTGGGAGAAGTATTCGAGGTTTGGTCTTATTTGTGAAGTATATAAGGTATAGAGATTAGCTGGTGAAAAGTATTTGCGAGCCCAGAAGAGGAATCATAATTTCTTAGCAGCCGCTTCTGCTATTGATGTGATATGTTGGTGCCAATTGAGATTTCGATCCACAGAGATGCCAACAAGTGAAAAGAACTCATTACTTTGAATAACTTGGTTGTTCATTGAGATGGGTCTAGGGCTAGTGTATCTCTTATGAGAAAGAAAGCAAGACTGTGACTTGGTGGGGTTGAATTGTACAAGATTTCTTCTTCCCCAGTCTAATATTTTTTGGAGATCCACGGAGATAGAACCCCCCATGAGTCTGCGATTCCCATCTAGTTAGGCTAAAGAGACAGGCTTAGAATATTGTATATTGGAGTGGAGGGTGCTGTCGTCCGCGTAACTGTAAACTGGGTTGGATGTGCTAGAGAGGAGGTCATTGATGTGGAGAAGAAACAAAGTAGGGGCTAAAGCTGAACCTTGAGAAACTCCTGCATTAATTGGATACAGTTTAGAGGAATAGCTATCCACGACAACAGAAATACTCCGGTTAGAGAGGAAATTTACTGTCGACGTACAGAGTTTTGGTGGTAGGCCATAGGCCGGTAGTAGACAATCTTAGATTCACCGTGTAGTTCCATAGACTTGTTCCAAGAATGGGTGACAAAGAAAAGGAGGTGGGCAGTTGATCTGCGCTGACGGAATCCAGACTGCCTGTCGTGGATTAGACTGTGTGTTTTAAGAAATTTTAGTAATTCGGTGTTTATATACTTTTCCATCACTTTAGAGATGACTGAAAGGAGAGAAATAGGCCTGTAGTTGCTAGGAAGCGCTTTCGATCCTTTCTTGGCGACGGGTTGTACTCGAGCAGTTTTCCAATTACTAGGGAATATGCCTCTATTGTAAGATGTCTGAAACAGACGAGTCAGGACAGGAGCAAGTTCTGGTAGGCATTTTTTGAGAACAATTGCTGGGATCTCGTCAAGGCCAAAGGCTTTCCTGGTATTAAGAGAGGAGAGCATCTTTCGTACCTTTATAGTTTTGAAAATGATATCCGTCATTTTATGTGCGACATTGGAGACTGTTGGTGGTTCAACATTTGGAGGTGGGTTGAGAGTATAATTGCCGGCGAATAACGAGGCAAAAGTTCAGCCTTGCCCAGGGCGGTAGAAACAATTTCATCCCCTGAGACAAGAGGTGGGAAGGGGCTCTTGCAGAAATTATTCCCAATAGATTTAGCAAGAGTCCAGAAGGGTGTGCTGCCGCTGGAGCTTAAGAGGACTTTGTTTTTGATGTGGTTATTAAACGCGTTTTTTGCCTCAGAAAGAATGCGTGCATAGCGGTTTCCTGCGCCGTTAAATGCTTGACGGTTTTCTTGACTGGGATTGTGTAGAAGCTTTTTGTGAGCTTTGACCTTTTCACGTCTGGCCTTGTCACAGGATTTAGAGAACCAGGGCTTTTGAGTGGCTGCAGAGGTTTTCTGTGTACGTGGAATAAATAATTCCTTGCCAGCTTGGATAATTTCGGTGACGTTTTGTGAGATATCAGAGGGGTCAGAATGAGAGAAGCAGACAGACGCCCATGGAAATGAAGAAAAGTTATCTCGCATTTCGTCCCAGTTCGCGAAGTTATATATATATATATATATATATATATATATATATATATATATATATATATATATATATATATATTATAAGTCGAAACAAACCCTTGATGTGGAAGATATTTTTTTTCAAAATCCACAAGTCCCGATCTCCTAATAAGCGAATTTTTTTCTACGAAAATTCGATAAAAATATATGTGTAATGTGAAGGCAGATTTTGTTGGTAGGTTGCAGAAACGGTTAAGTAGGTATACAATTTTTAGGTTAACATATGTAAGCATTTACAATGAATGAATGAATATAGAGAAATGCATACTAAATTTAGTATCGTCATTAAACCTGTCGAATTATACAATTTACATAATCCACAAATCTTTGAACATTGGCAAGAGAGAAGATATAAAAACGAAAATGGGACAATGATTGATATATTTCGGCAATAACTTGTTGAATTACAAGACTTTCCCTTGATTTGTATTTACGCCGAAAGGCCACCGATTGTAAAAACATGACTCACCTACGCATCTGTTATAATGTTTTTGTTGCATTTGGACCGGGGACAAGTTTTGGAAAAACAACTGCGAATCAGCAGTTAAGATTGTATACCTCATTACGTAGGACTTTTCATTTTGTTTATTTCTATCATTATGTGTTGTAACTTGCACCTGAATTATACCAAGTGATTATTTATACACGATTAAGAAACATATTAAATTTAGTTTTTATGTTTATTTGCTGAACAGATTATAAGTTTTTGCATAACATTTTTTGCGAGGAGGTGTACGGCAGCAATGAAAACCTAAATGGCCACTATTACATTACGAAGTTTATTGCATGAAAGTTTCCCGAAAGCGAGATGATATTAAGGTGTTTTGTATGCACAGTGTAAAATTAGTTTTCAGGGAATATCTGATAAATTACAATGTAATTGTAAAAATAAATTGGTGCCTAACAATACCGACAAAGAATAATTGAATGCGTGAATACATCAAGACTAATAAAAAATTCATCACAAGTGTCTTCACATGACGTGATGCACGGCGATTTTGAGCGCATACAGAGAGTGCCTACACATTTAACTATGTAATAAATCATTCGCTGATTATGATATACTTTTTTTATTAAGATTTTTTACGTGAAACTCTTTGGACATACTGCTAAAAGCAGAGATGAATTTTAGAGTGTTACACTTGCAAAACTCAAATCACCACAACATATTTAAAAAAAAACCTGACTATCGTTTCAATAACCAAGTTAGCGTCATCAGAGGGTTAATCATTTTAAATATCTTATATCTACAGCTATATTTATATTCTTCTGCAGGCAGTCGGTCACTAATTATTTTAGAAGGTTCAAGGACAAAGTTAACATATTTCGTTTGGCGGAAGTATCCGAATTATTTTATTATCTATCGGACGTGCTTCTGCCGGTATTTATTGTAAAGTAATCTATTTGTATACTACCCATAGGCGGCGGAGCCAAGTTTATACACTTTTTATTATTACTATTTTTAGCAAGATATATATATATATATATATATATATATATATATATATATATATATATATATATATATATATATTAAAAAGAAATTGAAGCATTTTTCGCTTTTCTCTAGACGAAACTTTATTTGTAATTAATCAAATCAGAAGTAACTAAGTTGTTGGTGAAGTTTGTGCCGCCCATTTAACTTACACTCGTTCCACTTACATCTTCCTTCCAGGCTAAGTAACCTCATTCAATGCATGTCTTTCCTATTTTATTTTTAATTTGAAAAACGTCAAAATCTTGTAAACCAAGTTACTTAAAATTCACAACAGAGGTTTATTTATATCATATTTCTAGCTATATGTAAAATCTCATTCTAGATACCCTAATACTTTCAAATGTATAGCGTATTCAAAAATATTTTTGTATATTTTTGGAGGCAAAATTTCCGTTATAGCTGATTTATGAGCTCGCCCGCGGTCTTAACACAATAAAGATATATATATATATATATATATATATATATATATATATATATATATATATATATATATATACATATATATAGATATATATATATATATATATATATATATATATATATATATATATATATATATATATATATATATATATATATATACATACATACATTCATACAGACCTTATATATTACTTCTAGTGGCCCTTATTCACGCTCATTTGAAATTTTTTTTCCGAAAGTCTAACCATCGTTAGTCTGTATTCGTGAATTTTGTTCATGATAATTCGCTAACAAGAACGGGATCCATTAACGAATTCGTTACCACATAGTTGCATTAGTTCCAGAATAATCCTCTGGCCGTTCTGTTATTTCCTCCTTACAGAAAGACACAAATAATCGCAATAAATGAGGAATTTGTGGAAATTCTGTTTGTCAAGAAACAAGGTTTATTATTACAAAAGTTATGAAAATTCGCTACTTAAATGCACTTGCTGTCTCCCGACATTTTTAATTCCATGGTTTTAAATTATCATTTTTAGTAAATTTTCTTTAAAAAAAATTCACTAATGAGGAAATCCCGACTTTTGAAAAAATTTCTTCAAATGAGCGCTAATTAGGCCCCCTAGAACACATATCCGGGGTCAGTTTCCATTTTAATATGTTATATATATATATATATATATATATATATATATATATATATATATATATATATATATATATATATATATATATATATATATATATATATATATATATATATATATATATATATATATATATATGTGTGTGTGTGTGTGTATGTATCACACCGATAACTCAAAAAATAATGGGCCGATTTTGACAAAATTTGGTGAATACCTTACTTTTGTAAGTGGCTTGCATAACTTCGTTACTCAGGGAAATCGGCCTAGGTTTTCCCGGAAAATTTTGTGTTTCTTTAGAAAAAAAATAATATCTCCGGAAATAACAAAGTGAGGACAACCAAATTCGGTACATTTTAATATTTTAGCAAAAATATGGATTGTTTGGTAAGAATAGCAGTCAGGAAGACATTATGGAATAGCAGAGATTTATGGTAAATGAAGGTGATGGTTGAAGTGTTAGAAGGTGAGAAATAGAAGGGCAAAAGAAATTACATTCGGAACGTCAAAATTTGAAGTTTACTGAATTTGGTGTAGGACTGTCAAACTATTTAGGATATAACCTTCCAAATTATGTTATAATACAGCACAAGTCTAAGACTTATTGTACTAACATATTGTATAATTTTTGCCAATAAACAATAATATAATAATATATAATAATATCGCTATGCGTAAATTTAACGCTGTAGGTCAAAAGACAAAAAAGTTATGGGCATTTAAAGAAAAATAAATTGGGGTTTTCCTCAAAACGTCAAAGTGACAATTTAAAACATCAAAATTCGCAACATTTAGGCAACAAACTTGAATCTAATACGGGCTATGCAAAGAAAATGTCTCAAGAATAATGTTTTACAAACCCTGAAGTCCTAGTTTCAACTGTAATTGTCCTTCATTTTACTAAAATGTTTCCAGAAAATTCATTTCAAATAGACCCTTTCTCTGATGCTTGGCAGTAGTCTTAGCTATAGAGTTTATCGTTTAATGGTGTATAACTTTTATCGAATTTTGGTAAAAAATCAATAAAGCTCAATATATACGTTATTCTACAAGATATGAAAAAATTTGCATACATTAATTATAGGGTGTCTTGAACTACATCTTAAAAAAATATTTCTACAATCACAGCTGGCCCATAAGTCGTTGGTGATACAAATAATTTTTTTTAGATGAAAACGCCTTATGTTTTTGCATTTTTTACCGAAATATAATGCATGTTTGTAAGTAAAGAAATTCTGGACGCAGAAAGTGCATTATGGTAGCGAGTTTTGATTAAATGCTTCATATTTGAAAAGCTCAATATGCTATTAACCTATAAGGTTGACCAAGAAACGGATTTTTTCGGTTATACTTTAAGTTTACTTTCAGAAATTTTTGTACGTTTTCAAACAATAAAGTTATTTTGGTGAAACATGGCTTTTTTTTAGTCGAACGCTCCTTATGTTATTGAGTTTTTGCGTTTTCATCGAAATATAATGCATGTGCATTGTGGTAGCGAATTTTCATTAAATGCTTCATATTTGAATAGCTCAGTTTGCGATTAACCTATAAGGCTGACCAAGAAGCGAGTTTTTTCGGGAACACTTTAAGTTTACTTTCGGAATTTTTTGTACATTTTCAAACAATAAAATTATTTTGATTAAACATGGCACATTGTTTTTACTATATAGATTATACTGGTAACCAAATTTGATGCCTGCTTTCTTAAAAAAACACACATATTTGCCATTAAAATCATTTTTATGAAAATTCACTACCATAACGCACTTGCTGCGTCCAGAGTTTTATATTATCATTACTTTGGTTAAATCATAACAGTTCGATTGCACACATCTACTGCTCCTTTGCGTCCTATAAATCCAGAAAAATCACACATTTTTATTTAATTTCATCAATGTTTGCAATAAAATTACTCAAAGAAAATAAAACTATAAAAACCCCTTAAAACGGCGAGTTACCTCACCCACTTACCGTAAATGTTCAGTATTTTTACCACAATGGTCAGTAAAAATTGAATACGTAGACTTTCTTCTGTAATCGAATAAAAATCACAACCAACAAGAGTCTTAATTCTTAATACTAAATATTTTCGTGTCATATCACGACTCTTTACTAAGCGCTACTTACGCTATACCTAAACGTCATAATGATCGGATAATTTGGAGGTGTAGTGAATGCCTGGGTCTAAATCACTCATAGATTATTTTTATTATCACTTCTGTTTGATTATCCACCACAGAGAAATAAACATAGCAGTATTCTGAATTGGATGTAATAACTCCACGATTGTTGTGTGAGTTTATCTTTGAATACAAAGAATGTTAGTGACCAATCGTAAACTAATAGGACGACAGACACACACTTGACGCGTGGGAAACCTATTATGTCAATAAAAACTACCTTCAGTCATTTTAAATGGTATTTATCTCTCTCGTTCATTTACAATCTCACAATTAAAAAGTTACGAAATAATTCCATCCCAAGTAGCACTGTCATCTAGGTGTTAACTAATATTGAAACCTGTTTAGTTTTTCTTCCCAGTGCCATTAGTTAATGTCCAATTTAAAAGTGCATAATCATTTAGGGCTACCGAATAACATTTTTTGTGACTGCAATCATTATATTAAATAACATTCCTCACCAGCAATCAGGGAACGATCTCTAATACTAGAGTAATCAGAGCTGTCATACAATATCCTAGTAGACTGTGACCGACAGTCGGATGTTTTAAAGAAAATCATCCAGTCGGCGGTTTCAATAGAACGCCATTCAATAAATTGATATGTATCGCATATAATGGAAGCTGATAGGCTACGATGCTTTTAAATAATAGTAATACATATAATATTAGCAGCATGTTTTATACTTCAGTTTATTTATCTGAGGCGTGATTTCCATCTTGGCTTCCTGCACTTAACTGTAACGAGAATACTTAACACGTCAACAGGCGAGTAGCCTGATTCACGAAGAAACGTTCGATAAACTACTAATTACTCTACAATAATTAGTTGATCTAAAGAAAAAGTTTTGTTAATTAAAAGACATTTATTTCGTCACGCCCTAATCAATTACTTATAAGAAGAGCTTAAGATGCATCGACGTACGCTTCTGTTAAGCTATTTTATGCGTTTTTTCGTAGGTAAAACTTTTAGGACACTTAAAAGCTGTATGAATCCAAAGAAACACCTCTAAGATGTTGCCTCTATGTACTATTGTAGCTTTTAATTATAAAAAGTTTGAACTAAAGCATGTCACAAGCTGTCAGAGATAAGCACGTTTTTTTAAGTCTGCCACTTTAAAGCTTTATTTGAGATTTGTAAAAACAATTTACAAACTACTTATGTATTATGAAAATGTAAACGTAGGTAATCCTATCAAAGTAATTATTTCTCACCTTTTGTACCAAAATGAATGTAAATTAATACTTTAATTGTTTTTCGAAGATTTGCTAAATAATCACATAATCTGATCGGTTATTAGAATTGAATAAAATTGAATTGAGTTACAGCGGTTTATTTTTTCCAAATTCAGCCACTATCTGAGAGTGATCTGCGTATGGCATCTCGAGTTTTTAGACAAATCTTATGAATGAAAACATAGGAGGCCTAGTTTGCGATTTTTCATAATTCAAAAGTCGCAGTCTCATCAATAACGATTTTTTCTAGGAATATATATATATATATATATATATATATATATATATATATATATATATATATATATATATATATATATATATATATACTATTAACTGACACTACTGCCAAGGCACCAGAGAAAGGCTCTATTTAAAATTAATTTTCTGCAAATATTTTAGTAAAATAAAGGATAATGGCGGTTGAAGCTAAAACCTAAGTGTCCAAAACACACTTCTCACGACATTTCTTCTACATAACTCGTATTCGTTTCAGGTTCTTGGTCTGAAAACTCCCAAGACTTTGGCGTTTTAAGGAGAACAACTATAAAATCTTCAAATTAGTATTTGTGATATTTGTTGTCCTTTTTGCTCGATCTTTGTCTGTAATTTTGGACATATTTTGTTATCCAGACAATTCGTGTTGTACCATCCACTGGTCACCAGTAGTACCCAAAACATTTTTTAATGCTCTTAACCATTTTTCTTTCAACCTAGAAATATGAATTTTGCTACGTGGAAGCTTTAGTGCTAAATTTAGTTGTCATAGCTTTGTTGTTTTTAAAGATACAAATATTTCCGAAACACACCTAAAACCTCCCCGGAAAAACCGATCCAGTTTTTCTGGCTAAGGAACCTATCCAGTCCACTTACCAATACCAACACACAGTACAAAAAAGTTGGTCTTCATCCCATGTAAATTCTTCACAACGGAGTAAATTTTGTTTTAAGCATTTTAATTGACAACACTTTTGTCCACACTCAACACTTCCAAAAACATGTTGCGCAATGAATTTTTACCGCTCTTGCTGAGATACTAAATAATATTTACTAAACTGTCGGTCATTCTGGCATTGGGAACTCAATCTTTATTATTTGTACCTCGAATTATGGTAATTTCAACCATCTGGGTTTTATTCGATTTCGGTTATATAATATAATGGCTATTTATCATCGTCTACGATTCTAGGAATTTCATCGGCTGCCTCTCAGCGTTAAGTTCCAGGAACTGCACTGGTCTTCTTTAAAATTTCAGGTCTAAGTAAATATAATAAACCAGACAATATAGCTTTATGTCCCTTGTGGTTGGCACAATTTGAAATGTTGTGAGAAAAAATGCAAAACTTCCTGCTTGATTGACAAAAATCCATTTTCTACTAAAAAATGCAAAAAATGCAAATTGCATTTTTTCCGTGCCTTAGATATAATCAAACTAATTGACATTAAATCAATTTTTGTTTTTACCAAATAAGACTTGAGCCAACGTCATACCAGATTTTGACATGCTACGACACCGTGGATCTATCTCAGGCGGGGAAATTTTGGCGCTTACCTCCTATATACAGATAAACAAATAAAGTCCTGTTTTAGGAAAAAACATTTTTTAGACATGGATTTCGTTTCGCAAAAATTTGTTAAAAATATAATACTCTTCTAAAACAGCTACCCGTTTAAAACTTATATATATATATATATATATATATATATATATATATATATATATATATATATATATATATATATATATATATATAGGCCTTTCATTAATTCCCGAACCCCACGTGACCGGATTCTGTCTCTCTCTTAGTGGAATATAATTTTATGAGTTGGCAGCCCAAAGAGTAACCAAAAAAAACCACTAGACTAGGGACCCTAAAGTTACTAAATCAATTGACAATTGACAGTTCAGTCCATTGGCGCTCAATTCCTTTTGACGGTTATTTTGTATGTATTGTAATTGTGCATTTTCCAGGTTCGACCAGTGTTTACCTTCTTCAAATAATTTTCTATCTGTTGGACAATAAAAATAAACAGTTTTTATCAAAACTTAGCATTTTGATTCCGTTTTTACGTAAGTTAAAAGTGTAGGTATGTTAAGGTTATGTTGTTGACGATATTCAACATCGCATGGAACCAAGCCTTACCAAATCTGTTCGTCGGTAATCTGCCCAAACAGGTATATATTTGTTCAATATTACTCAATACACATTCCTAAAACCGTAAATTAGAAGTTTAAATAATCGGACCTTAATTTGTTTACGTACATTACAAAATTTTGATATCTATACAAAATAAAAGTAATATTTTATTGTTTTAATTTATTTTTTTAACAATCAATAACAGTAAACCATACATGAACAGACTTGCTGTTAAAAATACTAAATAATAACTACATTTAATACATTTACTGTTTCACCTTATTATAATTTTTATATTTTTTATAAAACCCCAAAGGAAATATGAGACAATACTGGCATCTTAGGGATTTCATTAATTCAGGTTGTACAACCGTGTATGCCGGGGGTTGCCTAACTTAAGCGGTCACGTGGGGTTCGGGAATTAATGAAAGCCCTGTATATATATATATATATATATATATATATATATATATATATATATATATATATATATATATATATATATATATATATATATATAAGTATCACACCGATAACTCAAAAAATAATAGGCGGATTTTGATAAAATTTGGTATGTACCATTCTTTTGTAAATGTATTCGATAGGTTCTTTGGTCAGGAAAATAGGACAAGGTTTTCCGGGAAAATTTTGAATTTTCATTCGAAAAAAAAATTTATCTCAAAAAATAAAAAAGCTATGATAACTAACTTTGGTGGGTAGATTTACGATACAAAAAGTAAACTACACAAAAATTTAAATTTCTATGTTACAAGAAAAAAAAATTATAATAAAATATTTTGTGCCAGATCATTTCTATGAAAATTCACTACCATAACGCACTTGCTGCGTCCAGGCATTTTATATAATTTTATTAAGATGCATGTATACACACACTATAGGTGTACATTTAAGATTTATTATTTCGATGATTTTGCTGTCTCAATAAATAACAGTGATTCAGTATGATTATCTAAACTCGCAGGAAATGCAATATGTCAAGTGTGCTGTTTCGTCAGCCCATGGGTGTAAATAACAAAGGAACACAATAGACGTTGGTGTATAACAAATATTTATGGTTGCACTGGTTTTATACTAAAATACATTTAAGTTGAAATTGTTGAATAAATAATACGTAATATAATACGGGGAAGTGAGTTTTGATATGCAGATGGCCCAAAGGAGCATTTAATTGAATGTTGGATTGTGCCAGAAGTGACTTCCGCCATTTCTCTGATGGTACTTTTGAAAAGACCTCACAAGTTACCATGGACCACCTACAACATCTTCCTTATAACCCGAATAGGGCATTATGATAATGCCATTTCAGATGCGGAACGCGTGCGGGTTTGTTATCACTACACATTGATCATTTTATCCATTGGATTGTGTCTTATTCCACGCAAGTCACTTGGAATTTGCTCGCCTGGGAATGATACAGCTTTAATTTGTTTTGCAACTTAATCCGCATCCTTTCCGGGAGGCTGCGAGCAGCTTTCTTCTTCATTCTCTATGAGTGTCACGTTACCAGAGATTACTAGAATTATAGAGGAGCTAAATTGAATCTAAATAGGCATGTAGTTTATCTAATAAATAATGTAAATTACGTACAGGTATCAGTCTAGTTGGAAAGCAGATACTCTTATATCTGAAACATAGCATTTTGTTATTATCAATACGTGTTGCTGGATAATAAGCTTTATATGTTGGAACTTTACTTTTAACAAGGTGCTTACTTAGTAGTTTTCAAATTTGATAGTTAGAAATATTATATCATCGTAGCGGGTCGTATCCTAAAAATTGGAATAACATGGCTTAATGCCTCTTTATTTCCCGTTCGGTAAATAAAATAGCCATTAAATGTTTTCGCACTAACTTTGTGAAACCGTTTTCTAAATTTATGCTCAGCTGTGAAGCCTCCTTGAGTTTGTGTGTTGTGTTCGCCTATTACTGTTATCTTATACTGGCTCCTTTCGAATGTCTTATTGTAGGATTTAGTCCTTTTTGTCTTTTTTGGTATGCTTATGCTGTTTTTTTTAGTGAATTTTGTTTTACGAAAATTCACTAATGAGAGGATCGCAACTTTTAATTTTGATGGGTCAGTTTTACTTCTTTATGTATATGTTTATACAGTGTGGCACATTAAAGATGGAAAGTCCCCTGTAACTTTAGTATTTATAATTCGGTTTTGATGAATGAAAGATCAAAAGATATAAGATGAAAAAATCTATAAATGCTGTAAAAATTGAAATCACCTACAAAAACGAAAACCAACAGTGAAGCCAGAGAAGCAGTCTCCAAGTCTGCATGTAGTATGATAAAAAGGGTTAAGGACATTTTTACGCCACTACGCCACTGCATTCGGCATCCTTCAAAATATACATATACCAAATTTCTTCGAAAAGGAAGAATTATTAACTATCCGAGAAAAGTTTATTTGTATGACCCTTGTCATATATAAGCGCCCCTGTAACTTTTGTATTTACAATTATATTATTTTTTAACGAGACTTCAAAATATAGAAAATGAAAATGTCAATAGATCGTGTGAAAATTGTTTCCTTGCCATTCGATTACGGCTTACTAAAACTATTTTCGTAGGTCAAAAATGCTAAAAAAGGGTTAAGGGATAGGGAAAAATAAGTACGCCATTGGATTCGTCATTCTTAAAAACTACCTGCCAAATTTCTTTAAAAAAATATCGATTATCAACTATTTCATAGAAGTCTAACTTATGATATGAATATCATTTCATGCAAAAACAGAAAGAAAGGTATATAGCTATGATAACAAGTTCAATCAAAGTAAATTGAATTACAAACGTTAAACAAATTCAGTAACAGTTTTTAAAAATGGCGAATCCAGTAGCGTACTTATTTTTTTCATAAAACCAACCTTAAACTTTTTTACGATTTTTGACATATGAAAATAGTTGTAGTTGGTCGTGATTGAAAGGCAGAGGAAAAAAAATGTTCCCAGGATCTATATTCTTTTTCATTTTCTATCATTTTAGACCTGGTTAAAAACATCTCGTTATAAATACAGAACTCACAGGGGTGTTTCAATATTGAAGGGGTCACAAAAATAAACTTTTCTGAAAGAGTTCTTTTTTTGTGTAAAATGTGGTATATAACTATTCTCAGTGATTCAGAGTGCAGTGTCATACTTATTTTCTTCCTAAAAATGGCTCTAACCGTTTCCCCCAATTTTTGGCATAGAAAAACTGCATTAGTAGGCCTTGGTCAGTTGATATATATATATATATATATATATATATATATATATATATATATATATATATATATATATATATATATATATATATATATTTGAGACATACTCGGTTCTCGGGTTGAACCGCGTCCAGAATTTATGAAAACTCGACGTTTCGGCTCCTGTTTTGGAGCGATTTTCAAGAGGTGAAGGAAATATGTAAGGATACTCTAAGGCCTAAATCTGCCTACTCCTTAGAGCGGTGGACAAAGGTGAGTTGGGTTGTTGTAGCTCGATTACGGGGCCTCAATCTTCACTTCACTTCTTAAATCTCGCTGGAGATCGTCTGTGAGGTCTCAGTGTGTTCAACCCCAGACATCAGAGAGATCTGGCAGTTCGTTGCAAGTCTTGTCTTATATATGTCGGTCCGTCTACCTGCTTTGTTGTCAGTGAAAGTAGTAGGGTCACGGTCAATTAGCTGGGGGGCTTTGGTCACGGTACTTAGAGGATAAGGAGGATTAAGAGGGTCACCGGCATTTGTTGAGACAGATAATGGGGAAATAAAATTGTCTCGGCATTTGTTGAGACAGATAATGGGGAAATAAAATTGTCTGTGGAATTTATTTTCTTTTTGTGTGTTTGTTATGAAGATATAATAGGTTTCCAAATAGTCTGAGGGCGAAGACTATTATATTTCTTATTTAAACAATCGGGACGTTTTTCAATATCGATTGCTTCGCGGATAATTCTCGTTTTGAAGTAGTAAACCGGTGCTATTGTTTTGGCATTATAGGAGCCTATTTTGTGTCCTGTATTAATATGATGCATGGCCAGCGCCGATGAGGGATCGGATTTTCTAACTGCGAGGGTGTGTTCATATATTCTATTGTGGATGCGTCTATTTGTTTGTCCTACATAAGTTCGGGAACAGTCAGAACAAGGAATTTCGTAAACTCCGTGGGATTCGTTTGGAACCGTATCCTTGGGAGTTTTTATCAGATTTTACAGTTTTTGGTCTGTTGTGAATACGGTTTTGATATTACGAGTTCTAAAAATTTGGCTGATTTTGTCGGTGACACCTTTAATGCTGTGTGTTGTTGTGTGGACTCTGCTTGTTCTTGTTGTGGTGTAGTGGTTTGTTGTTGTGCATTTCTAATGTTTCGTAGTATGTGATTGTTATCGTATCCGTTTTGTAGCAATGTCTGTCTTAAAAAGTTTAATTCTGCCTGTTTGTTGTTGTTCTCCGTTAGTCTAAGGGATCGTGTTACTAGTGTTCGAACCACGGAATTTAGTTGCGATGGGTGGTAGTGAGATTGGTCGTTAAGATAACGATTAGTGTGGGTTGGTTTTCGGTAGACAGTGTAAGAAAATCCTCTGACTGGGTTTTTAGTGATTCGCACATCAAAGAAAAAATATTTTCTATTTCGATGGTGAACTGGATTTGGGGGTTGATGTTATTTAGGTAAGAAAGGAATTCGTCTAGAAATTCTTTACCGTGTGGCCAGACAGCGAAACTGTCGTCAACGTATCTTAACCAACAGGTTGGTTTAAGTCGGGATGAATTGTGGGCTTGTGTCTCGAAGTTTTCCATGAAAATGTTAGCCAATGCAGGAGAGCGTGGCGAACCCATTGGAGCACGTCGAACTTGTTTGTAAAATTTGTTTTGAAAATAGAAATAAGTGTTAGATGTGCAGTGTTCTAGAAGAGCTAGTAAGTATTGTGGGAAATATTGTGTTTATTTTTGAGAATGTCAAGGGTTTCAGATACAGGTATATTAGTGAATAAGGAAACTATATCAAAGCTAACTAGGATGTCGCTTTGAGAAATGGTGTTGTTTTGAAGAAAGTCAATGAAATAGGTCGAGTTTTTGACATAGGATGTAGCGTTTTCCACTAATGGTTGAAGATTTCTGGCTAGATGTTTTGCAAGTTTTTGTTTGGGTGAACGGTGGGCACTTACGATAGGGCGAAGGGGAATATCAGGCTTATGGATTTTCGGGAGACCGTATTTTCTAGGGATGCAAGATGATTTTTCGCGGGGATTAGTTATTTTTTGAGGTCAGGAGTGAGTTGGGAGTTGTTGATGATAGTTTTGGTTTTCTTTTCAAGATAAGTTGTAGGGTCGTTAGGAATTTGTTTGTAGTCTGTGCTGTTTAATATGTTGTCCATCTTTTGTATATAGTCTGTTTTATCGAGTATGACTCTAGCGTTGCCTTTGTTTGCTGTTAGCATTATAATTTCTGCGTTGCGGTTTAGGTCTCTGATTAACTGTCGTTCGTGAGAAGAAAGGTTGGAAGGTGGAGGTTTAGCAGAACGTAACATCCTGGCAATGTCCTGTCCGTAATTTCAGCTTCGTCAGTCGGTAAGTGTGTTATCGCATCTTCTGATTGAGAAATTATCTTCTCTATTGGGAAAAATTTAGGGGTTGGTGCAAAATTCAAACCTTTGGATAAGACTTTGATGGCGACGTCACTTATGTTGGAATTTGAAAGGTTGTGAACTACTATAGTAGGATTGCCATTATGTGAGTGTTGTGTGAGATTTTTGTTGTCTAGAAGATGCTGTAATTAGTGAATTTTCTTAAAAAAAAATCACTAATGAGGAGATCCCGACTTTTGAATTTTGAAAAAATTTCTTCAAATGACCGCGAACTAGGCCCCCTAGAACACACATCCGGGGTCAGTTTCTATTTTTATATGTTTATATATATATATATATATATATATATATATATATATATATATATATATATGTATCACACCGATAACTCAAAAAATAATAGGCCGATTTTGACTAAATTTGGTGGAAAAATTCCTTTTGCAAATGGCTTGGATAAGTTCGTTAGCCAGGAAAATCTGACCAGGTTTTCCCGGAAAATTTTGTGTTTTCTTTCGAAAAAAATTTATATCCGGAATTAACAAAGTAAGGGCAACTAAATTTGGTTCTCTAGTTAATATCCTTATAGGTAATCTACCTACCAAAATTTAGCTATGTAGGTCAAAAGACAAAAAAGTTATAGGCATTTAAAGAAAAATAATTTGGGGTTTTCCTCAAAACGTCAAAGTTGCGATTTAAAACGTCAAAATCGGCAACATTTAGGCAAAGAACTTGAATCTAATACGGGATATGGAAATCAAATGTCTCAAGAAGGATGTTTCACAAACTCTGAAGTCTTAGTTTCAACCGTCATTGTCCTTCATTTTACTAAAATGTTTCCAGAAAATTCATTTCAAATAGACCCTTTCTCTGATGCTTGGCAGTAGCCTTAGCTTTAGAGTTTATCGTTTAATGGTATATAATTTTTGTCGAATTTTCGTCAAAAATCAATAAAGCTCAATATATCCGTTATTATACAAGATATGAAGAAAATTTGTATATATTAATTATAGGGTGTCTTGAGCTACATCTTAAAAAATATTTCTACAATCACAGGATGGCCCATAAGTCGTTGGTGATACAAATTTTCTTCTTTTTTTAAATCAAACACGCCTTATGTTAATTGCATTTTTGAATTTTTCAGCGATGCATGTTTGTAAGAAAAGAAATTCGGGATGCAGCAAGTGCGTTATGGTAGCGAATTTTCATTAAATGCTTCAAATTTGAATAGCTCAATTTGCTATTAACCTATAAGGTTGACCAAGAAACGAGTTTTTCCTGGAACACTTTAAGTTTGCTTTTGAAAATTTTTGTACATTTTCACACAATAAAGTTATTTTTATGAAACATGGCACACTGTTTTTACTATATAGGTTATACTGGTAACCAAAATTGATGCCTGCTTTCTTAAAAAGGAAACACACATATTTGCAATTAAAAACATTTTTATGAAAATTCACTACCATAACGCACTTGCTGCGTCCAGAGTTTTTTCTTTTGTGTACGTCCGTCTTTTGCTGTGTAACATGTTCTGATTTATTGTGTGAGAGTCTGTCTAGAGTGTCCCAAAGTGCAGGGTGTATTTTGAATGCGTGTATTTTTATGTACGTGTCGTAAAGCAGTGTGTTGGTAGTGTTAAGGTGTCGTCTTGTCTCGTGAATGGAATTTATAAGGAGAGCAAAGCCTGTTCGTTTTAAAATGTTGGAGACGTTATGTGATTTGGTGTGATGTTTAAGTTGAAAAGTTTTTGGGACCACGTGATGATCACGGCAGGCTTTTAAAAAGGTGAGGTCAAAAGGAGACGGAATTTTCGGATAAGAAGTTTGCTGAAAGTTTTGGAAAATGATAAAAGTCCTCCCCGTAGAGGAAAACCACTACCTGTGTAAATGTGAGGCTTTTGGGATTATTTGAAGAGAATTATTCGGTTTTAGAACTCCGCAGAGGAACCAGGTAAGTACCGTCCAATGGAAGACTGTCATGGCCTTCATTTCGAGGTCGAGGTGGTTTGGCGACGGAACCGGGGAAGTGTTGAGCGTGGTTGCTGGGTTGCCGGGGTTGGCAAAAAGGGTCCATTGTGGCCTACTTGCCTGGCGTTAGTCTCCCCACCACTGCTACTACTACCCTCACACACATCTCGATTGCATACACTCCTGCCTGGTGTATGGTTGCATAATTTTCGAGGCTAGAGGATATTCTTTCACCGGTGTTGCTCCCATATGCGGCAGCTCCTCCCCCCCCCCCTATCGGTTTTGGAGTCGTAAGTGTACCAGCGGAGATGTGCCCTCAATGTAAGAACCTAACAGTAACCCTAAGAAAGTAGTTAATATAGGTATCTTGAGTAGAATTGGTTGACTCCCACTGGGTGTTTGGATTTTTTATATTTATAAATACCTTTGCATCGACCTGAGTTTTACTTTTGTTGTTACTTTTAGCATTGTTTTTGTTGATAGGTGTAAATGTAGTTGTATACTGACAGCTAAAATGTAATAATGATTTATCTATCTATGTACGATAGTACACCTTACAGTGTGCTACTACATATATATATATATATATATATATATATATATATATATATATATATATATATATATATATATATATATATATATACGTATATAATGCTTACAGTAATCTTTGGCACCCTTAAGTGCTTAACTCATGAAAAAAAAATGCTTTTTTTATTTTATTTCTTTTTAATTACTAAATAGATAATATATCATATCTCCGTAAATGCAAAAGCGAAGATATAATAGATTGTGCACCTGCTTGGTATAAAACATTACATTAAGTTTTTGAAATTTATTACAACAAATTTCAAAATGCGTAATACACCTCATTTATCAAATGGCTATTAAATAATCACATTTTCATTACAAAAGCCGACCGAGATCGCATAATATGAGCTGCTCTCAAATATGCATACTTATTATGAGCTAGTGATTCTTCATTGGCCTGAAGCAGACGTCTTTTAGTCCTTAACTGTCATTTTAATCCCAGCACACCTTTGGATATCCGCTAACATGATTTATAATGTCCATTATATTATTACTTGGCCATTTTCATGTCATCTCTCCGGCGATTTTGTATTTGAATATTGTTATTTCTGAAGTTTCTCTACAAGAGTAATTCATTTGCGATAATGTGATTTTCAGTAGTCTTTAACCGAATCTTTATAAAGAAATTTTTTATTATAGGGAGGTAACGACTTTCGAGTATTCAATAACATTTTCAAATGAGCGCCATGAAATCCATTCCCGAGACTATATGTATATATGTATATATATATATATATATATATATATATATATATATATATATATATATATATATATATATATATATATATATATATATATATATATATATATATATATATATATATATATGTCCATTGTAAAAGTTACACCAGGGTTTTTCCGAAAACTGATGAGAATTTAGGAAAACAGCTCTTTGATTCTCCATCCAAAGCTACAACTCTACACTACCGATCCGTTTTTTAGGTATTTGTTTTTAAAACTTTAAAACAAAACGTCTAAAATAATATATATATATATATATATATATATATATATATATATATATATATATATATATATATATATATATATATATATATATATATATATATATATATATATATATATATATATATATATATATATATATACCTTGGTTTTTAAACACCCCATAGAAAAAGTCTAAGAGGATTCAGATCTGGAGATCTAGCTGTCGATTCAAATGGAACTTCTTCTTTGTATCCACTGACGTGAACAAAAAAAAATGAGGGAAAGCTGAACTACAAACCAGCTTTAATCTCAAAATATGCTTCATACGTTTTTAAGGGTGCATCCCCTTTATATGTGCTGTTATGTTAAAATAAAATAACTAAAAAATAACAAAAATGAAATAACAACCTACATCGGTAATGGTCTTCCGAAGATTTCCTGAACAGTGTAGGTCATTGATGTTATGATTTTCGTCATTTCCAATATTTCGGTTATGAAAACATCTATTTAATTCTCCAGAAAATTAATACATCTTTTTAGTCTCATTACAAGGAATGAAAATTGGACGAACAATTCTATTTCCTGTAATCCCTACCCAAACGTTTATTTTTTTCTGGAGTTTGGATATGGGATTCCCTGTACAAGTGATGATTAGTGACACTCCAATGGCAGCCATTATGTTTGTTCATAGCTCCATTTAACGCGAACGTGCATTTATCAGAAAAGCAAATGTTATAGAGCTAATCCGGATTTTTTAATAATTTTTCCAGTCATGTCTTCACAAAATTATAGCCTGTTGTCATTATCATCTTCATTTAACCCATGTAGGCGGACAGTTAAAACTGCAGATACTGCACTTAAGCAGCAGAAACAACAAGACACTTACTATGTGATAGCATGGCTTAGATCTGCAAAAGTCTCAAATGACTTGGAGGGGTAAGTCTAACACCCCAAGAAATAAGTAAATTAGCCCCAAAGAAGATTGTGGATTACATAAACAGTCTGAACATTTTGGGCAAGTCTTATTAAGAAGAGTCATACACAAAAAAACCATTAAGATCGCAGACCTGAAAGGCCAAAATCTCAAACGACTCATCAAACAATTTACAATCAACAATTTAACTCATTTAGCACTTTATATTGCAGGGATGGTAATTCAAGGTCTGCAAAATATTGTGGAAATTGGATGGAGCTGGTACCGTTGGTGTAGATTATAACCGAATGCTCTGCCTTCTATTTTGCTCAAGTTGTCCTATGAGGCCCCATTCCGCTGCTTCGTTTCTTACGCTCTGTGCTCGCTTGTGCTTATTTCAAACCAAACCTGTTTCGTTAAATTTTCGCAATATTCTCTAAATATAAGTATTACTGTAAACTTAGCCTGGATGGTTTTCATCAAAAATTTAACAAAGAACCCCGCAAAAACAAATCCAAGGGAGTTAAGTCTGGGGAACGCGATGGCCACTCAATTGCTCCTCGACGCCCTATCCATCTTTCAGAAAATTTGGTATTTAGATATTAGATATTGACGGATGCCTACACCAAAGCGAGGAGCTAAAACCAAATATCCTGGGGCAAACCTGCCTCGTGATTATTTGGAAAAATTATTGTCAGATCTGGCACTAAATCCAACAACAAGAAATGTAGGTAACTTCTGCTGTAAGACCTCTTTGAAAAAAGAAAGGCCCTATGAAACACCGTCCGATTATTCCTATCCATACGTTCACATTGCCATGACGTTGACTGCGATAGTCTTGAGTCCAATGAGGATTTGCCCGTGACCAATATCCTAAGTTGTCATGATTTACTGTCCCATTCAGGCAAAAAGTGGCTTTATCAGAAAAGGGAACTCTACTACAGCGATTATTTTCATAATAAATTAACTCAATTTCAACGCGCTCTGGAATAGTGTAAGTCGTTTCATAATTGTACTAATTTCAACACTTGAAAACAAATTTATTAAACAGTTTGATCAAAACGAGTGACATTGGACTTTAAAGTAAAAGAAAACTTGACAAAAAATTACCAAAAAGCTACCTACCAATTTACCATATTTTCACTTCTTTCTACCAATTCAAACACTCTATCAACGAGAAGACAGCAAGACAAAAAAGTTTTTTCAAATATCCAGTGAACACCACAGATTCTATAAGTTTTCAAAAACTAGTCGGTTGCCTAAACACGTAATAAATATTACTATTAGAGATTTTTTTTAAAGGTTTGATAGAAAACATCTAAAAGAACTCGGTATGTTTTGAAATTGCAGTTTTGAATAGTGAATCAAAAGAGATTTCCAAAATGGTGCAATTTAACTTACGGGGCTGCAAGTCACCCCCGGAAGACGTTGAATGCTACAAATTCTGCTAGGTTAAAAAGGCAAAATCTACGTGTTTTAGAGTTTTTTTAAAATTATCAGCAGTTCTCGGGAAAACTCGAGTGCCCCTTTTTACAATGTAGACACACACACACACACACACACACACACACACACACACACACACATATATATATATATATATATATATATATATATATATATATATATATATATATATATATATATATATATATATATATATATATATATATATATATATGTGTGTGTGTGTGTGTGTGTGTGTGTAAAACATGGTTTGCGAAGCTTATGCGCCACCTAGAGACTAGCTCCAAACGTTAAGTTCGTTGTCTACTTTTTCGAGTCAAGTGTTTCTACGCAAAATTGCAAATTTTCTTCTCGAAGATGCACTATTTTTAAAACTCGCCAATTTATTTTAACAAAATTTAACTTTTATAATATTGCTGTTAAACTACATAATATAGATATAGATATATGCCAAAAATTTATTTCAGTTGACTGACTGATGTCTAAGTTTTTCCCGGATTAAATTTCACAATATTCGGAAATTGCCACGAAATATATTCCCGCTGTTAGAAAGGAACTGTGCGTTGTAAAATTAAATAGAATAAATAAATATGGATATATTACATGATTTCATTGTTGTCATTGTTTTCAATCAAGATAGTGTCAGAAAATTTGATTGATTTAAATTGCCCCGGAAAAATTTTTCTGTAATCCGCCAGGAGTAAATTGCCCAGATAAGTGACTCTAAAAGTTCCCAAAGTATTTGGATATTTCTAGCCTAAAATAAGCTAAAAATAAAATGGAAATATTACATGTTCAATATGTAGTTATAATAATAAAAGTCTGGACACAGCAAGTGCGTTATGGAAGTGAATTTCCATAAAAATGTTTTTAATAGCAAATGCGAGCAGACATCAATCTGATTACCGGTATAGCCTATGTAGTAGAAAGAATGTACTATATTTTATCAAAATTACTTATTGTTTTACAAAAATTTTCCGAAAATAAACTTAAATGTTGGTTTCCCAGTCAAAAAACCTTACGCTAATAGCAAATTGAGTTATTGAAATTTGAAGGATGTAATAAAAATTCCCTACCAAAACGCACTTACCGTGTCTAGATTTTTTGGTTACAAACATGCATCATATTTCGATAAAAAATGCAAAAATGAATTAGCGAATTTGTTCTACCAAAATTAGCTTAAAATTATAGACCGTTAAACCACAAATTTTGTTGCGTTTACTTTGTTACTTCCGGAGATATAAATTTTTTTAGAAAGAAAACAGAAAAAATTCCGGGAAAACCTGGGCCGATTTTTTGGGATAACGAACCTATCCAAGCCACTTGCAAAAGGAAGGTACTCACCAAATTTAATCAAGATCGGCCCATTATTTTTGAGTTATCGGTGTGATACATATATATATATATATATATATATATATATATATATATATATATATATATATATATATATATATATATATATGTATATGTATGTATATATATATATATATATATATATATATATATATATATATATATATAGATATAGATATAAAAATGAAAACTGAACCCTGATATGGGTTTTAGGGGGGCTGGGTTTTAGGGGCGCCTAGCTCCCGCTCAGTTGAAGAAATTTTTTGGGTATGCATGCGAGCGATAACTCAAATAATACTCAACTGATCTGAAGGAAACTTGGCACATATCTTCATTGTGTTAAGGCCGCGGACGAGTTCGTAAATCAGCGACAGCGGATGTTTTTCCCCCAAAAATATATAAAAATATTTTGGAATACGCTATATTTTTGAAAAGATTAGAGAAAGTATAATGAGATTTTACATGTTGCTAGAACTGACTTCGATAAACCCCTCTTGTGAATTTTAAGTGATTTCGTTAACAAAATTTGGAGCTTTTTCCACATTAAAAATAAAATATAAAAGACATCTAGACTCCAATGCCTGACAGAGAGTAGTTAGCTGCCAGATTGAAGAAGACTGATTCACACAACAGGTACAAATCATACATCAACGATAACCAAACAATACAAATAACATACTATCCGAAGTAGCAATCGAGAAATATCAGCCCCAAAAATCCGAAGAACCGTTAAATCATTTGTCAGCAATTATAAGGTTGGAATGACAGACGACATGAAATTAAACATTTGCCAAGTATTTGTTTTTCAAGTGGGTGGTTCAATAGATTTTTAAAATCTACTATAACTGTGGCTTGATAAATGGCCCCAATAGACTGAAAATTAGGCATGTAGTGGAAAGATCAAGGTTTAAGGAAGGCAATAAAAATATTCAAGGAACTATCGCTTTTATAAATAATATGACGTTTTTACCAAACCATGATTCGGTAAGATTCATATTATAGGAATATGAGAAGTTTCATATTATGAGAATATGGTGAGGATGGTGAGAATACGTCTATCCTTACATACATTGTCCCTATTAGGGAAGAAATGGGGGAGGGCTGACAATTTACAAAACTGTTAGTTGGTTATACACAGTCTCTATTTTATTACATTTTGTGTTATTTGGAGCTGTCGTGATAACATACTATCTGGTTCAGCACCGAGCTGGCGACCCTGTCGTACATCTCACAATGTTTTAGGAGGCTGGCTACCATAGCTGTCTTACTTTGTAGGTGTGTTCTCGATGTAATTAGTGTACCTTACTGACGAGCTCTATAGAGTAAAACCGGCCTGCGGTTCTATTTATGGTGAGAATACATCTAGCCTTACATATATTATCCCTATATTAGGAAAGAAATTGGTCAAGGCTGACAATTTACAAACTTATACAGTCTCTATTTTATAAGATTTCGTGTTATTTGGAGCTGTCGTGACCACATACCACCTGGTTCCGCACCGAGATGGCACCATGTTTCTGACTTTTGACACGTACTGTATATCTGTTATAAGAACTGAGATAAATTAATTCTACAAGGAAACCTGTGCCTACATATTCACTTAATCCTTGTGTTAGTTTATCAATGATATCTAAAGAGGAAGTAGCACTTGGTTCTTTGATAGTCACTAGGTGCGTGTGTGTGTGATAGTGATACCTGCTCTGTGTGGCCTTGCCTGATCTGCATAGAGGTGTCATCGAAGTGAGTTATGTGATCAGCTTGTTAAGGCAGATTGTTGGTTGGCCGTTCAGTTAAATGAACTGAAAACGGGAAAAATCGGCCTTATTGTTGTATTGTAGTTTTCGTCTGGCCATATATTATTCGAGTATGAGTTTTTAACGACAAAACATGTCACGATATGCTATACCTGGATTTATGTTTATAATAAGATTCTATTAAATTTTATTGATGTTTATTTTATGTTAATATGGTTATAAATATTCAAACTCTTGTATGTGTGTTTAATAATAACCGCAATTACAAAAAAAGGGCATCAATAAAGTGTCAGTGATATAACCAATGTGTATGCGCTCATAACTATAATCAGTTTTTGGTGTTGTTAGTCAACAAATTTTGGATGTTTTATACCTTTGGAATTTATTAATATGAAAATGTCCGGACGCAGCCAGTGCGTTATGGAAGTAAATTTTCATAAAAACGTTTTTACTAGCAAATATGTCTCTTTAATGTAAGGAGGTATCAATTTAGTTACCGGTGTAACATATAAAGTATGAAGAATGTACCATATTTTATCAGAATAACTTACTGTTTGGAAATGTACACAAATTTTCCGAAAATAAACTTTAAATATTTCCGAGAAAACTGGTTTCATAGGTCATCAGCAAACCTTAGGTTATTAGCAAATTGAGTTATTAAAATTTGAGGCATTTAATAAACATTCGCTACCACAACGCACTTATTGCGTCTCGATTTTTTTTCTTACAAACATGCATCATCTTTCGATTGAGAATTCACAAATGCAATAATATAAAGGTGTTCGAAAAAAATTGTAGGTACCACCAACGAATTATGGGCCACCCTCTGATTGCCAAAATAATTTTACAAGATGTAGCTCGAGACACCCTTTAATTAACGTATACAATTTTTTTTCGTATCTTGTATAATAACAATTATCTGAGCTTTACCATAGAAATGCGTCACCCTGTATATATGTAAACAGATGAAAACTGAAACTGGACCCGGATATGGATTCTAGGGGGGCTAGTTTGCGCTCATCTGAAGAACTCCTTTTAAAATTTAAAAGTCGCGGTCTCCTCATTAACGAATTTTTTCTACGAAAATTAGCTAAAAATTATAGACCGTTAAACCATAAACTTAACTAAAACTACCGGCAAAGTATCAGTGAAAGGGTCTATTTGAAATGAAATTGCTGAAAACATTTTAGCAAAATGAAGGACAATGACGGTTAAAGTTGAAACTGAAGGGTTTACAGAACACCCTTCTTGCGAAATTTTTTTACGTAATCCGTATTTGTTTCAGATTATAAATGTTGCTAATTTTGACGTTTGGAGGAAAACCCCAATTTTTTTCTTTATATAACCATAACTTTTTTGTCTTTAAACTTGCAGAGCTAAATTCTGGTACATGGTTCACGATTTATAATGCAAACACGCGTACGAAATTTATTTGCCCTTACTTTGTTATTTCTGGAGATATAATTTCTATCCGAAAGAAAAGACAAAATTTTCCCGGAAAACCTGGACAGAATTTCCTGGATAAAGAGCTCGTCCGAGCCACTTGCAAAAGGAAGGCACTCAAAAAATCTTATCAAAATCGGCCCCTTATTTTTTGACTTATCCGTGTGATACATACATACACACACACACACACACAAATATATATATATATATATATATATATATATATATATATATATATATATATATATATATATATATATATATATATATATATATATATATATATATATATATATATATATATATAAATTGAAACTGACCCTGGATTTGGGTTCTAGGGGGGCGAGTTAGCGCTTATTTGAAAAAATGTTTCTAAAATTCAAAAGTCGAGATCTCATTAGCGAATTTTTTAAAGAAAATTCACTAAAACACCAAAATTATCTTGCATGAGTTATAATTTTATCACTTATAATACAGGTGCTTCATTTTATCAATTGTTGTTGCATTTACTTGGTGAAACCGTTCCATACTAAATGCAGATCGAGAAACTGTTTCTCTGGCTTCCCAAATGATAACTTTATCTTTTCTGCACCCGGTTTCGCTGCTTGACACCATCATTAGACAGAAAAAAATTGCGTTGATTTTTACGTATTTATGACAACTACAAATAACACTTCGTTGCTATCTAAAAAATAAAAATCAAATAAAATTGCAGAAGTCCTGCTCACAAGGTCCAGATGATGAGTGGCAATATATAACATGAAAATAGAATCAAACTATAACAATAATAACTGACAGCAATTACAACAATAAAATAACTAAACAATTACTTCAATAAATCAGAGTCTATATAACGAAAATATCGACACACATCAATGTTTTAGAAGCCGGAAAAAATGTGCGAATGGTCTGACGACCGCAGCCATGAAAGAAGACAACACACACACACACACACATCAATGTTTTGTCTTGTTACAACTTTTCTAATATAGTTTCAAAAAAGGGGAATTCATTATATCAGTTTGCTACTTCTAAAGCTTAAAAAAGTCGAAGACGCAGCAAGTGCGTTATGGTAGTGAATTTTCATAAAAATGATCTGGCACAAAATATTTTATTATAACTTTTTTTGCTTGTAACATAGAAATCTAAATTTTGGTGTATAGTTTACTTTTTATATCGTAAACCTACCTACCAAATTTGGTTATCATATATTTTTTATTTTTTAAGATAAAAATGTTTTTCAAATGAAAACTCAAAATTTTTCCGGAAAACCTAGTCCGATTTTTCTGATTAACGAACTTATCGAAGACATTTACAAAAGGAAGGTACATGCCAAATTTTATCAAAATCGGCCCATTATTCTTTGAGAAAAAATTTTTTTTTGAATGAAAACTCAAAATTTTCCCGGAAAACCTCGTCCGATTTTCCTGGCTAACAAACTTATCAAGGACATTTACAAAAGAAAGGTACATGCCAAATTTTATTAAAATCGGCTAATTACTTTTTGAGATAAGAATTTTTTTCGAATGAAAACTCAAAATTTTCCCGGAAAACCTCGTCCGATTTTCCTGACTAACGAACTTATCCAAGCTATTCACAAAAGAAACGTACATGCCAAATTTTATCAAAATCGGCCATTATTTTTTGAGTTATTGGTGTGATATATATATATATATATATATATATATATATATATATATATATATATATATATATATATATATATATATATATATATATATATATATAAACATATAACAATTGAAACTGACCCCGGATATGGGTTCTAGGGGTCCTAGCTCGCGCTCATTTGCAAAAATTTTTTCAAAATTCAAAAGTCGGGATCTCCCCATTAGTGAATTTTTTCTACGAAAATTCACTAAAAAAGGAAATTTGTATCACCAGCGACTGTGATTGTAGAAATATTATTTTAAGATGTAGCTCAAGACACCCTATAATTAATATATACAAATTTTTTTCATATCTTATATAATAACGGATATATTGAGCTTTATTAATTTTTTACGAAAATTCGACAAAAATTATATACCATTAAACGATAAACTCTATAGCTAAGGCTACTGCCAAGCATCAGAGAAAGGTCTATTTGAAATGAATTTTCTGCAAATATTTTAGTAAAATGAAGGACAATGACGGTTGAAACTAAGACTTTAGGGTTTGTAAAACATCCTTCTTGAGACATTTTCTTTCCATAGTCCGTATTATATTCAAGTTATTTGCCTAAATGTTGCCAATTTTGACATTTTAAATCTCTACTTTGACGTTTTGAGGAAAACCCCAATTTATTTTTCTTTAAATGCCTATAACTTTTTTGTCTTTTGACCTTCATAGCTAAATTTTGGTAGGTGACTTGTCTATAAGGATATAAACCTGCGTACCTGGTTGCCCTTACTTTGTTAATTCCGGAGATATAATTTTTTTTCGAAAGAAAACACAAAATTTTCCGGGAAAACCTGATCAGATTTTTCTGGCTAACGAACTCATCCAAGCCATTTGCAAAAGGAATTTTTTCACCAAATTTAATCAAAATCGGCCCATTATTTTTTGAGTTATCGGTGTGATACATATATATATATATATATATATATATATATATATATATATATATATATATATATATATATATATATATATATATATATATATATATATATATATATATATATATATATAAACATATAAAAATTGAAACTGACCCCGGATATGTTTTCTGGGGGGCCTAATTAGCGCTCATTTGAAGAAATTTTTTCAAAATTCAAAAATCGGGATCTCCTCATTAGTGAATTTTTTTAAAGAAAATTCACTAAAAACAGATGACAGTAGACAGTACAACAGTTGCTGCATTGACATATAATGCAAAAAGTTTTCAGGTACAAATAAGTTTTAATTTAAAATATCATACGGATTTGGTAATTCAAAATGTTTGGTTATTGTACCGCAATTATTGTTTGAATTATGTCATTAATAATTTAAAAATATGTTACGTCCATATGTTTTCATCCTAAGAATCAAATTACATTTTAATATTTGTTAATTTTTATTATATCTGACAACCCTGCTTATTTATATTTACGAACTGTTGTGTCGCTTCGACGATTTTACATTTTTCGGGTCTAAAGTAATAAAAAACACATTAATAATTCAAACTGATGTCGTAGATTATTTATTTCTTACACATTATTTATTTCTTACACATTTTTCATTTTCGAACAACTTCTTTCCTCGTGGACCATTTAAGTTGAAATTTGGTTACCAACTTTATTTTGACATCTCCCTTATATGTGCAAATTTTTATTTGAAGCACTGCAGTACTTCAAACCAAAAAAAATATTGCGTTTTAAAAATTTCCTTTACATTTTTTATACAAAAAATTAAACCTACGGTGCTCATCTTCGAACTCATCCAAGCCATTAACAAAATCAAGGTAATCTCCAAATTTAGTGAAGATCGGTCAAGTATTTTTTGAGTTATCAGTTGGATACATATATATATATATATATATATATATATATATATATATATATATATATATATATATATATATATAAGCATATAAAAATCAAAACCGACCTTGGATATGGGTTCTAGAGGACCAAATCCGCGCTCATTTGAAGAAATTTTTCAAAAGTCTCACCATCGATACCTCTCTATTAGTGAATTTTCTTAATGAAAATTCACTAAAAAGTCACGTTTGCGCTTGCCATTACATAAATGTAGTCACTATGCGGTTATTTACCGTGCATCAATGTTGAGTATCAATAATATGTTTTACAAATGTATATTTGTCAGCATGGCTATTTCTATGTGCAGAAATATGTTTCTTGTATCTGTTATTAAAATTTCTAGACGTTTGACTGATATAGATTGGGCTACAGTGTGTACAAGCTAATTAATAAACTCCTGCTTTCGTCAAGAGACACGATTTTTTTTCACGCTAAATAACAAAACGTGTCTTGTTGTATGATTTAAAAGCTGCATTTGTTTTTGTACAGGTATTTACATTTTTTGAAATGTTTTCTGAAAAAATAAGTCTTTGAAACCTATTTGTTATTTTTGGTGTCTCTAGTATTTGGATAAATTAAATTATGTGCTAAAATATCGCATTTTTATTTTATTTTTATTTTTTAGATTTATCAAAATATCATAACGTAGCAACGAATTTTTATTTGCAGTTGTCATAAATACGTATAAATCAATGCATTTTTCTTCTATCTGATGATGGTGACAAGCAGCGCAACCGGATACAGAAAACTAAGATTCGTGAAGCCAGACAAATAGTATCTACGTCTGTGTTTAATCAAGGTGCTACTTCTCACCTAATTTTCATATTATTCAGTAGTTAAAAAGAAATGTAGCGCACTCTAATGTATTTTTTACAGACTATTTAACTACGACATTTAAAATATTGTATAACCTATGACATACAATATACAGGTGTAACATAAAATCGTGTTCTTTAAATGAAACAACTAAATATTTTAATCAATTGGTGGCATCTTTAATATATAAAAATAATATATTGTTAGGTGTCTAAAGTTAAAGCCAACCAAGATATTAGCGAATTATGGATTTTCTAGGTGCATACCTTGTAGCCATAAACGTAACTCAATTACTGCCTTAAGATCTTCAGCTTCAAGTGTGTGAAGAAATTTTAGCTTACTAGGTTTCTTGACGATTTTCTTCAAACCTCTTTAGATTTGACTTTAGGAAATGTTTAAATTACCACTAGCACCTAACGATTGAATGTGGATTACCATTAAAATAAATATTAATCATTTGGCTTGCTCTAGGCTGTCCATCACGATGCTGGTTTCGAAGCATCTCAGCTGTTCCATATTGGTGAAAAAATCTGTTAATATTTGTAACTGTAACACACTGAATATTGCATTCTGGATTCTGTCAGTTAGCGGGTTACGAAAAGTATGTGTTCCGTAACAGACTAATCTTATTATCCTGACTTTTTCTCATTAAGAATAATACATTTTTTTGTGCTTATTACTTTTTTGAAAGAATATAACACCATCAACCACTACGCTATTACTTACTGACAGCTGGTTACCAAGAAAACAATTCTGCATTTTCTTTAAATCTGCACCATGTATCATCTTTGAGGAAAACAGCAGTGTGGTCAGGATAGCTGATAATATCACCAGATATCTGCAGGCTGAATATGCTGTTCATATACATAATAAATAAGAACGTTCATATACATAATAAATAAGAACGGTCCCTAAATTGTGCCCTGAGATACACCATATCTAAGTGTCTGTAATGTCCTCTTGAAACATTTACCTTAGTGCACCGCTGCCCATCATTAAGCTATGTTCGCATAGGCTCTAGTGCAACCCTTATTGAGCCAACGTTCTCAAGTAAATTTAACAGTTTTGTTTAATTAACTGTGTCGAAAGCCTTTGCCAGATCAACAAACGCGCGCACACATTGTTCTCTATTATTAAAGCTCTCGCATATAAGACATGTCAACTTAACTTAGGTTACATTGTGAGTGGGCCATAACGGCCCTTACGACCTTAAGGTCTATTGTGGGTTGCGCCAAATTGTCGTATATTTCGTCCAACAAATCCAGCCTCCTGCAGAGGTGGACAATTTTTGTGGGCCAAAGTTGACCCAGATCTTCTGGGCAGGTGCCTTGTCCTGTCCGCAGCTGGTCAGGAACATAGCACATGCTCTGCTGTTTCGTTCCTCTCCATACACATCCGGCACTCTCTTGACCGAGACCAATTTGGTATATGTGGTGACGCAAGCGGCAGTGTTCTGTATACAGGCCGACCAGAGTTCTCAGTTTTTGTCTGTCTAGCTCTAGAAGTTTTTCGGCCCTCGACTCTGAAAGCCCATTTAGAGTGAAAGGCCTTAGAGTGTGCTAATCCTGGCACACTTTGCCATTGTTGGATTGTCCTTGTATCTCTCCAGGTCTTTAAGGTGCGTTTTGCTGTGCATGGTGATATCCCCAGCACAGGTTCTGGTCCGATAAATTCCTCCTGGGCACCACCTCTGCAATGGTTTTGTTAAATTTCCCTTGCGCACATCTTGATGGCATACACTTCTGCCTGGTGTATGGTTGCATACTTTTCGAGGCTCGATGATATTGTTGCATCGGGGTTGCTCCCTTATGTGCCGGCTCCTGTCCCCGATCTATTTTGGAGCCGCCATTAGAGATCTGCCCTCAATCGGGTTGTTTGGTTTCGTTCCCAGTCCTCCCTTTCCGGAAGGACGGTCTTGAAAGACAGATCTCTACTGCTCTTTGCAGCCACCTGATCTGAGATCAATCCCAGAACCTCATGACTCTTAATGTTATCGAAGAGTCCGGTCCTTCCCAAACTGATTACCTTCGGCATGCTGTCAGCCGTTTGTTTTAATCTGTACGTTGTCCACCTAGCCCCCTCTTCAGCCAAATGTGAAGAGGTGGAATGTTTATGAGGACTTCCAGAGCGGCTGATGGAGCGGTGCCTCTCGCGCCCGTTATCATTAGACAAGCTTGTCTCTGTAGCTGAGTCAGTTTGGCCGTCGCGATACAACGAAGTGCCTTATTCTCTAACTGTACATTCCAGGTGAGCCTCTTGTTTAGAGTAAGCCGCAGATATTTCGCTTGTCCCATAAATGGGATTGTTTCCCGCTTAATAATAGGTGGCTTTAATTTGTCCAACCTTCTTTTTCTGGAACAATGATGGTTTTGCGGTGGTTAATAGACATCTTCTGCCTCCAGCAAGATTACATTTAGTGTCTCTTGAAGAACATTTGAAAGTTCGTCCTCAGATTTACCTCCAACCGCTTTGACAAGATCATTCGCATACGCCTGGACCTCAACTTCCCACAGTTCCAGGATAGCCAGAAAATCGTCCACAAAGAGAGACCAAAGCAGAGATGATAATACTCCGCCCTGCGAGTACCTTTTGGCTGACCCCCCCCCCTGCAACCAGGTAATAATGGTCCCATTGTGCAGTATGATACTGATCCAGCCACAAATGGTAGGTTCCACCCCTCTAGCGATAGAGGAAGTTAGGTAGTGCATTGTTAAATGCTGCTTCAATGTCGAGAAACTCAGCCACCACCACCTCCTTGTTATCCAGGGAGTGTGTTATTTTCTCAACAAGGTTATTGAGCGGTAACTCAGTAGATTTGCCAGTACCTTCTCCAGGACCCCCTCTTTCCGTTCCTTATCTCCTTGTTGTAATGTGTTAGAGCGGATTTATAGTGTTCCCCGTTGCCTGTAGTCTTAGCACGATTGAAGAGACGTCGCACTTCTGTTCGTAGTTTTCCGAGGTTTTTGTTGAACCAAGTAGACCCTCGACTCTTTTTTTTTGTCTTTAATGGACAGTTTTCGTGATACGTCGAGATAACTGTCAACTTAGAAATGACATCTGTCGTTTAGCAGCCCTTTCCAAGCCATATTAAGGGTTAAAGAGTATACTGTTCTTTAAACTAAATTAAAGTCTTATCCTTAGCATTGTTTTCGGTACTTTCGTAAAATTACTTATTAAAGAAAGCGGTCGGTAGTTAGTGCACTTTGGCCTATTCTCTGACACCAACGGTCTCAAGTAAATTTAATAATTTTGCCTGATTCACTGTGTCGAGGGCCTTTTTCAGATCTACAAACGCACATACACACACACATTGTTATTTTTTATCAAGGTTCTCGTCACACTTATGCTGTGCTCTCGTATATAAGAGATGTCATATAAGGAATGTCATCTGCCATTTAACAGCTCTTTCTAAAACCATACTGATAGTTGAAGGTGTTCTTTTAAAAATTCAAAATTCTTATACCTATTGTATAAAATACTTTACTTAAAGTACACGCTGGTATATTTTCCGACTTTTTATATAATGCTTTCAGAACTGTTATCTTAAATAAGCTCAAATGATTCAAGGGATATTATAACGTATTTTTTTATTTAAGTCAATTTTATAGATTTTAGAGATCAATATACTTTTATACTAAAATCATAAGACAAACCCGCGCATTAGTTTTACTTAGAGACGCCATGTAATCAATTAAACTCAACTTACAGTATTTAACTTAATCCATTAATGGTCGCCGCATGCCCAGTAAGTAAATTATAGCTTTTTAATCTCTTGTACGTTAAATTATCTTTAAATAGTCGAAAGGTCTGCTAGCTTTTGAATTGAGTTTTAAGGAAAAAAAATCTAATTTGAATTTCATATGTTTAGAATGGGAATTAGCATACTGATTAAGCCATTAGCGATAACATTAATTGTGAGTTTTCTATGTTAATGTTGATTGAAAATTGTATAAATTTATTTGTGTGGTCCGTATCAGGGATATCAGAATTTATTTTTATTTTTAAGGAAACAGGTACTTTACCACTTATTTAGTTACAATTTAATTGCCCTAATTTTGCATTCGCCTCCCTTATTTTGCATTCGCCTATAAAATTATATATAACAATACTTTAATACTTTGCAAAATTTATTAATTTTTAGTGAATATTTATTTTTAAAAAAATCACTATAATGGTGGGACTATGCAATTTTTTTTTCAAATGACCGCAAACTAGGACCCCTAGAACCCATATCCGAAGTCAGTTTCAATTTTTATATGTTTATATATATATATATATATATATATATATATATATATATATATATATATATATATATATATATATATATATATATATATATCTGTGTGTGTATTCAACCGATAACTCAAAAAATAATTAACCGATTTGGATGAAACTCGGAAAATACCTTTTTTCATTAGTGGCTTGGACGAGTTCGTTATCCAGGAAAATCTAACAAGGTTTTACTAGACAATTTTGAGTTTTATTTTTAAACAAAAATTTTTCTGCGATAATTACAAAGCTACTTTAATGAAATTTGGTATGTTGCGTTACGAAAGACCTTACGGTATACCAGAATTCAACTTTATAGGTTTGTAGAAAATTGAGTTATTCAAATTTGAAGCATTTTGTGAAAATTCACTACCATAACTCACTTGCTGCGCCTAGACCTTTTGTTATATAAAGAGTGTGGCAAAAGTGACCTGATAATCTTCGACGTCAGATTGTACTTGCAAAACTGTGTTATTACATCTCTTTACAAAAATCCTTGCTGACAGAGATCTAAAGTGTAAAATAAAATTACGATTTTGATGCATTTCACCAAATTTTTGCCTTTGAAGTTTCTGTCAATTTTGTTTTACTCTGCATGAGTATCTAAATTTAAGCTTAAAGTTTTAACAAATTTTAGTAACAAAATCACTTTTATGGAGATCGGGACTTTAGAATAAAAAAAGTGTCATCAAATTAGCGCGAACTAGGCCCTATGCAATTCATATCAGGGGCCAGTTTTAGATTTTAGATGTAGGTATGGGAAAATGTAATATTAATTTGTAGCAATTTTTACCGACAATTCCATTATGTAACGAAAAATAGGACACTCTGTTTGGAAAAAGATTTTTTATATTTTGAAATCTGGCTGAAAAGTATAAATTTAGAAATTATTTTCAGGCAAAAATTTTTATTTCAAAGTATACCTCCGACACAGCGATTTTTAAGCTAAAATCTTAAGTAGACTACAGCTTTTTATCTAATTCCAAGTAGGAGTTACAGCCCATTTTGTAAACGTCAACTAACTGTCAGAATTCTGGGAAATAATTTTTTTTTGAAATAACATCATAGATGGACACGATATAGCCCAAATAAAAAAGTTTCAAAATTATGATTCCCATTTAAAAATGTGATATTCAGGGTGTTATATTCAAAATAACAAAGTTGATAGCGACTTTCACCCTAACGGGAAGCTCTAGAAATCTTAAGCTGCCTTAGTTAAAGAAAATGCAAACAATTATACCTAATTACAAAAGTTTCAAATATATATATATATATATATATATATATATATATATATATATATATATATATATATATATATATATATACATATACAGGGTGATTCGCCTTAAGACCGACACAGAGCAGAGGCATGTAAGGGAACCCAAAATATTGTGATTTACCGCAACTTACCTCTATACTAAGTTGCACCCCTGAGAAGTTATAGGCCTTCGAGTTGGGGTTTCTAATTTCTAAAAGAATCAATAGCTCAGTTATGCTTGAACTTCGAAGAACTAAATTTGGTACACGTTTGAAGTTTACCAAGAGCAATAATCGAAAGTGATAAGAATTCAATTGAAGCATTTTAAAGGGTTGCCAAAGGGTGCTTCACCCTTAAAATGTGACAGAATTTTTTAACCCATTGGCGGAATAAAAAAATATGATTTCACTTTATGGGGAATTTAATTCTAAAACTTTTACTACTTTCAATAATTTTCAACAAACTTTGTCGTTTTCAAAAAAATTCCGAATAACTGAATACACGTATTAGAGCTGTGTTATTTAAAATCATCGGAAATTCAAACGTTGGCTATCAAATTTAACGTCAGACTTGACAATCAGAAAAATAAATCATTTTATTTTAGTAATATTTGCTGAGTGTTGTGAAAATGGCCGGGAAGTTTTCATTTATCGAACAAGTTGACATTCTATTAGTGTTACGTTTTTGTGCAGCAAACTACAGAAGAAGTGTTGAAGAATATCGGAGAAGATTCCCTAATCGTGTAATCCTCCATAGAGAAACATTTGCCAATGTTGAAAGACGGGCTCAAGAAACAAAAGTTTTTTAGTAACACTCGAGAACGTGCTACTGCAACCTGGGCACAACCCGAAAAACTTATTTTGAATACAATTGAATGTGACCCATATATTAGTACTAGAAATCTATCTTGACAAACTGGTATATCGCAAACTTCTGTTCACGGAGTAATAAGACGTAATCTACTGCATCCATATTATATCCAAAAAGTGCAAGAATTGTTACCGGAAGATTCGGTTAAACGAGTGAATTCTGTCAGTTTACTTTGCATCCAGAAATTAATTTTCAAAAGAAAATTCTTTTTACTGACGAAGCTTGTTTCACCCGCAGAGCTATTGCAAATTTACATAACCATCATGAATATTATGATGTAAACCCTCATTCAGTAACTCCTCTGCATTTCCAACGCGAGGTTAAAATAAATATTTGGAGCGGTATCATTGATCGCTATTTCCAGTTATTTTACCGAATCGATTAAATGGCGAAACTTATTGAGAATTTTTCCAAAACAATCTCCCGCATCTATTCAACGGGGTGCCTCTACAACTTAGCCTGGAACATTGGTTTATGCACGATGGAGCACCGCTTCATTTCAGTATTACTGTTGGAGACTATTTAAACTCCCAGTATCCAAATAAATGGATTAGAAGAGGAAATAATTGCTCACAAGTTTGGCCTCCACGAGCGCCAGACTCAACAAATGTGACTTCTTTCTTTGGGGAATGTTAACAGAATTTGTTGCTTGCCAATTGTGTCTCGAGTCGAATTGTGGAGTCGCATTACACATAAATGCACACTCATTAGAAACAATCACACAAACAGTTGGTGGATAGAATAGACTTCAATTTTCGACGAAAAATAAATTTATGCCTTAGAGAGAACAGTGATCTTTTTGAAAATTTTCTGTAATTTATCGGTGCAAATGTTATGTTATTTCTATTGTTTAAGTTGTTTGTTTTTCTATTAAATTATTCTTATTACAACTTTTTTCCTGATTGTCAAGTCTGACCCTAAATTTCATAGCCAACGTTTGAATTTCCGATGATTTTAAATCATACAGCTCTAATACGTGTATTTAGTTATTCGGAATTTTATTGAAAACGACAAAGTTTTTTGAAAATTAGTAAGAGTAATAAAAGTTTTAGAACTAAATTCCCCATAAAATGAAATAATAATCATTTAAATCCACCAATAGGTTAAAAAACTCTGTCACATGTTAAGGGTGAATCATCCCTTTTCAACCCTTTAAAATGCTTCAATTGAATTATTATTACTGTCGATTATTGCTCTTGGTACACTCAAAACGTGCATTAAATTTAATTCTTCTAAGTTCAAGCATAACTAAGATAGTAAAGCCATATAAAGTTAGATTTCATCACACGTTAGGAGAAGGGGATGAATCCCGAAGGTTGGAATTTTATCAAACTTTAGGTGAGAAATTTCTCGAGGATGAAAATTTGTATGAAAATATTATTTTCTCAGGTGAATCAACTTTTACAGCTAACGGTGTACTGCACTGCATTTTGGAAAAAAATAATAATTGAGAAATGGCGGCGGATTGAATAAATTAATATTTCAGTTGATATTAGTATTGTCATGTTAGTACTGAAATAAATGTATTTTTTGATGTTTGCATTTTCTTATTTTTCTGTTCTCATTTCTTTAATTATCTAAAAGTCTAATAGAGGGATAAAAAGGAAGCGAACGTGTTCAATTTATTTTTTTGAACAACTCTTGTTAACGAATCTTTTTAAAATCTTTAATAAGGAGGGTGGGTTAAATTAAAATTATGCGAAATGTCAAAGTAGACTTAGGATTTTAAAATTTTGAATTCCTACTCAGTTTTTCTTTCCGATCATCTTTTCTTAATTACATTTTTCGTATCTCCTAGAGAAAAGGCACTTTGCTTTAAAAAAATAGGTATTTGATTTTTGGAAATTAAAAGGTAGGGCTTAATCTCAGAAAATGAAAAAACTCGAAAAATTACAGTCTTTTTGTCTTTTTTACCTATTCATACGTCGATCTGATGACACAGTATATATATATATATATATATATATATATATATATATATATATATATATATATATATATATATATATATATATATATATATATATATATATTATATATTTATATATATATATATATATATATATATATATATATATATATATATATATATATATAGACAGGGTTATAATTAAGTATGTGGCCAAACTTGAGGGCGTTATTCGCTACTCAATTTTAAAACAAAAAGTCTATATAAACATAAGCCCTAAATTGCGTTGTTTTTGTAATACAGGTGGTTGAAAGACTTTTTACAAACATTTTTTCTTAATAATTAGAAGACGCAAATTAGTATGATGTTAAAACTTGTTGACAGTTTTTAATGTATACAGAGGAATATTCTAAGCTAAAAACTATTGGTCTCATTTTGTCAGTGGCGTTCACAGGGGTAACGTCCAAGGTTTCATTAAAAAAATATATAGTACCCTATTTTTTTATTTAATAGAATTTTATTATTTATCAACTAAAACTACACGAAAGTCATTTGTTGAGTTTTTTTCCCTCAGATTAACCACTTTCGATAAAACCCAGAAATACTAAAATTATGAATAACATTTATTACTGCAATTAAACAAAAAGCAGAATCACCCTAAAAACCACAAAAATGATAACAGAGAGTGTAGCGACAGCTCTTGATGAAGACAACTTCGTTGTCGAAATGCTTGTGTAACATTTGTAGCATTGTGCAAGTGTTTGTTATTATTTTTGTGGTTTTTGGGGTGATTATGCTTTTTGTCTGTTTCCAGCCATTCTTTAACCCCAGTCTTTTATTACTGCAATGTTTTGAAAGTAACAAACAAGTAGGAGTTCCATGAAAGAAAAAACATTTCTTGAAACAACAAAAAAAAACATTTAACAATAAGTAATACCAAACTTATAATAGTTGCTTAAAATGTCCACCTTCAGTTTCAGTGCAAGCATTACCTCTTCTTAATATCGATTGGCTAACACGCGTATGTTTTATTTCATGACAGAATCTCGTATCCCTTGCCCTAATTCTTCTTTAGTGTTGATGGGTGTTTTAGAAGCACCCAGAGGAAAAAATCTAGGGTATTTAAGTCCGGTGTATAAACTACATTGCTGGTGTCTCTGCCAGTGGGACATTTTCTAATAGTTCAGGTAACACACATCCCAAAAAATAACGATACTCTTGACCATAATCTCGGGTGTAAAAATGAGCCCAATGGGGGAATCACCTACAATCCCACCAGACATTTACAGAAAACTGTTGTTGAAAACTATTCTCTATAACCGCCAGGTATCATTGTTATCAAAATTCATAATCGAAATTCGAGGAAAACACGCCTCCTCGGTAAATAAAATTTGTGATAGATGCTACCTGTTGTTGCAAAATCCAAGTACAATAAGGAAGTCGCTGGGAAAAATCGGCAGGTATAATACTTGAACACGCTGCGTCTGGCAAGGATACAGCTGTTATTTCCTTAAAATATTCCATACAGTAACATGAGTTATGTTTAATTGTTGTGCAATTTTGCGTGTACTTGTGTCATTTCATGTAAAACTGCTTCCTCTAGCTCTGCTGTTGTTACTGTTACAGGTCTTCCAATAACAGCAGCCGATCATTCAAAGGTGCGAGATTCGAATAGTCTTTTGTGTATTCTTGGAAATGTTTGTTTAGTTGGTACAAGCGAAGAGGATATCTCTCTTGACAAGTGGATCGAGCCACCCTTGAATTGCCTTGCGCCATCTCATAAACAAATTACATCTCGGCCGTTTCTCTGTTGAGCAATTTTCTAATAGCAGTAATGAATTTTCCAACTTAAAAACTCTTAAAAACACTTCAGTTTACGATCTAAAGCATTTAACCGTACGCACTGTTTAAAGTTATGTCATTTGTCAAATTTATGTCAAGAAATGTTTTTCTTTTCATGGACCTCCTACTTTTTTGTTAATTTGAAAACATTGCAGTAAGAAATGTTATTCATAATTATAATTTTTTTTCTATTTTATAAAAAACAGTTAATTTGAGCGAAAAAACTCAAGAAATGACTTTCTTCTAGTTTTAATTGCCAAATCATAAAATTAGATCAAATTGCAAAAAAGCTGGCGTACTATATATATATTTTAAACTAAACCCCAGGCGTTACCACTATGAAGGCCACCGACAGAATGAGACTAACAGTTTTCCGCTTGAAATATTCCTGTGTATACATCAAAAACTGTTACCAAGTTTCAGCCTCATGCTTAATTAACACCCTGTATATATATATATATATATATATATATATATATATATATATATATATATAAGGACATTTAAAAATAAATTTGGACAGGTGTTACAGGGGTCCAACTCTGATTGTATTTGAAGATTCGCTTTTAGTGAATTTTCTTAGAAAAATCCACTAATGGGGAGATCCCGACTTTTGAATTTGCAATAAGGTTCGTCAAATGAGCGCGATGTAGGACCCCTAGAACCCATATCCGGGGTCACATATATATATATATATATATATATATATATATATATATATATATATATATATATATATATATATATATATATCAAAATTGGAAGTGACCCCGGATATGGGTTCCAAACCACTTACAAAAGAAAGGTAAATGCTACATTTTATCAAAATGGGTCCACTATTTTTTGAGTTAGCGGTGTGATATATATATATATATATATATATATATATATATATATATATATATATATATATATATATATATATATATATATATATATATATATATATATATATATATATATATATATATATATATATCACACCGCTAACTCAAAAAATAGTGGACCCATTTTGATAAAATGTAGCATTTACCTTCCTTTTGTAAGTGGTTTGGTTAAGTTCGTTAGCCAGTAAAATCGAACCAAGTTTTCCGATAAGGTTTTGGGTTTTCCTTAAAAAAAATGTATATCTCAAAGAATAAAAAATCTGATAACCAAATTTGGTACGTAAGTTTACGATATTAAAAGGAAACTATATACCAACATTTATATTTCTATATTAAAAGAAAAAAAGTTATAAAAAATTATTTGGTGCCAGATCATTTCTATGAAAATTCACTACCATAACGCACTTGCTGCGTCCAGACTTTTGATGTATAAATTTTTCAAATGTGCTCAAGAGTACGATGCTGGCTATTAGTGCATTTTCATAGAAAAAATTCACCAATGGGGAGATCACGGCGTTTCATATAAGTCTATCTTTGCATGACGGAAAATGTACATTATTCTAAAAAAAGTCTGGAGGCAGCAAGGGCGTTATGGTAGTGAATTTTCATTAAAATATTTTCAATATGAAATATTTTTTTAAGCAAGCTTGCATCAAATTTGGTTACCAGTATAGCCTATATAGGAGAAACCGGGAGAAACAATGTACCATATTTCAACAAAATAACTTGATTGCTTGAAAATATACAAAAATCTAACGAAAATTAACTTAAAATGTTTCCAAAAAACTGGTTTCCTGGCCAACTAACCTTAGGTTAATAGTAAACTAAGCTATCGAAAGAAACATTTTATGAAAAAATGCTACCAAAACGCACTTGCTGAGTCCCGAATTTATTTTCTAACAAACATGCATTATCTTTCGATGGAAAATGCAAAAATTGCAATAATTATATGTTTGATTAGGAAAAAAATTGCATCACCAGCGACTTATGGACCACCTGTGATTGTAAAAATAATTTTATAAGATGCAGCACTAGACATCGTATAATTAGCATATAAATTTTTTTCTCATATCTTTTATAATAATGGATATATTGAGCCTGAGCCTAGAAATGCGTCACCCGGTATATACGAAAACAAATAAAAACTGAAACTAACCCGGATATGGGTTCTATGGGGCCTAGTTCGCTCTCATTTGAAGAAATCTTTTCAAAATTCAAGTCACTAAAATTGTATCCAACTGTATGAGTAAAATTGCGATCGCCAAAAATAAATATGAATGTAAGAAGAAGAGCATGCCTACATTTGTATTACAAATGTCAGAAAACAAAATACTTATTTACATGTCACTTTGAAAGTAGATCTGACATCAAAATAATTTGTCAGTTGAATATGACATGTACTGTTGCCGTGGACTATTATGCACTATTGTATTACGCCTTATAGCTTATTTTATTGTTTTAATACTTATGGATCTCTTAACCGGAAATGGTTTTCGTCTCATTTAACATTGTTTCATTATAGCGTTGCAGTAGGTTTTAGAATCTAGAAATTATTCTATTTTGTGTAAATTTTTCGTTGCATACCCAGAACAAGTTTTATTTCCCTTCAATTATAAATGACAATTTTAAGTAAATTCCTAAATTTTCTGTGCCCAATGTGTTGAACGGATGCAAAACGAGAGATGGAAATTTCATTTAAAGCTAAAATGACGAAGAGAACTTTATTGGAGGCACGAGCATTGTTTCAATTATTTAATATTAATAACATTTATAGGTAAATTAGCAAATTAGCGCATTGTTCGTATTTTGAAAAAAATAATCACAAACATGCTTATAGGAACCCCTTTATGCATTAACCATCGGACAAATGCTGTGATCTCAACTCCACAATACAGTTAAGAGACCTAAAGTAAATTTGAGGTTCTGTGCAAGGTAAAGATTGCTACAACGGAGCTATAAATCCAAACTGTAAAAGACACCTCACAGAAGTCCATAGAAATGAGAAACTACTTACCAACACCGTTTCTTCATAAAAAGTTTCCACTTTGCCTAATTAAAAAAAGACACTGAATTTTAAGCGTAACCTGATTCGTTATTAGAACTTAATAAATAAAAAATCTAGACTGATACCAAAGCATCACATAAAGCGTCTATTTTAAATTAATTTTTTGCAAATTATTTTATAAAATAAAGAACAATGAAGATTGTAACTGAAACTTAAGGGTCTTTAACTTCTTACGACATTTACGCTGCATAGCCGTATACATTTAGGTTCTCTATCTAGAACATGTCAATTTTAACGTTTCGAATCTCGACTTTTTTGACGTTTTAAGAATAAAACCTTAAAAGCTTATAACTTTTTTATTTTAAGGTAAACGTTCATTTTGGCGCATGCTTTTCTTTTTATGATATAAACCCTAGCACCCAATATGGTTGCCCTAACTTTGATATTTCCAGAGATATAAACATTTTCCGAGAGAAAGCGCAAAATTTTCCGGGAAAAACTGGTTCTGTTTTCCTGGCTAACGAACTTATCCAAGCCGCTTGCGAGCGGAAGGTACTCACCAAATTTTATCAAAATCGGCTTATTATTTTTTGAGTTATCGGTGTGACACGTAAATATATATATATATATATATATATATATATATATATATATATATATATATATATATATATATATATATATATATATATATATATATATATATATATATATATTATTTAAAAAAATTCACTAATAGAGAGGTATCGATGGTGAGACTTTGCAAAAATTCTTTCAAATGAGTACGAATAGGTTCCCTAGAACCCATATCCGGGGTCAGTTTCAATTTTTATATGTTTATATATATATATATATATATATATATATATATATATATATATATATATATATATATATATATATATATATATATATATATGTATCCAACCGCTAACTCAAAAAATAATTAACATATTTCGATGAAACTTGGCAAGTGCCTTTCTTTTATTAATGGCTTGGATGAATTCGTTAGTCAGAAAAAATCGGACGGGGTTTTCCGGGAAAATTTTGAATTTTCTTTCGAAAAATTTTTTTTTCTCCGAAAGTAACAAAGCTGTTTAAATGAAATTTAGTACATATATTGCCACAGGAGAGATTGTATTGCGTACCAAAATTCAACTGTCTAAGTTTAGAGAAAATTGAGGTATTCAAATTTTAAATTTTCTTTTGAAACAATTTTTTTCTCCAAAAATTACAAAGTTATTTTAATGAAATTTGGTGGCTATCTTGTCCTAGGAAATACCTTACTACATACCAAAATTAAACTTTCTAAGAATATAGAAAACTGAGTTAGTCAAATTTTTATAGCTCACTGCAGTGTTAAAATCAATGGTACTTGCCTCACTATGTTACACGTGCGTGGGGGACTGACCGAATTCATTCCCAGTTGCTTTGATCGACTCATATTCTCTGAACATGTTAAAAGACGTGGTATCTACTTCATTCCAAGTCACTATTAACCGACTATTTATGAAATCAAATAAGTAAATTAAATCGATTGTCATAAAATATGTAGTGTATTAAGACTAAGGAAAAAAGAAATAAAACATATATAACTGTGCACATTTTGATTATATTTTAGGGTGTGCGGCGCACACCTAGCTCACTAGGAGAAATCGCCACTGCTTGAGAGAGGTATTGTCACAGCATAATATCTTATTAAAATTCATTTGTAAATAGGTTTAATTTTTATATGTTTATATATATATATATATATATATATATATATATATATATATATATATATATATATATATATATATATATATATATATATATATATATATATATATATGTATGTATCCGTCTGATAATTCAAAAATAATTAAACGATTTCGATTAAACTTGGCGAGCGCCTTTCTTTTATTAATGGATTGGATGAGTTCGTTACCCAGAAAAATCAGACGGGGTTTTCCGGAAAAATTTTGAGTTTTCTTTAAAAAAAATTTTTTTCTCCGAAAGTAACAAAGCTCTTTTAATGAAATTTACTGTATATATTGCCTTAGGAGAGATCTTACTACCTACCAAAATACAACTTTCTAAGTTCAGAGAAAATTGAGTTATTCAAATTTCAAATTTTCTTTCGAAAAACATTTTTTCTCCGAAAATTACAAAGTTATTTTAATTAAATTTTGTGGATATCTTGCCTCAGGAAAGACCTTACTACGTATTAAAATTAAACTCTCTAAGTTTATAGAAAATTGAGTTATTTAAATTTGAAGCATTTAATAAAAATTCACTACCATAACGCACTTGCTGCGTCCCGAGTTTTTTTTAAGTTACACTAGCAACTAAATTCAATATGGAAAGGTTGTCAAATTGGGAAAAAGTGTACTTGTATGATTGTATAATTTTGTGCAATAAAAACGCTGAACTAGTTCAAGATATGTACTTTCAGCGATATCCAGAAAGACGGCAACCAGGTTTATTGCCTTACAAAATGGTTAGAAATAATTTAATTACCTACGGTTCCTTTAAAAAACACAATCGAAATTGAGTGCCTAATGAGAATATTGAAAATCTTGTTTTGCAAAGTGTCATCGACAATCCTTGTAGCTCCCTTCCGTAACTGGAAATTAATGTTCAAGTTCCTAAATCAACTGCTTAGAGAACTCTTAAAAAATGTAAGTATCGTCCATATAAAACACATATTAGTCAAGGACTCCGAGATGGTGACTTAGAAAGGAGAATATTGTTTTGCAAATGGTTCGTAGAGAAATGCCAAGAAAATCCTCAATTTTCGTTTAAGGTTCTGTGTTCTGATGAAAGCAGATTTACAAATTGCGGGATATTTAACAGACGCTACAACGTGTATTGGGCCAATCGAAATCCGTTCTTAAATTGTGAGGTGACCCATCAAGTTAGGTGGGGTTTCAATGTATGGTTAGGAGTCATACACTGACACGTACTTATCTAACATTTTTCATAATAATTTGACTGCACCTCGATATCTTCAAATATTACAAATTTACGTCGACCAAACTTAAAAAAATTTGCCTCGTCAAGATGTAGCGAACGTGTGGATCCAGCAAGATGGAGCACCTCCACATAATGTAAGAATTATAACTGACTATTTGAATCAGCAACATGGAAATAACTATATTAGAAATCGAGGTCCGGTTGCATGGACCGCTCGCCGGATCCTACGCCTCTTGATTTTTGTATTTGGGGATACTTAAAGGATACAGTTTATTGTACTCATCTTAATCCGGTAGAAGACCTTGAGGCAGCCGTTGTTGAAGCCATAGAAGAAATGCCTGGATAAATGGTTAAAGATGCACTATGTTCTAATTCATCGATGCAGGACGTGCAGTAATAAGAACGGTGAAATTTTCGAACATTTAATTTAATTTACTTTAATTCAATGCTTTGTCATCGGTTTTTAGTTTTTTGTTTTATTTTCAGTTTAATCAGAAATAATGTTTCAGTTGTTAACTTTAGTATTATAAATAAAAGATAATTTTTAAGAAATTACATTATTTTTTGGCCAAAGGTTTCGTTCGGTTTCACAGCAAAGTAAGTGACAAACCGTTTTTTTTTAAATAAATTTAAATTTTCTGTGATCCAAAGATACGCTTTTTATACATGGTGGAAAAGCTCTATACATGCTCTATTTAATGACGTATAAATCCAATATGGCGGCCATAAGAAATAACAAAGTTTGCTATGGTTGCAAAAAGCTAGAAGGCCTAGAAAAAATTCGTGAAGATTGTTCTATTGGCCGTAGTTGCTAATACAAAACTACGAAATTTTATTACATTTGTTTCCAAGATGGCGAAAATATTTTAATTCCTCGAAAAACAAAATTCTTAGTTTTTGATCGATGTTTTGAAAACCCCTTTAGATATTTTCAATTTCGATACAGCATCTCATTGGGCTCGGAATAGCGTAACTTTTTTCCCATTTAACCAAATTTGTATCTTACCGTTTCCGAAATTCTCATGTAATTACTTTTATGTGGGAGACCTGTGTGTATATATATATATATATATATATATATATATATATATATATATATATATATATATATATATATATATATATATATATTATTAAGATTACGGTATAAATATATATAGTGTTTTTATAATTTTTATTATGATATTTTTGTTTCTCAGAGGGGGTTCTGGCACTATGAAAACTTCTCAATGAAGTTGACAAAAATTTAAATTAAATAATTTATTTCTTAAAACAAAAGGATTGATCAACTTATTAAGAACTGGACAAATGAAATGAAACCAAAATTTTCAAAATACTGAGTATAATTAAGGCTAAATGAATTATTAATACAATAAAAGAAATGAACATGAGAACACTTAACTGTCTAAAACGATACACTATTCTACTAATCTCTCTAGTTAAATTGTACTTGTGAATTTATTTTAATTTAAAAAAGAATGTATTCTTGTTTTATGTATAATTACCACATTAACTGCTTATAATATTTGGAAGAAACAATACAAATTCTTATGAATGTCTCACCACAATTTTTCCTTGACAATATTGATAACTTCGAATAGTTTTTTTATCTCATTCTTCGGCCTTAATACTTCTATCTATAATAAAACTCTTTGCCTGATTCGTTAATGTCTCCCAGTTCCCTGTACACCTTGTGTTGATCTTGATGTTATGTCTGTGATGATGTAAAAGACTCACTTATGTCTTTTTTAGTGATGTTCTCCCATTTTTCTCGCTCTCTAAATTCTATGTTTCTGCTTTCTGACGATGTGATGTATCTATAATAATATATGCCTTTTTTGGCTGATATTTTACTTCAAAACAATCTTCTAACTTTCTTTTCCTACTGACAACTTGTCATTCTCGCTTCCCTTCTTTTTTTTTCTACTACCAAATCTTATTGCTATGGATACATAGTTGGTTAAAACGTCACAATTTTGCTTTCATTTCGTATGATATATATGGGAATTATATTGAACTTTTTTTATAAAACTGATTTTTTTCAAATCTAACGGCTCGCCAATTTACCTATGGATTCATATTGTATAATTTTCAAAATGATTCCATTTGTCTGTATTTAAAATTTATATTATTGTTACTTGTCGTCTAGCAACAGACTCTACCTCAAGAAATTTATTTAACCAGGTATAAGTCCCCTTAGATCCACCAGAATTCGTTTTTTATATTATTTGTTTGTTTTTGCTATCCTGATAATGAACTACCGACGAACATTTTTCAAAAACCATGATATAATAGATTGCTATATATATATATATATATATATATATATATATATATATATATATATATATATATATATATATATATATATATATATATATATATATATATATATATATATATATATATATATATATACACTTTATTTGTTTGCTGTACGTTTGTGATTTCTTATTGGTTTGCGTGGACTGCAGTTTCGAACCGTCCCGGTTCATCATCAGCACGCTACTGGCTGCTATCGCTCCTGTCTGGTCTACGTCGGAGATTGTAGGTGGCGCACGCGCCGTGAGCTTCTAGTGGTCGGTTTCCTGTTCTCTGATTGGTTGTGCCTTCGGACTGTGTCGTGTGTATCGGTCTCCTGTCTTGATCAGTGTGGTTTAATAATTTGTCTATTTGTATGGCCTTTATTAAGTTTTGTTTAAATGTTTGTACTTGGATTTGTTCTGGCATTAATTGTTTTCTATTGTTTGTTTGTTGAATGTAGTATTGTTCCCAGATTTCCATTTTTTTGTGGTCTTTAACATGTTTCATTAGTTTTAATTGGGTGATGTCTGGTTTTTGGTGTTTTGTGTCGTGAATGTGTGTAGCTACGTTTGATTTGTAGCTAGGTATGTGGATTTTATCCAATGCTGTTATATGTTCTTTGAATCTTGTTTCTATTGATTTCTTTGTCATTCCTATATATTTTTTATTGCATGTGTTACATTCTATTTGATATATTCCGTTTAATTCATGTGGGTTGTGTTCTTGTTTTTTATTTATTTTGTTTATTATTTTGTTATTGGTTTTGTAGCTCATTTTTAAGTCATATTGTTTGAGTGTTTGTGTTATTTTTTTGATGTGGTGGTTATAAGTGAATGTTGTGTATTTTGTGTTTGTTTCCGGTGTTTTGTTCTCGGTTTTGTTGATTTGTTTGTTTTTGATTTGTTTTACTAGCTTTTCTATTGTTTTTTTGTTGTATCCATTTCTTTCTGCTATTTGTATTATGATGTTGTACTCCTTTTCTCGTTCGTCGTTATGAAGTGGTATATTTAGCATTCTGTTTATTAAGTATCTGTATGCGGCCATTTTGTGTGTATGTGGGTGTAGTGAGTGTTTAGGTATAGTGATGTCTGTTTGTGTGGGTTTTCTGTATATTTTGTATTCAAGCTGGTTTTCTTTTCTGATTAGTGTTAAGTCTAGGAAGTTTATGGTGTTGTTTGATTCTTTTTCTATTGTAAATTTTATGTTTCTGTTAATTTGGTTTATTTTTTCGAGGATATTGTCTATGTTGGTTTTTTGATTGTCGTATATTATTAATATATCATCGACGTATCTTATCCATTTAATGTTTGGGTCTGTTTCTTTTATGATGGTGTTGATTTTATCTTCTAACTGTTGTATGTATATTTCTGCCATAATGCTTGATAGTGGAGATCCCATTGGTAGTCCATCTTCTTGGATGTAATATTCTCCGTTGAACTCAAAGTAATTTTGTTTTAATATGATGTTTAATATTTCGCTAATTTGTTGTTTTTTGTTGTTATTTTGCATTTTATTTTCGATTATATTTGTAGTTTCGTTAATTGGTATATTGGTGTACATATTTGTTATGTCAAATGAGGCAAGTCGTGTGTTTTTGTTTATGTTTATATTTTCTAGTTTATCCACTAGTTCTATGGAGTTTTTTATGTTAAATTTGTTTTCTAGTTGTATTTCTTGTTTTAGTACTTGGTCCATTTCCTTTGCTATTTTGTATGAAGGTGCATCTTTGAAGTTGATGAGTGGTCTTATTGGGTATCCCGTTTTGTGTATTTTTATTATTCCTGTCATTGGTGGTGCTTTAGGGTTGTTGTTATAATAATGTGTTGTTTTTTGGTTGAATATTGTCTTGTGTTTTTTTATGATGTTTAATATTTGATTTTGGAATTTTTTCGTTGGGTTTTCGTTCAGTTTTTTGCATTTGTTTGTTGAGATGAAAGTGTTTGTTTTTTCTATATAGTCCTGTGTTTTTATTGCTATTAGTGCGTCGCTTTTATCTGTTTTTGCTATTGTTATGTTGTTATATGTGACTTTGTTTCTTATTTGTTTGATCATTTTTTCAGGTGTATGGTTTTTTGATTTAGTCTTGTCAATAATTCTGTTTATTTCTGTTGCTAGTTGGTTTTTCAGTGGTTCTAAGTTTGGGCTATTTATTGAGTTTATCGCGTGTTGTGTGTCCACTATTATGTTCTCTATTGTAGATTTTTTTGTATCTAAAAAGTTGGTTTTTATGTTGTTTTCTATGAATTCTTCTTCTTCTTTTGTGAATTTTGTGTCTGTTATGTTTATAAATCTATCCTGAAATATGTGGTGTGTTGTGGTTGTTATGTTTACATTATCTAGTTTGTTCTTTTTAAGGTTGTGTAGTTTTTTTGTTTATTTTCTCTAATTTGTGTTTATAATCGGTTTTTATGTTGTGCATTATATTGTTATATGTTTGTGTCCACGTGTCGTATTTCATCTGGTTTGCTAATAAAAGATGAAGTCTATATAATTTTTTTGTAAGTGTGGTTATGTTGCTGTATTGATGTTTGATTTCGTTCGTGATGTATAGTTTTTCTGCTTGTGTTTGGGTGTATTTGGCCGTATTGGTATGGTTATGAACAGTGATTTTAGCGTATTTTGGTGTTAATTTGTGTCTTAGGCATTCTCTATTGAAGTATATGTTGGCTTTGTTATAATATATTTTCCTGTAAGTATTTTTGAATAATTTGATGTTTGTCTGTATGTTATCGCTGTCATGTTGGCCATTTTGTGTGTTATTATCTTGTGTTGTATTCATGTTTCTGGAATTTTCCCTATTTTGTAGTTACTCAGATGAAATACGACACGTGGACACAAACATATAACAATATAATGCACAACATAAAAACCGATTATAAACACAAATTAGAGAAAATAAACAAAAAACTACACAACCTTAAAAAGAACAAACTAGATAATGTAAACATAACAACCACAACACACCACATATTTCAGGATAGATTTATAAACATAACAGACACAAAATTCACAAAAGAAGAAGAAGAATTCATAGAAAACAACATAAAAACCAACTTTTTAGATACAAAAAAATCTACAATAGAGAACATAATAGTGGACACACAACACGCGATAAACTCAATAAATAGCCCAAACTTAGAACCACTGAAAAACCAACTAGCAACAGAAATAAACAGAATTATTGACAAGACTAAATCAAAAAACCATACACATGAAAAAATGATCAAACAAATAAGAAACAAAGTCACATATAACAACATAACAATAGCAAAAACAGATAAAAGCGACGCACTAATAGCAATAAAAACACAGGACTATATAGAAAAAACAAACACTTTCATCTCAACAAACAAATGCAAAAAACTGAACGAAAACCCAACGAAAAAATTCCAAAATCAAATATTAAACATCATAAAAAAACACAAGACAATATTCAACCAAAAAACAACACATTATTATAACAACAACCCTAAAGCACCACCAATGACAGGAATAATAAAAATACACAAAACGGGATACCCAATAAGACCACTCATCAACTTCAAAGATGCACCTTCATACAAAATAGCAAAGGAAATGGACCAAGTACTAAAACAAGAAATACAACTAGAAAACAAATTTAACATAAAAAACTCCATAGAACTAGTGGATAAACTAGAAAATATAAACATAAACAAAAACACACGACTTGCCTCATTTGACATAACAAATATGTACACCAATATACCAATTAACGAAACTACAAATATAATCGAAAATAAAATGCAAAATAACAACAAAAAACAACAAATTAGCGAAATATTAAACATCATATTAAAACAAAATTACTTTGAGTTCAACGGAGAATATTACATCCAAGAAGATGGACTACCAATGGGATCTCCACTATCAAGCATTATGGCAGAAATATACATACAACAGTTAGAAGATAAAATCAACACCATCATAAAAGAAACAGACCCAAACATTAAATGGATAAGATACGTCGATGATATATTAATAATATACGACAATCAAAAAACCAACATAGACAATATCCTCGAAAAAATAAACCAAATTAACAGAAACATAAAATTTACAATAGAAAAAGAATCAAACAACACCATAAACTTCCTAGACTTAACACTAATCAGAAAAGAAAACCAGCTTGAATACAAAATATACAGAAAACCCACACAAACAGACATCACTATACCTAAACACTCACTACACCCACATACACACAAAATGGCCGCATACAGATACTTAATAAACAGAATGCTAAATATACCACTTCATAACGACGAACGAGAAAAGGAGTACAACATCATAATACAAATAGCAGAAAGAAATGGATACAACAAAAAAACAATAGAAAAGCTAGTAAAACAAATCAAAAACAAACAAATCAACAAAACCGAGAACAAAACACCGGAAACAAACACAAAATACACAACATTCACTTATAACCACCACATCAAAAAAATAACACAAACACTCAAACAATATGACTTAAAAATGAGCTACAAAACCAATAACAAAATAATAAACAAAATAAATAAAAAACAAGAACACAACCCACATGAATTAAACGGAATATATCAAATAGAATGTAACACATGCAATAAAAAATATATAGGAATGACAAAGAAATCAATAGAAACAAGATTCAAAGAACATATAACAGCATTGGATAAAATCCACATACCTAGCTACAAATCAAACGTAGCTACACACATTCACGACACAAAACACCAAAAACCAGACATCACCCAATTAAAACTAATGAAACATGTTAAAGACCACAAAAAAATGGAAATCTGGGAACAATACTACATTCAACAAACAAACAATAGAAAACAATTAATGCCAGAACAAATCCAAGTACAAACATTTAAACAAAACTTAATAAAGGCCATACAAATAGACAAATTATTAAACCACAGTGATCAAGACAGGAGACCGATACACACGACACAGTCCGAAGGCACAACCAATCAGAGAACAGGAAACCGACCACTAGAAGCTCACGGCGCGTGCGCCACCTACAATCTCCGACGTAGACCAGACAGGAGCGATAGCAGCCAGTAGCGTGCTGATGATGAACCGGGACGGTTCGAAACTGCAGTCCACGCAAACCAATAAGAAATCACAAACGTACAGCAAACAAATAAAGTGTATATTTAAAAGTGATTACAGTGTAGTGCAATATTCCTAAAATATATATATATATATATATATATATATATATATATATATATATATATATATATATATATATATATATATATATATCTCCAATAACTCAAAAAATAATGGGCCGATTTTAATGAAATTTGTCAGGTACCTTCTTTTTGTGAGTGGCTTGGATAAATTCCTAAGCCAGGGAAATCGGACCAGGTTTTACAGGAAAATTTTAGGTTTTCTTTAGAAAAAAATTCATCTCCGGAAACAACAAAACTATTGTAACCAAATTTGGTGCGTAGGTCTACGTTATAAAGAGGAAACTACATACCAAAATTTAGATCTCTATGACATAAGAAAAAAGTAATAAAAATATATTTCCATGAAAATTCACTACCATAACGCACTTTCTGCGTCCAGACTTTTTTAAATTTAGAAGATGCAATCTTTCATAGACAAAATTCGCTAAAAGCCTATTCAAATATACACGAAACTTTGCAATATGGTCAAGATAACAGGACAATGTATCATATATTGATACAGATGATTTACAGGTGCTATTAACACCATAAAATTGATGTCAGGTATAGTTTGAATTCTTTTCATGGGAGCTGCGATATCTTCAACATGCCATTGCCAAGAAATATTGCAGTTGTCTATGAGATTTGAAAATCAGTAGGAGTTTAGTGTAGGTTTATTTATTGAACATCAAGCTAATGGTAATTCTTACCAAGATTACAAGTAATTCTGAACGTAAATTTATGTGAAATATATTTGGAGATATCTAAGCCACCTAATAAATTATGATGGGTACAAAACATTTAATACTAGGTAGAGATATGATTTATCTTGGTCTCGAACAACTTATCGATAAAATGCAACGAAATTAAATTATGGACTTCTAACATTAAACGAAAATTAATGTGATTTATCGAATATGCGGTTGATACCTCGTGTTGTAAGCTGGTAGTGCTTAGTTCTGTGTCATTTTGAACTAAAAGGTATTTATATTACAGATATCACAGAGGGCTATAAATATTATTTATCTTCACTGTAAATGTAACGGGTTAATAGCTATACTGCTTTTAATTATTTGGTACACTGTCACATAACGAATGCTTTCTATGTTGTTAAATCTAGCTGGTTCTCCAATAAGTGTATAATTTGTCATGCATGTAGATTTCTTTTGGATCACTAACCATGTTAAATAAATGTTAAGATAATGTATGAGCTCACCAGACCCGACTCTGCGGACCAACCAGCTAACACCGACTTGTCAACTTTGACACGCCAGTTCCGATTTTAGTTGGCGTCCCAGGCGCAGCAAACTAAATTTGTTCTGTTTAATAAGCATTAAAATAATTTGGACGCAGCAAGTGCTCTATTGCAGTGAGTTTTCGTAAAAATATTTTACATCACAGAATTTTTTCACAACATTTCCCAAAAAAGAACTCAAAAGCTTCCCAGAAAAGTTATATGTTCATTTGAAGAATTTAAAAAAATCCAAATTCCAAACTTGAAATTTTTTCATAGCGATTTTTTCCACGCGAATTCGCTGAGAATGTGTTAACAAAACTGTTCAGAGAAATCCAAAAAAATAATGTTTTTACAAAAACTCTCTAAAGAACACTACTCCTACAAAAATTGGTTGAATTGGTTAGTTAACGGTTTTTTTTTAAATTTGAACAACACACCACGAGGGCTTACAGCCTAAATACTATCGTACCGTAGGTGTCGACAAGGAGAAAAGAGGCAGCTTGTTAATTCTGGACCTGAAAGTTTGGCGGTTCGGAGGAGAAGGAAAAATATGCGCCGGCAAGGAATTCCACAGCTTGGAAGTCCTCGGGACAAAAGAGCGGGCATAACAAGATGTTCTATGTCTGGTGACCTGGACAGTAAAACGGTGCATTCGCTCTGTTCCCCTGGTACATCTGTTGGGTGAGGGTAAGGTCACCAATGAGACGTATAGCTCTCTTCTGAATGGAGTCCAGGATAGCGAGTGTAGAAGCGGCAGCAGCACGCCAGATGTGCGAGCGGTATTCGAGGTTTGGCCTTATTTGTGAAGTATATAAGGGATACAGATTAGCTGGTAAAAAGTATTTGCGAGCCCGGAAGAGGAAACCTAATTTCTTAGCAACCGCTTCTGCAATTGATGCGACATGTTGGTGCCAATTGAGATTTCGATCCACAGAAATGCCAACAAATGAAAAGGACTCATTACTTTGAATAACTTGGTTGTTCATTGTGACGGTTCTAGGGCTGGTGTATCTTTAATGAGAAAGAAAGCAAGACTGAGATTTGGTGAGGTTGAATTGAACAAGATTTCTACTTCCCCAGTCTAATATTTTTTGGTGATCCACGGAGACAGAACCCTCCATGAGTCTGCGATTCTCATCTAATGGGCCAAAGAGTCAGGCTTAGAATATTGTATATTTGAGTGGGGGGGGGGGGGGGGGGCTGTCGTCCGCGAAACTGTGAACTGGGTTGGATGTGCTAGAGAGGAGGTCATTGATGTGGAGAAGAAACAAAGTAGGGGCTAAAGCTAAACCTTGAGGAACTCCTGCATTAATTGGACATAGTTTCGAGGAATCGCCATCCACAACAACAGAAATGCTCCGGTCGGAGAGGAAGTTTGCTGTCCAGGTACAGAGTTTTGGTGGTAGGCCATAGGCCATAGGCCGGAAATTTATTAAGCAGCGCTGCGTGCCAGACCTGGTCGAAGGCTTTGGATATGTCTAGAGCGATAATCTGGGATTCACCGTGTAGTTCCATAGACTTGTTCCAAGAATGGGTGACAAAGGAAAGGAGGTCGGCAGTTGATATGCGCTGACGGAATCCATACTGCCTGTCGTGGATTAGACTGACGTAAAAAAAAATTGGTAATATATTTTACACGAAAATTTCCTGAAACACTTTTTTTGCAAGAAAACTAATTAAAATGTCATTTATGAAGGATCTTGTAAAAGAAATGTTTCATGAAAACTTCGCTCAATAGGTTTTTATACAAAAATTTAAAACACTTTTTTTAAGAAAATACACTAGAATTTTTATACGAAAATTTGATATTACAAGGACATTTTGTACATTAAAATTTGCAACTAAAATAAATTAAATAATATGGAATCTAATATAAATGCAGACTCTGTTTCTTTCTCTTCAAAAACACATTTTTCTTTTGGCTGACGATGCCGCAGAAAGCAAAAGCGGTTTTTGGAAAAAAAAAGACACTTATAAAGCCACAGAAAAAGTCTTAGAGCTGTAATAAATCAAGAACGGTTTTATCGAGCTGGGCAATAACAAACAACTTGATGGGCTATTAACTTTGAATGAAAAGTCTTAGAAATCATCATGATCTCATTAGACAATTGTCGTTCCGCTAAAATTTGCAAAAAAGTATTTGTATTTACATAATATCAATTATGGGACTAAAAAAAATTGGTCAACACTAGGATTTGAGCCCACTTTAGATTGTATTGGACTATGGACTATAATGTTTGCAAGTTAAAAACTGGTATGTTAACTTTTCACGGTTTGAGTTGTGTATAGAAAATTTATAGAAAATAATTTCTATTTATAATGGATTATTTGTACACAATCTATTGAAATGAAAGTCAGGGTTGAAACAGAGCTGGAACCTGGATTAAGACATATCATGTAATATTTAGCACTCACCAACCGTGAAATTTATCAGCACCAGAATATTTGTTTAATAATCACCTTTTCCGACGTTTCAAATCGTCACTTCGACATTTTCAGAAGAAAAACTAGAAATATCAAACTAATTTTTCCCGCACTTCTTGACCTTTTTTGTCCGTAATAATTAATAGACTTCGTTTACCACATAATGTTGAAGTCTTTTGCAGTGTTATATACTCCAGCGGACCCGATTTTTTTTTTACACTAAATGCTTATAACTCTTTTCTTCCAACTGAAAGATCAACATTTTGCAATATATTATACTCTTTATCATAATATGCGTACATAATCAAACGTTCGAAATTCCCGTCTTCTTGCGCCTGACCATATCCCAAACGGTCAACAAATTCTTTTTGGACTCTATTTATAATCTCTGAAGAAATATTTGTACATTCAGTTCTATTTCTTGTTTTTAATTCGTCGATAGTATCTGGTTGTTTTTGTAGACCACATTTTTCATATGACCCTACATAAAAAAATCGAAGGGAGTTAGGTCAGTGATCTTGCTGGCCACTCGATTACACCACGCCTGCCAATTTATCTGTTGGAGAATTGTTGATCCAGACACTGGCGAACAATAACGTCATAGTGCGCGGGAGCACCATCTTGTTGATATCACAAGTTATGATGTACCATACCAGCATTGTGTCTATCAGGAAATAAGTCCAATAGCGTCGGAATGAGATATTGCTGTAAAAATTGTAGATATTGTGGTCCAATTATAGTTACATCAAAAAAGTAGGCACCAATAATCCTCCTAATAATTCCCGCCCAAACATTTACCTTTTGTGAATATTGTGTGTGATTCTGTCACATCCATCTTGGATTTTCCCTTGCTCAATATCTGCAGTTTTGACGGTTAACTTTTCCATGTAGTGTAAAAGTAGATTCGTCCGAAAGCAAAATAGTCAATACTTGCAAAGAGTTATCATTACATTTATCCCTTAATTTTGCACAAAACTGCACCATTCGGTCTGAATCGTTATCGGATAACTCTTGCAAAAGCTGTATTTTATGAGGAAGAAGTTTTACACGTTTTTATAATTTATATGCTGAAATGGAATTCCATTGTCTCTGCCAATTTGCCGAACACTACCGCAGGGATTCTCTTCCAATGCCAATAAGACGTTTAATTGCACTTCTTCACTTATAGACTGGCGACATGTTTTTGGCAAATCTTCGACGCTAGGTGGTTCTCGAATTTTTTTTATCTATTCGACTCACTGTTGATTGATTGATAGACATATCCGGATTTTTAGTATTAAACAGAATATGGATCAGGTCACCATAACCAATCATCATTAGAACTTCAATTCTTTGAGCTATTGATAAACGCATTTTACCAGCAATTTAATAATTAATTTGAAAAAACAAAAGTTCACAATTATACCTATTCATTTTGCACGACAAACAAAACGTAAATTTACTTATATTAGTTGTAGACTGTATCGCAAAAAATTCAAAACTTATAGTTGATTAGTTTTTATGACACATGTCATACAGCAGATAGTTGTTATCATCATGTCGATTGTTACAGATACGACATAGTATACAACAAAATTTCTAAAGTTATTTTCGTACAAGAAGCGAAACATTTTGAACATTACTTACAACGGTTCTAATTGTAGGGAGAATACATCTAGCCTCACAGAAATTGAGATATTGTAACATTTTTGACCAAAATAATCGGATTTATTTTTGAGGTGTTTACCTTGGCGGTAATTAAAAATAATGCCTCAAATTTGCTCCTTATCTTTAAAAACCTTCGTCACAAAAAAAAAACTAATTATAAAATAAAAAAAGGTTTAGGGAGGAAGGGACAATTAAAGGGCGCCAGGTGAGTCTTAAATGTTTTATTACCCTAAAACTACCAAAAGGGTTGATTGAAAATATATAATAAGTGAAATCAAATTAGTTAACTATTTTATAACATAAAATTGTAAATGATATAAATACAAATGAAGAAAAAATTGTTTTATATATTGTAGTAAGAAACGTTCCAATAAGCAGTTTTTGGCTAGCCAATCACTTTACAAAATATACATAATTTAAATCCAATTTTGCTCAATTAATTAGTTCATTGTTCCAAAGAAAAAAGGTGGATATTGTGGTTGGCACTTAAGAATTTTTATATAACTAGGTTGAGCAACTCACGGTACTTGGAGATAGTTCATTTACATTAACTTCTGCAATCCAGTTTAGCTCACTAAAATGTAGGATTCACATGGATCACAGCATCAAACCAATTATAATCCCAATGTTGGAAAGGCAATGTAGATCCAACAGAAAAACACCTGTAGAATATATAGGGGTTTCGAAATCAACGGTAAAATTTCCAGATATTTCTTAAGGCGGGAAAGATAATATATTTCTTTTAATCTTCCTAAAATTGAACGGAAAAACAACCGACAAACCAAACTAATCAATAAATTTTCCTTGTCTCTGTTGCTAGGCATGTAGTGCCAATCTATTAAATTTAAAATGGTTTGACACGTGTCACAGAGAAACAGTGTAAAAGAATCAGACTTAGATTGGCATGGAATGAAATTAACTAAAAACGGATGTGAATACGTTACAATATTGAAGTATCATATCATAAGTGTCATAGCAGTATCAAAATACTGTACTATGTAATTCTTTACAGATTTTACTTGTGTAATGTCTTACTGATAATAAAAATGTTATTAATTACTTTATTTTATTCCTACAAGAAAAATGATGTTGCTGAATCGACAATTATATTAACTTTAAAAAGATGTATTACACTACCCACCATCCAATTTCCAAATTTCTAAGGGGTAGCTACTCTTTGAAGATGTATCACGATAGGGGTGAAAAAGTTAATTTTTGTAAATAAAATCGACCTTTTTTGAATTTTCCTTAATAATGGGCACTTTTAATTTTATTGAATTTATGCGTTACTTTATATACAAATATATAAGATATAAATAAGTTTGAAACACCTAGGTTTAACCCGAGAACCTAATGTTACTTACTTCCAAAATTGCAGAAGCCTTCGGAATATATATATATATATATATATATATATATATATATATATATATATATATATATATATATATATATATATATATATACATATATAAGTTATAGTTGTATTTGTTATGATACATCTTTAACCATTCTCTATGTTAGTCAAATTAGCCAAGAAAACCAGAAAACCATCTAACCAACGACCATTGTGTGTTGTCCTTTTTTATTGTAATTTAGGGCATATATTTTTGTTAATATATTCGTTAGCATTCCTAATCTAGTAATTTAAATAAACATCAAAGTTAAGTATGGAGTAAATTGAAGCTAATTCAGTAATATAATAGTAATTTATAATGCTAATAATTCTTTCTCCATATAATCAAAGAATGTGATATCGCGTTCCTATAAGGTAATAAAATGTTTTTTCTATAATATTGAGTTGTTGTACCGCAGGCCAAGGAAGACGATACCCCCGTACATGTAAGATAATCTGTAACCGAATAATCGAATCTAATACTATATTTAACGACCATAAATTACGATTACAATTGACAAAATACACAAGACAAACTTAGATGTGGTAAAGCAACCTCTCTGCATAAAACTGTACTTTACGTATCTATTGTTTAGATAGGAAAGTGAGCATCGTATCGCATTATGGGATAAGAGAGATGAATTTGGACTCCCCATGTTGAGGCGGATGGATGGTTCTTTTGTTCCACCAAGAAGAATAGACTATGTAGGTGAAATTTTATTAATTCAAATAAATTCACTTTTTGTCGTCTGTACATTTTTATGACTAATGTTTTGGCACGTTCGTATAATGTTGTATAACTTTATTTATAATATGGCGTTTCACAGTCGAAGGAGGCTTCGGAAATGGACGAATTTACATAATAATGTTTTAGACGACTGTGATTTATTTACGCGGATTGTTAAGAGACTTAAACGTTCATTTTAATAAATTAACATTTCTTCTTCTTTGCTTGTAATTCGAAGCTAATACCAAATAAATCCCTAATCAATTTATCAAATGTGCTGTATTCATCCGTATATAAACGTAAAATACAACCATTATCAAATTTATGAATGAAATATATATTTAAATGTATCACAAAAACATAAAGGCCAGCAATATTGACAAAATATGCCTATATATATATATATATATATATATATATATATATATATATATATATATATATATATATATATATATATATATATATATATATATATATATATATATATATACAGGGTGGCGCATTGAAAACGAAACAGAGGGGGACATGTTTTGACATAAAACTCAACTTTGTCATATCAACCCCTTCAGGGTGGTAATTACACCCCTTATATTTTAAATAGGGAACATGGGTCGAGTGTTACATCATTTGAAAGCTCTTTCTTTTCTGAATTCAGCACACTAATTTTTTTAGAATTTTTAGCAACTCGTTTAAAAGTTATTCACAGTTGGAATTGCAAGAACGTATTTCATTCATTGTGATAAGAAATGCACTAATAAGTAAATTTTTCGTAACAAAAAAATAAAAAACAAAACCAAACGTTCAAAAATGTTTATTCAGTTAAGTACGTGTTCAACTTGTTTACCACCAGCTTCCATACAAAAGTAGAAATTTTGTTCAAAACGACCTCTGACATTCTGGAGCATTTGTGGAGTTAATTCTTCCAGAGACTCCGGTTCTGTTGCGGTAATTCTACTCTTTAAATGGCCTCATAGAAATAAGTCTAAAGAAGTTAAATCGGGTGATCTAGAGGGCCACTCAATAGCACCTCTACGCCCAATCCATTGCTCTGGAAACTCTCTGTTCAAAAATTCCCTAACACGTTGTGAAAAATACGGAGGAGCTCCATCTTGTTGAAACACTAATTGATTTTCTTGATAGCGATCATCATTTTCAACAATGTCAATTAGTAGAGGGTAAACGATATCTTCTAGTAACTACAAATACGTTTCGCCACTCAAATTGCCATCAAGAAAAATTTGTCCTATTAAACGATCTCCAAAAATGCCAGTCCAGACATTCAATTTCTGTGGACTTCGTGATAATTTCTTGGATTATTATTTGTCCAATAACGACAATTATGACGATTGACTGTAGAGTTTAATAAAAACGTACACTCGTCTGAAGAACAAATATTGAACAGAAACTTCCCGTTATCACCTATTTGTGCAGTCATAACTTCACAAAAATCCAGCCGCCAATCAAAATCAGCTTCATTCAGTTGTTGTACAATATGAATTTTATACGGGTGAAATTTATAATGCTTCAATATTCGCCGAATAGTTCTTCTTTTGATGTTTGAAACAGTGGCCAATTTTCTTGTGCTCAAAGTTGGATCTGCAGCAATTTGTCCCAAAACTTTAATCTCAGTAGTTTCATTAATAACCGGAAATTCATGTTCAGGATCCCGTTTTTTGTTAGCTACTGAACCACTTTGTCGAAACTTTGCAACTAACTCCAAAATGTATTTTCTGTTAACGTGTCTGTTCGGATGTCGTTCATTAAACAAATTTGCGGTACGGTTGGCACAGTCATCGTTTTTGAAAAAAGAGTAATTATTTCAATTCTTTCTTCTATAGAATACACCATTGTGAAATTTATAATCAAGTATCAAACCGACCGATAAATTGAAATAATAAACCGCATTTCTCTCATTCCGATAAGAAATGTACTGATAATCAATTTTTTGTTTACGAACCAGCAAAACATTGACTATCAGTACATTTCTTATCGGAATGAGTGAAATGCGTTTTTGCATCTTCAACTGTAAATAATTTTTAAACGAGTTGATAAAACTTCCAAAAAGATTAGTGTTCTGAATTCAGAAAAGAAAAAGCTTTTAAATGATGTAACACTCGACCCATGTTCCCTATTTAAAATATAAGGGTTGTTATCACCACCCTTAAGGGGTTGATGTGACAAAGTTGAGTTTTATGTCAAAACATGACCCCCTCAATATTAAAATTGATGTGTTTCAGCGTTTCTTAAAAAAATTCTCTGGACGCAAATCGGTCTGTTTCCTTTTCAATGCGCCACCCTGTTATATATATATATATATATATATATATATATATATATATATATATATATATATATATATATATATTAAACGTATAAAAATTGAAACTCGCCATGGTTTTTGGTTCTAGGGGTCAAATTCGCGCTCATTTGAAGAAAATTTTTGCAAAGTCTCACCATCGATACCTCTGCAATAGGGATTTTTTAAAAATAACTATTGGCTATAAAGACTAAGCAAAACCAAACAGTATTTACATAAGCTCAAAACAAAAATGATGCGATACGTTTCATGTTTATGACTATTGGCTTCCTGCAGCTCGAGGTAACGGTTGATAACACAAACTCACTATTGTAGTTGCTCTGGTTCCAGCATGAGATTAATCACAACTTGTATTCAATAAATAAACATCAAACGTATAAATGAATTTCATATAAGATAATAAATATCAGCCGCATATAAAACTAAATCCGTAAGATGTGTGGTATGTTTCATATAATTCAACCTGCTGTTATCTAGTGCATGCACTTCTAATGCCATTCATTCGCTAAATACCAGAAATAATTTGATTTGTGCCGAGAATATTTTTTCAACACAATATATATTTATTGTATCGTGTGGCTGTCAATACAAGTTCCACTTTCATGTTATTAATTATTCCCATAAATTTCAAATTTTAATAAATTGTGACAAAGCTAACATTTCGCGCACACTTCTGCACTAGCTGTTGTAACTCAGTCCTTGCAAAACTGGATCATTGTACTCTATTTCTGTATGTTTTGACTTCAATTAATATTTTCATCTCGTCGTTTTTACGCTTGTTCACTTTTATGTCATCGATCTCGCTTGAATAAATAGGACGTATGTATCACAAGCTTATCAAATATTTATGCATTTATTATGTGATTTGAATTTTAAAGACTGGAATATTATCATTTATATGATGGTAGAAACTATATAGATGGTAGTTGGTAATTATATTATTGTGCGATAAAAAAGTGAGATAAACTTGATCCAGGCTATAATAGATAAAATTTTCAACACCTTAAGTTCGTTTATTATCATTCCGTTATAGATAAACTAGACATTATAATATATTTTATAAACAGAAATATCGTATATCCTCAGAGATTATTTAAATTTGATTGCGTATCTACAGTTCATATAACATAATAAATAAACGGATCAAATTACATATCTTGTTTTAGTTAACGATACCAAATAAAATTTAGAAATAAATTAAGGATAACTCAAAAACTACTGGTCAGATCTTGATCAAATGTATACGGGACCACTCGAGAAGCACCAGATTCATGGAGGGTTCTGTCTCCGTGGATCTCCAAAAAATATCAGACTGGGGAGGTAGAAATCTTGTACAATTCAACCCCACCAAATCACAGTCTTGCTTTCTTTCTCATAAGAGATACACCAGCCCTAGACCCATCACAATGAACAACCAAGTTATTGAAAGTAATGAGTCCTTTTCACTTGTTGGCATTTCGTGGATCGAAATTTCAATTGGCACCAACATGTCACATCAACTGCAGAACCGGCTGCTAAGAAATTATGTTTCCTCTTCCGGGCTCGCAAATACTTATCACCAGCTAATCCCTATACCTTATATACTTCACAAATAAGACCAAACCTCGAATACTGCTCCCACATCTGGGGTGCTGATGTCGCTTCTACACTCGCTATCCTGGACTCCATTCAGAAGAGAGCTTTACGTCTCATCGGTGACCCTACCCTAACCAAAGGCTGCCATCCCTTGCCCACCGACGTGCCGTTGGTGACCTCTCTCTCTTTTATAGATATCTGCACGGGCACTGCTCAGCGGAGCTTTCTTCCATAGTTCCTCCCCATGCTGCCCCCAACAGATCTACCAAGGGAACAGAGCGAATGCACAATTTTACTTTTCAGGTCACCAGACATAGAACATCTTGTTATGCCCGCTCTTTTCTCCCGAGGACTTCCAAGTTGTATAATTCCTTACCGGCACATGTTTTACCTTCTCTCCCGAACCTCCAAACCTTCAAGTCCAGAATTAAAAAGTTGCCACTTTCCTCCTTGTCGACACCCATGGTACGATAATGTTTAGGCTGTAAGCCCTCGTGGTGAGTTGTTGAAATAAAGCTTTCAAATAAAAAAAGAATCATCAAAATTGGTTCACCTAGAAAAAAGTTCTGAGGTAACACACATAAAAAAACATACAGTCGAATTAAGATCCTCCTCCTTTTTTTGAAGTCGATTAAAAAAAACATTATGCAAGGTGGCTCCATTTTAGAGGAGAATAATAACACAAACTTCCTGTAGATTTTGGTAGTACGAGTTTTAACACAACAGGTTCGTTCTGATTGCAATCTTTTATACCTTTTCTAAAAATATCTTATTTGCACTATGGATAACGAAAAGTGAGGTTAATGTATTTTCGTTAAATTCTACCATGGGTAATATTTTACAAAACACTGTGTTTGCTACCTTTTTCAACTGTACTTATTGTAGTGCTATATGCTTTATGAGTAGTAGAAAATCTGGACGCAGCAAGTGCGTTTTGGACGAGAATTTCAATAAGAATGTTTTTAATAGCAAATACATTTCTTTAATTCAAGCAGGCATTAATTTGGTTACCGGTATAACCCATATAGTAGAAATAATGTACCATCTTTTATCAAAATAACTTATTGTTTGGAAATGTACACAAATTTTCCGAAAATAAACTTGAAAATTTTCCGAAAAAAATGGTTTCGTAGCCAACCCTTAGGTTAATAGCAAATTGGGTTATTGAAATTTGAAGCATTTAATGAAAATCGCTACCAAACGCACTTACCGCGTCGAGATTTTTTTAATTACAACTTTGCATCATATTTCAATAAAAAACGCAAAAATGCAATAATATAAGGGATGTTCGATTTTTTTTGTAAGTATCACCAACGGCTTATGGGGCACCCTGTGATTGTCAAGATAATTTTATAAGATGCAGCTCAAAACACCCTATAATTAACGTATACAATTTTTTCTCGTATCTTGTATAATAACAATTATATTTAGCTTTCCCGTAGAAATGCGACACCCTGTATATATGTAAACAAATAAAAATTGAAACTAAATCCGGATATGGATTTCAGAGGGCCTAGCTTGCACTCATTGGAGGAAATCTTTTTAAAATTCAAAAGTCGCGGTCTGTTCATTAACGAATTGTTTCTACGAAAATTAGCTAAAAATTATATACCGTTCATCCATGGAGCTTAACTAAAACTACTACCAGAGCATCAGAGAAAGGGTTTCTTTGGAATGAATTTTCTGGAAATATTTTATTAAAATGAAGGACAATGACGGTTGAAGCTGAAACTTAAGTGTTGACAGAACACTCTCCTTGCGACATTTTCTCTACATAACCCGTATTGGTTTCAGGTTCTTTGCATTATTGTTGCCAATTTTGATGTTTCAAATCGCGACTTTGACGTTTTGAGGAACACCCTTGTTTTTAAATGCCTATAACTTTTTTGCCTTAAAATCTATAGACCTGAATTTTAGTACATGGCTCCCTATCTTTATAATGTAAACACGCTTACCAAATTGGGTTGGCTTACTTTGTTATTTCCGGTGATATATATTTTTTTCCGAAAAAAAAACACAAAATTTTCCGAGAAAACCTGGGCCGATGTTCCTGGCTAACGAACTTGTCCAAGCCAACCAAATGTGATCAAAACCGGCCCATTATTTTTCGAGTTAGCGGTGTGATATATATATATATATATATATATATATATATATATATATATATATATATATATATATATATATATATATATATATATATATATTATGTAATGACAAATTGAAAACGAAACAGACCGATTTGCGTCTAGATAATTTTATTTTAAGAAACGCTGAAACATGTCAATTTTAATATTGAGGGGGACATGTTTTGACATAAAACTCAACTTTGTCACATCAACCCCTTAAGAGTGGTGATAACAACCCTTATATATTAAATAGGGAACATGGGTCGAGTGTTACATCATTTGAAAGCTCTTTCTTTTATGAATTCAGCACACAAATTTTTTTTTGAAGTTTTATCAACTCGTTTAAAAATTATTCACAGTTGGAGTTGCAAGAACGTATTTCATTCATTGTGATAAGAAATGCACTAATTAGTCAATTTTTCTCTCAAAAAAACTAAAAAGCAAAAGCAAACGTTTAAAAATGTTTATTCAGTTAAGTAAGTGTTGAAATTGTTGACCACCAGCTTCCATACAAAAGTACAAATTTTGTTCAAAACCAGCTCTGACATTCTGGAGCATTTGTGAAGTTATTAGACAGCATTCTTCAACAATGCGTCGTCGTAATTCTTACAGAGACTCCGGTACTGTTGCGTAAATTCTACTCTTTAAATGGCCCCATAGAAAGAAGTCTAAAGGAGTTAAATCCGGTGATCTAGGGGCCACTCAATAGCACCTCTACGCCAAATCCATTGTCCTCGAAACTCTCTGTTCAAAAACTCCCTAACACGTTGTGAAAATGCGGAGGAGCTCCATCTTGTTGAAACACTAATTAATTTTCTTGGTAGCGATCATCATTTTCAACAATGTCAATTAGTAGAGGGTAAACGATATCTTCTAGTAGCTCCAAATACGTTTCGCCACTCAAATTGTCATAAAGAAAAATTGGTCCGATTAAACGGTCTCAAAAAATGCTAGTCCAGACATTCAATTTCTGTGGAGTTTGAGTGTGGACTTCGTGAAAATTGCTTGGATTGTTATCTGCTCGATAACGACAATTATGACAATTGACTGTAGAGTTTAATAAAAACGTACACTCGTCTGAAAAACAGATATTGAACAGAAAGTTCCCGTTATCAGCTATTCGTGCAGTCATAACTTCACAAAACTCCAGCCGCCGATCAAAATCATTTTCATTCAGTTGTTGTACAAGATGGATTTTATGCGGGTGAAATTTATGATGCTTCAACATTCGCTGAATAGTTCTTCTTTTGATGTTTGAAACAGTGGCCAATTTTCTCGTGCCAAAGTTGGGTCTGCAGCAATTTGTCCTTAAACTTCAATCTCAGTAGTCTCATTTTTAACCGAAAATTCACGTTCAGGATCCCGTTTTTTGTTGGCTACTGAAGCACTTTGTCGAAACTTTGCAACTAACTCCAAAATGTATTTTCTGTTAACATGTCTGTTCAGATGTCGTTCATTAAACAAATTTGCGGTACGGTTGGCACAGTCATCGTTTTTGAAAAAAAGAGTAATTATCTCAACTCTTTCTTCTACAGAATACACTATTCTGAAATTAATTTTCGGTAGTACTATCAAGTATTAAACGGACATATAAACTGAAATAATAAACCGCATTTCTCTCATTCCGATAAGAAATGTTTTAATAGTCAATTTTTTTGTTTACAAACCAACAAAACATTGACTATCAGCACATTTCTTATCGGAATTAAATGCGTTTTTGCATCTTCAACTGTAAAAATTTTTTAAACGAGTTGATAAAACTTCCAACAAAATTAGTGTGCTGAATTCAGAAAAGAAAGAGCCTCAAATGATATAACACTTGACCAGGTTCCCTGTTTAAAATATACGGGTTGTTATCCCCACCCTTAAGGGGTTAATGTGGCAAATTTGAGTTTTATGTCAAAATATGTCCCCGTCAATACTAAAATTGACCTGTTTCAGAGTTTCTTAAAAAAAAATTCTCTGGACGCAAATCGGTCTGTTTCGTTTTCAATGCGCCACCCTATATATATATATATATATATATATATATATATATATATATATATATATATATATATATATATAATAATTTATTGTTTCATAATAAGCAAATACATAGAGAATGTTTGAAGATATGACTACAGTAAACTTAACTATGACAACACAGCTGTGGTAAATAAGGATTGTCGTTACATTTTATATATATATATATATATATATATATATATATATATATATATATATATATATATATATCATACATTAATTTATGATTTAACACATCTACGCTACATTACGGCTAAGTACAATATTCATTCATGTTAAATGTTATAGATTATAGAGAGTACGGTAAACCCGTAAGGGGTTTGTTTGTAATAAAGAAGGCGATCAGAAAATGGTCTAATTATTATGCGTTTCTAAGAAAATAATATACCATAACAAGGTACGTCTATGGGCAGGTAAGTTATCTTTTTATTTTTTATATATAAATTGAAACGGTGAATTAGTGCATTTTTTTAAAGAAAATTCACTAAAATACGGTATTTGTATAAAAATTTGTTGCTGTAGCACACCATTTTCTTTTGTTTGCAGCGTCATAAATGATCTAGGCTTGTAACATACAATGTTAAAACTTCTTTGATTGTAAACCATGTTATCTTCCTCATAAAAATTCGCTTACATGAAAATAAAGTCATTATTTTCATCTCTTGGACACCATCTTCTTTATAATGCACAATGGCTCTTTTAATGTTTGCAGTTTCAGTTATAACGTGAATTACACCGACTTCAGGATTTATCGCGTTGATTACGCCTTTGCGCGAGAAATATTTTAGATAATGGTGAAATTTTTATTGCGATTCTCTGTAAAGCTTATGTAATTAGCGAGTATAATGTTCAGCTTTGGTACATCTTCTATAAATTTAGCGGTATTTATTCAGAGTGTATTATATAACAGAGTAATGAGTGAAGATTCGAACCTCTGCTGAACATTGAAAAGTAGAATTTGAAGAACCCAATTCATCGCAATACACTTTTCAGACCTGACGATCGTTTCGCTAACAAAGTAAGCGTCATCAGTGGGATGAATAAATTAAGTTTATAACTAATGAATAACTGGGTTAATCATACCTCTGATGACGCAAACTTTGTTAGCGAAACGATCGTCAGGTCTAAAAACTGTATTGTGATGCATTGGGTTCTCCAAGTTGTACTTATAACAGAGTAAATGAGTACACGTTGGGAAAACAATTCATCACAACACAACTTTAAATCCTCATCCAGGTGCAAAGGAAACGTCGCCTCATTGTTCGGAACATGGCCCTCTGTCTACAACAGCTTTTTAGCGAATTTTCATTAAGATTAAGGTCACTATGAAAACCTTTTGAAAAAATTTCTTCAGATGAGCGCGAATTTGGGTCCCTATAACTCCATTATTTATATATATATATATATATATATATATATATATATATATATATATATATATATATTTGTAAGGGTAACTGGAATTAGACTTTACATATGGTGTAAGTAAACCTATGTTGTGAATTTTAAGTAATTTGGTACACAATATTTAGAGTTTTTTCCAAATTAAAAATAAAATCTGAAAGACATGCATTGAAAAGAAGTCGTTAAAGTCCAATGCTTGGGAGACAGAGTAGTTAACTGCCATGCGTAGGTTGATTCATACAACAGTTACAAACCATACATCGACGGTAACCAAACTAAATAATAACAGGAATAAAACATACTACCCGAACCAACAATCGTGCAATCTCGGCCACAAATATCGCAAATGACACACGACATGAAATAAAAATTTTGCTACGTGATTGCTATTTAACTGGGGATTCAATAAATTTTTAAAATACATTATATTTGTAGCTTGATGAACGGCACCAAATACAGTTTTGGCACAGTATAGATACATTATACTGTAGTTTTGGACTGAAAGTGTAGCATAATATAGTAGAAATGTAAACAAAATCAACTCAAGTCTCTATAAAAATGATTCTAAGATCCTTTTATCTTGAAACTTAAAAGTAAGACGTCATATAAGACCAAAACAGTCTTTGAATGTATTTTAGTGGCACCTGCACTCATTCTATAATTATCTGTTATGTACATTTTCAATATAATATCCCGGACATGAAGCCGGTGTTAAGTATCATCTAAACATATCATCTTCGATGGTTTTTGTTTTGTTTTATTTTGACATTTGGAGAAACAATAGTGCAGCGATTTCATACGTTTTGAACAAGATCACATTTTTGTTTAAAATCCCTGAATAAGTTTGTCACCTTTGAGTCTGAAATTATAATTTTCAGCAGATATTTTGTTATTGTTGATATTGAAAAAACAGGTTTAATTAGGTTGACTAAAATGATATCATTCTGACGATTAATAAGGAAAAATAACCTTTATAATTCGGCAGATATTTTACTTTTTTTAATATGAATTAAATTTCCTTCTGGAAGTCTTTTGTAACTTTAATGGAATTTGTAATAAAAGTTTCTTAAAAAAAAAGAAAATTGCGTTTGGAGGATTTTTCTCAAAATAGTTAGAACACAAGATTTTCTTTATAATATAGATATATTTATGGTAACAGTTTTGAAAGAATTCTTCAAATCTGCGCGTACTAGGACCTCTATAATCAGTCTTCAAAGTCTGTGTAAGTTTAAAGTATTAATTTCAGTGCCGTATATACACAATTCTTGTGAAAATTCACTGGTATAACGTACTTGCTGGGTCCCGATTTTTTTAATTTTATTTAGTTTATTGTTGCTTCCGCACTTTACTAAGTGGTCTGGGTTTTCCAAAACTACCTTACTACATACCAAAATTCAACTTTTTAAGTTTATAGAAAATGTTATTTAAATTTGAAGCATTTAATGAAAATTCACTACCATAACGCAGATGCTTCGTCCAGAACTTTTTTTTAAATAGTTTTGGTTTCGTGCTTATATGCTAATTTTAGATAACATATTACGTTTTTGTAGCAAAATAATTGAAATACGGGAGACAAGACGTTTATTTAACAGTTATTATTAGTGAATTTTTATTAAGAAGAGGTATCGATGGTGAGACTTTCGGAAAGTTTCTACAAATGAGCACGAATTAGGACCTCTGGAACCCATTTCCATGATCAGTTAATATATATATATATATATATATATATATATATATATATATATATATATATATATATATATATATATATATATATATATATATATATATATATATCCAACCGATAACTCAAAAATCACTTCACTGATTTGGACCAAATTTGGGAATTACCCTTATTTTGCTAATGGCTTGGATGAGTTCGTTAATCAAATCTTAGCGGCCAATTTTTCTAAGTAAAAAATTAATTTTTTTTTCAATCTCAATACCTCTCAAATTGTCTAAGTGATTACAACGTAAAAGAACATAGACAGACGTGGTTGTGTACCAATTTTCAAGTCATTTGATCAAAGGAAAATCAAGTTATTCGAAATTAATAATAAAATAATCCTCAACATCCCTTCAGATTATAATACAATATTTACAATGTTAAAAAAAAACAGATGACGTTTTATGTATTGCTATTCTATTCAAATAAGTCGTAGATGAAAATCTAAACAATGGAGGTTGTCGCAGGTTATCAGCCTGGACAGCGTTGTGAGAGAGATACGACAGGGACGCCCTCTCGGTGCAGGACCAGTTAGTATGTCTAGTTTACACAAAATATAATAGATAGAGCTGTACAATCAACTAAGAATTGTGTAATGTCAGCCTTGGACCATTTATTTCCTAATACCAGGACAAAGTTTCAAACACCGGTAATTTTAGCATGCAAATGTATACTATAAAAGGTTCGGGACGCATCAAGTGCGTTATAGTAGTGAAATTTTCATAAGAATTGTACACAATTAGTAAGATGTATTATTAAAACTGATTCTTTAAATTTAAATGGACCTTAGAGATCGGTTTTAGAGTCCCAGTTAGCGATTATTTGAAAAAAAATATATTTTATGTGAAGCTAAAAAATTAAAATTTGGTCTTAGATATAATATGTAAACTGTAAGCAAATTGTCTTACAAATTTCATTGAAGTTACAAACGTTTTTCAGAAAAAAATATTTACAAAGGGAATGTACCTGTCAAATTATAAACATGGCAAGTATTTTTCCTTATTAATTGCTTGGATGGTTTTGTTTTAGTCTACCCATCCACTTTTTGCAAACAACAAACAACAAAAAAGGTTTTTTATGTTATGGTAAAAAATGTCCGTAAAAATATTTCAAATCCGATAGCTCAATAAATTTCCCATTAAGCCAGCATATTAAATCTTGAACCATAGTAACACCTATGTAAACGCACGTGGGTAATAAATTAAAGAATAATAACATAATGAGCTTCGCGGATCACTACAAATTTGTTTTCAAAAACCTTTTCTGTTGTTTATTGTTTGCAAAAAGTGGATGGGTAGACTAAAACAAAACCATCCAAGCAATTAATAAGGAAAAATACTTGCCATGTTTATAATTTGACAGGTACATTCCCTTTGTAAATAATTATTTTTTTCTGAAAAGCTTTTGTAACTTTAATGGAATTTGTAACACAATTTTTTTTAAAACACCTATTTACATATTATATCTAAGACCAAATTTTAATTTTGTAGCTCCATATAAAACATACATTTTTTCAAATAATCGCCAACTAGGATTGTAAAACCGATCTCAAGGATCTATTTAAATTTAAAGAATTAGTTTTAATAGTATATCTTACTAATAGTGTACAATTCTTTTGAAAATCACTACCTACTATAACGCACTTGCTGCGTCTCGAATAATTTTTTTTTGCATAACGTTTAAACTTTCTCAGTTCAACATCCTAACGACAAACTAAAAATAAATTCCATAAAATAATAAACAAATTCAATATATAAGTACTGCGAAACTCTTGTAAATAATGTATTTTATCAATTCTAAGTACGCCAATTACGTTTTCTTATGTTAATTTAGAATTTAATTACTACTACAAAATGCGTTGCTTTTCGCGTAATCTTATTATTATTTACTCCTTGCTAGATTTAACGTTTAATTTAAGTTCAGCAAGTGAAAGCGTTGCTTCCTTGCTTATGGAATACGCTGATGATGACAAATAGTATCCTATTTATAGACTCCGCATTCGTTCGGGCTTACCGTCATAGATGTCAGCACTTATCCTGTTACGGTGTTCGATGGTTTTATACTTTTAGATCTTGAGAATTTCTGACCTAGGAAGAAAGCGTGTTTATTTTATTTCTTTACTTATAGGTGGGATATATGATACAACTTGATTTTACAAATTAATATATTTTAGCTTCTTTTAACAACGAACTGTTCTTCAAACAAAATTATAATTCGATATTGCTGTATTACTGAACATAGTAATATAATGTTTGGAGCGCTTATTAGGTATTAATTTCAGCAAAAACTTTAAGTATTTATACAAGGGGAAATAGAAAATATATTTTTGACATGGTACTGGCAGACTTTTTAACCAATTGTTAAATACAGAATAAATAAAATATTTAGGTTGCAGTCAACGTTGCGGATGGTAAGTATTTATTTAATGTCTAAGTTAATAAATTAACCCAGTAAAAAACATAAAGGTCGTCATATTTACGTAAACTTTTACGGCGGGTTATAAAATATTTTACAAGCAAAATTAATAATCCAATACCGAAAATACGTTAAAAAAAGAAACACAACGAAACATCTCAGGGTAGTTTGATCTAACTGGTTTTTGAGGTCATATTTCACAATCGCTTGAATTTTGAACCAAAATTAAAATCATTAGCTCGGGGGTTTCTAATGTTTATAAACTAATTCTGCATACACAGATGGCCGCCTCTTAGAATGCTTGGAAAAGTGCAAACGATCTAAACTATAAATGTCACATTTTTAAAATCCAGTTATAAACATTTTTAATTTGAGATTAAGTCAACTAATAATAAAGGCAGTAAAACTTTTGCCAGTCAAAAAGCCTGCGGTCGATTTTAGCTGCACTAAGAATGTCTCAGATGGACATGAGCATATTTTATGTGATATTTTGGTGAACTAATAACAACACATTTTTTAGTGTTCGCAAAAAAAAACATCCTGCAGTGGGTACTCTGATCTGGCTGATTTTCTAAACACCTCATTTCACAGTTAGAGGCATTATATATACCAACCACAAAGTCATTGCCCTTAGGCTTTCGAAAGTTATAGCATGCACACGTACATGCAGAAGCACACTTACACTAATTGAAGATTGGAACCTGTGATGAGCCCTGATAACTACACTTGGAGAACCCAAATCACCACATTTTTAAAAACTTTGGTTTCACATATCTAAACTACCCTATTATATATCGGACGTGCCCGTCTTTACTGTGAAGTGATCTATCAACCGACTTATTATAGGCGGCGGTGCGAAGTTCATATACTTTTTATTATTATTATATTTAGCTATATATATATATATATATATATATATATATATATATATATATATATATATATATATATATATATATATATATATATATATATATATATACTTTCGAAAGCGTCTAGGTCTCCCGGTTGTCTAACATGTTTAATCAGTTAATTGATATACATTGCTAAACATAGTAATAATAAAGTAAGTTGGTTGATATATAACTTCACAGACAAGACCGGCAGAAGCACGTCCGATAGATAATAGGGTAGTTTAAACATTTCCGCCAAACGAAATATGTTAATTTTTGTTTGTTGGCCCACCCTCTATCGTTATGGCCCGACTACCTACTCAATAATATAAGCAGAGCTGTAGATGTAACATATTTAGAATTATTTATCATCTGATGACGCAAACTTGGTTAGTGAAACGATAGTCAGGCTTTTAATGTGTTGTGCTGATTCGGGTTATCCAGGTGTACTTATCACAACTACACGCTACTGACTTAAAACAACTTACCTGAGAAACAAAACTAGGAAACGGGTGGAAACGATAAATCCATTTGTACATTTGTGTTTACACACACACACACACACACACACACACACACACACACACACAGGTTTAGTTAAGTTGATGCTTTCGCTGTGGGTTTAGTGAAGTTTATGGTTTAACGGTATATAATTTTTTTAGCAAATTTTCGTAGAACAAATTCGCTACTGCATTTTAACATTTTTTATCGAAATATGATGCATGTTTGTAAGAAAAAAATCTGGACGCAGTAAGGGCGTTTTGGTAGCAAATTTTCATTAAATCCTTCAAATTTCAATAACTCAATTTGCTATTAACGTAAGTCTTGTTGGTTAGGAAACCAAGATATAACTTTATTTTCGGAAATTTTTTGTATGAACGCAGCAATGGCGTTTTGGTTGCGAATTTTCATTAAATGTTTCAAATTTCAATAACGTAATTTGCTATTAACCTAACGTTCATTGGCTAGGAGACCAGTTTTCTCGGAAACATTTAAAGTTTATTTTCGGAAAATTTTTGTACATTTTCAAATAATTATTTTGATAAAATATGGTAAATTGTTCCTACTATATAGGTAATACCGGTAACCAAATTGATGGCTGCTCGCATTAGAGCGATATATTTTTATTAAAAACATTTTTATGAAAATTCATTTCCATAACTCACTAGCTGAGTCCAGAGTTTTTTTTCTTATTGCAACTGGCAAGAAAGTGTATATCCTTGGAACAGTGTGTATATGACAGTGCTACCTTATAAACCTTCCAGCATATGCAATTGCAACGCTTCTTGTTCTGTAAATAGATGAAACCAATTCAACCGAACTTAAATTTTTTAGTTGGCATTTTATCAAATTTACCACGTACACGTTTAACATCAAAGACTCCAGAATTTAAAAACAATTTTCCGATGTACATTCAGATGTATTTCTCATTCCACATATTAACCTGGGTACACATTTTTGAGTTGTTTCCAGAATTCTCATATACAATCCTGCTGCACAACCACAGCCGCGATTTGAAACGTCAAAATTTTCAATTATTAGACGAAGAACCTGAAGCAAATACGGGCTATGTAAAGCAAATGACTTAATAAATGTGTTTTACAAAGCCTTAAGTATAGCTACAACCATCATTATGCCTCATTTTACTAAAATATTTGCAGAAAATTCATTTCAAATAGACCCATCTATGTTGATTTGACAGTAGTTTCAATTATAGAGTGTGTGGTTTAATAGTCTATACTTTTTCACAAATTTTCGTAGAAAAAAATTGTTAATAAGGAGACCGCGACAATTTCTTAAAAATATTTCGTCAGAGAAGTGCGAACTAGGTTATACCGGTAACAAAATTTAATGCCCCTCTTCAATAAAAAAAGAAATATTTGGTAGCATTAGAAATTTATTTATGAAAATTTACTCTTATAACGCATTTGGTGCGTCCAAACCTTTTATTCATATATGTAGCAAAAAATTGTCAAGGCCTTGTTTATGAACCACTCAAACACTAAACCAAGATCCTTACTGTTTGTGCTACATAAACCCTCAAAACTCAGGCTCGAATAGACAACCGTAGTGCCGTCCACCTAGAAAATTATTTAACTCTAAAATCTTTACTAGTACAGTTTATCAGTGTATAGATTAAATATAAAAGGGCTCAGAACACTTCCCTGAGGTACTCCATATCTCAACTTTTGTAGTTGGCTGTAGCAGCCTCGTAAGGATACACACTGGAATTGACCATTTAAATAGCTCCTGAAAAGCTTAAGCGCAGCACCCTTGACACATATATATTCGCTTTCTAACCCCTCAACGTTGTAGAATGTCATTTTCTAATTTAAAATTGACTTGTTTTGGAATGCTTTATGAATATGGACAATAAATTATGTACTGAATTTATTCAATTTGACTGTTTCACACTGTATATTTACGTCTTATCTATCCAAGGCAGAATTTACAAATTATTAAAAGAGATTTACATCAAACTTACCACACATCTTTTTTTTCATAAATCTTTTGGAGAAGTTCGTTACCCAGCCCAATTGTAGCAGTTTTTCTCAAAAACTTCATGTTTATATAGAATTATGTACTAAGTAGTTTAATAAAATTAGGAACATGTGTTGCCCTTATAGAAAGTTTGTTATGTACTAAAACTGTCCATAATTTAAAGGTAAATTATTTTATTGCCCTTACTTAGAAAAAAGCCTTTTATATAAAATACAGAAAAAAGTTCGTCGTGTCTGTATTTAGTATGGAAATTAAGTTATTATATTGTGTATAAATCTTTGAAAATTCACATCAGAATACACTTGCTGCTTCTAGACTTGAGCTACTAATTTTATGAGCTTCTCATTTAATTTTAGTGAATTTTCTTAAAAAAAAATTCACTAATGAGGAGATCCCGGCTTTTGAATTTTGAAAAAATTTCTTTAAATGAGGCCCCCCAGAACACATCTGGAGTCAGTTTCATTTTTTTAATGTTTATATATATATATATATATTTATATATATATATATATATATATATATATATATATATATATATATATATATATATATATATATATATATATATATCCGGAATTAACAAAGTAAGGGCAACCAAATTTGGTACGCCGGTTTACCTCCTTACAGGTAAGTTACCTACCAAAATTTACCTATCTAGGTCAAAAGACAAAAAAGTTATAGGCATTTAAAGAAAAATTAATTGGGGTTTTCCTCAAAACGTCAAAGTTGCGATTTAGAATGTCAAAATCGGCAACATTTCATAACTTGAATCTTATACGGGCTATGGAAATCAAATGTCTCAAGAAGGATGTTTTACAAACCCTGAAGTCTTAGTTTCAACCGTCATTGCCCTTCATTTTACTAAAATGTTTCCAGAAAATTCATTTTAAATAGACCCTTTCTCTGATGATTGACAGTAGCCTTAGCTATAGAGTTTATCGTTTAATGGTATATAATTATTGTCGACTTTTCGTAAAAAATCAATAAAGCTCAATATATCCGTTATTATACAAGACATGAAAAAAATGTATATATATATATATATATATATATATATATATATATATATATATATATATATATATATATATATATATATATATATTATCTATAGGGTGTCTTGAGCTACATCTTAAAAAAATATTTCTACAATCACAGGCTGGCCCATAAGTCGTTAGTGATACAAATTTTCTTTTTTTTTTATCAAACACGCCTTATGTTATTGCATTTTTGCATTTTCCATCGAAATATAATGCATGTTTGGAAGAAAAGAAATTCTGCATGCAGCAAGTGCGTAATGGTAGCGAATTTTGATCAAATGCTTCATATTTGAATAACCCAATTTGCTATTAACCTATAAGGTTGACCAAGAAACGAGTTTTTCCGGGAACACTAAGTTTACTTTTGGAAATTTTTGTACATTTTCACACAATAAAGTTATTTTTATGAAACATGGCACATTGTTTTTACTATATAGGTTATACTGGTAACCAAAATTAATGCCCGATTTCTTAAAAAGAAAACACATATTTTCAATAAAAACATTTTTATGAAAATTCACTACCATAACGCACTTGCTGCGTCCAGAGTTTTTATTGTTTTACCGTTTATCTAAATTTTATTGATAAAACTAAGAAGTTTAGTTGGCTTGTTTGACACAAAATATACATAAAAGTTATCTACAATTTGTCATAATGATCATAATTTTATGAATAATAATAAGCTTAAGTTCAAATATGAAACCTAAAGCTCATAAGAATTAGGAAACTTAATAAAAAGAAACAAAGATTTTTATTTAAAATTAGGCAATATTTTTTTAAATGCATTATTTGTTCATTGGTGATATTAATTCTACAATGAAAGTTGACAAGAAAGCTGCGATGGTTTCAGATGTTGTTTAATGATTTCATTTACCCGATTAAATAATAAACTTTAAAACAGCCACCTTCTTTAAATACTTGCATCACGTTCTTCTCCAAGAAGTATATGTTTAAAGCGGACAAGTTTTTAGATTTTACGCAGTACATTCCTTTCAGTGACAACAGGCTGACTTCTTCCAATTAAGTATTTTCAAATGTATTTGAAAAAAAGGTGGAAAATTACAAAAACTTACTCGCACAGGATGAAGTAATGCGTTGGTCATTTACCTTTTGCATACGCTTGTTTGTAGCTTGTTATTAAAACTGGTGAGGAATTATTGTAATAAGAACACGACTACTTTATCCATTACGACTTGACACATTTTTAAGAGCAATTAATTCAATAATTCAAGATTGGATCAGAGAGGTTTCGGATTAACAAGCCGTGGCTCTGTTTGGCCAGCAAGGGAACAAGTTCTCGTAGGCTAACCTTCTTAATGGAATATATAATTAGGGAGGCATCTATGTCTAGCTTTATTATAAAGCTAAACTTTAACTAACTAATTACTATGCATATATATATACTGTAGCTGACAATGCTAGGGTTTTAAAATGTTTATACTCAATTCCCATGGTTTTAGTGTACTTTTGAGTTAAGAAATACTTACAATATAATTTCAAGCCGATGTTACACCTTTTTCTGTATGTAAACTGGAATACAAAAGCAGCGATGTTACAAAATATCAACTTATTTAATTTAACAAGTTGCAGGTATCAGTAGCGGCTCGTGTCTTAATGCATTGGGGGTGCGCAAGAAAAAAAGTTCGGGACGCAGCAAGTGCGTTATGGTAGTGAATTTTTATTAAATGCTTCAAATTTGAATAACTCAAGTTTCTACGAACTTAGAAAGTTTAATTTTGGTGTATAGTAGGGTCTTACCCAGATCAACACATCCACCAAATTTCATCGAAATAACTTTGTTATTTTCGGAGAAAAAAAATTGTTTCAAAAGAAAGGTCAAAATTTAAAAAACTCAATTTTCTATAAACTTATAAAGTTGAATTTTGGTGCGTAGTAAGATCTTTATCGAGGCAATATATCCACCAAAGTTCATTAACATAACTTTGTAATTTTCTGAGAAAAAAAGAAATTTCTAGAGAAAACTCAAAATTTTAAAAACTTAATCTTCTATAAACTTAGAAAGTTTAATTTTGGTTTATAGTAGAATCTTACCCAGGGCAACATTTTCACCAAATTTCATTAAAATAACTTGGTAATTTTCGGAGAAAAAAAAATTTCAAAAGAAAACTCAAAATTTTCCCGGAAAACCTTATCCGATCTTCCTGAATAACGAACCCATCTAAGCCATTAATAAAAGAAAGGCACTTACCGAGTTTCATCGAAATCGGTTGATTATTTTTTAAGTTAGCGGTTGGATACACACACACACAGATATATATATATATATATATATATATATATATATATATATATATATATATATATATATATATGTATATATATATATATATATATATATATATATATATATATATATATATATATATATATATATATATATATATATATATATATATATATATATATATATATATATATAGTAGTAATTTTCGTCTTCGCGTCGGATTGATTTTTAATTAGATCATTTCGTTGTTGTTTACATGTTCTAACAAGAGAGAATTATTTTTATTATGATGGCCACTACTTCGGGTTGCTTAATAAGTGGACAAAATAATTATGATACTGTGATTAATTCAGTGGATAATATTATAAATTTAAAGGTTAACTTTTTAAGGGACTTTTTAACTACTATAACGTATAACTAACTAGAGGAAAATTTAAGTAGTTAATAATTATTAAGTTTAGTAAGTAGGTTTTTTTAAGTAAATTTTTATTTAAAAAAATTCACTAATAGAGAGGTATCGATGGTAAGACTTTGCAAAAAAATTCAAAATTTTAATTTTCATATGTTTATATATATATATATATATATATATATATATATATATATATATATATATATATATATATATATATATATATATATATATATATATATATATATATATATATATATATATATAAACATTTAAAAATTAAAACTGACCCCGGATATGGGTTCTAGGGTCCTAGTTCCGCTCAATTTTTTTAATAAAAATTTACTAAAAAAAACCTACTTACTTAACTTAATAATTATTAACTACATATTTATTTTGTCCACTTATTAAGCAACCCGAAGTAGTGGCCATCATAATAAAAATAATTGTCTTGTTAGAACATGTAAACAACAACGAAATGATCTAATTAAAAATCAATCCGACGCGAAGACGAAAATTACTAGGTAGTAGGTACAGACGCTCTACCAAAAGTCCACTACAAACTGGAAGTGTGTAATTTTATAGCGCACAACAGATTGCATATTCGGTCGTTCTCGACGATGATCGGTGATCATTTCGCACTGAAGTATCGCATTTCCTGGAGAGCGCCGAAAAATACACACCGCCGCCTGACTGCTTTATATGGATATGGATGTATATAACGTCTGCAACGATTAACACTATACTTATGACTTATTCTGATTCTGTATTCTGTACTAATGGCTGCCGACTCTCTGCGATCCTCGATATACTAATTTTGTTTGTTGAATGCAGGAGGTAAAAAAGTAAATAAACATTTATTAAAATATAGCATTGCAATAATATTAATTTTTTCACGGCAGGAGACAGTGCGCGCGCACGGCCGCACTTATTGAGGAGCCGCCCCTGGCAGGTATAAAACACTATTTATATAATTTGTTTTCTGTATTAAGTTTGCCTTTTGGTTAATACATTTCGATAAACGCTTTAATATAAAGTTAAGATCTCTGTGGCCGTGCGGGAAAGTCGATTCAGACTTTCCAATTCGGACTCGGGGGACGACGGTTCGAGCCTCACCGGCGGCGGATGATTTTTCAAAATCACTGTCGTCGTTGAGATCGAGCTCAAGGTGGAGGGTAGGTTAGTTAAGATGAGCAAAAAGGGTCAGCAATGGCCTAATTGCCAGTAAGCATCTTACCTTTACCTAAGATCTCTGACAAGCACAATTCTGCATATACTTGACTATTTTTAATATACAAGCTGGTTCATTAGTATGACAAAACCCGTTATACACTTACCGTAAAGGATACAAAAAAGTGCTTTAAAAATTACAGATAATCTTAGGTTACTTTTTTTAGCAATATTTTCAACTATACAGACTCTTTTGCATTTTTAACACAATTTATTTAAAATAGGACACCGTATACACAAAAAATGAGCTAAAACTATATGTACAGTAAGTACAGTAAAATATACAGTGAGCTGAAACTATACGTACAGTAAAATAGGGGCAAAATTATGGTATAAATTCATTAAAATTTGAGCGGTTTGTGTTTTCACTAAATGCTCGAGTACGTTGACTGTATTTTTCAAAAACACATTTTTGCATAACATTTACGTTCCTCCCACTCCTGCTTTTCAAATATCACGTCATCGACATTCTTTTTAAGTGACAACCCTCGTTTTATGTTTTTATTTTGATATATCATTGAATTGTCTACAGGGTACCATCAAAATTTTCACATCGTTAAATTTTCGAATGAAAGTCATTTCAAATGTGGAAAACATAAACTGTACATGTTCAAAACAACACTAAAAGATAAGGAATAGGATATGGTTATTTCCTGTAAATAAAATGTTCAAAATTGTATCCACAAGTAGGTACTATTTAATAATACAGAAGAATCAGGTGGACGTCATTGTCAAATGAAGGTTATTCCTAATAACAGAAATCTCTTTTGTAAGTATGGCATATTTAAGTAAAACCCAGCGTTTAAAAATTTTAATTCTTGTTGGATGCGGTGATAAAACCAGAACACAGCAAGCAGTTTGCAATATGTTTAATGCAAAGTATTTACATAGACGTATCAGCCAATCCACTGTGAGTAAAATCAACAAGAAATTCAGAAAAAGTCGACATGTTAAACACACGAAAAGTGCAGGAAAATTGATGAAAACGTAAAACTTGATATTTTATTAAGTATGTTAAGTATTACGTTTACGTTCAATTAAAAATATTTTTTCTGAATTCAAAAGTACGATCTTTCCATTATATATATATATATATATATATATATATATATATATATATATATATATATATATATCACCACGATAACTCAAAAAATAATGAATCATTTTTTATAAAATTTGGCTGGGTGTTTTTTTAGTAATTGGCTTAGACATGGTCGGTAACCAGGAAAATGTGACAAGGGTTTTTAGTTAAATTCTGCGTTTCCTCTCGGGAAAAATTTTGTTGCTTCGGAAATAACAACGCTATTGTAACTGTTGTCAGAAACACCTAATACAAATTCTAATTTTTATGTAAATCCATAAATTAAAAGTCTGGACGCAGCAAGTGCGTTATGATAGTGAATTTTCATAAAAATGTTTTAAATAGCAAATATCTGTTTTTTTAATAAAGCAGGCATCAAATTTGGTTCCCAGTATAACATATGTAGTAGAAACAATGTACCATATTATATCAAAATAACTTTATTGCTTGAAAATGTAAAAAAAAATCGAAAATAAACTTAAAATGTTCCCGAAGATACTAGTTTCCTGTCCAACGAAGTTAATAGCAAATTGAGCTATCCAAATTTGAGGCATGCAATAAAAATTTGCTACCATAACGCACTTGCTGAGTCCTGAATTTATTTTCTTACAAACATGCATTATAATTTCGTGGTCGAAATTCCATACATTTAAGGTCAGATCAGAACTGACACCGTCAGTGGGAATCCGTCTGTATATATATATATATATATATATATATATATATATATATATATATATATATATATATATATATATATATATATATATATATATATATAAATTGAAACTTACCCCGGATATGTGTTCTCGGGGGCCTAATTAGTGCCTATTTGAAGGAATTTTTTCAAAATTCAAAAGTTGGGATCTCCTCATTTGTGTGTGTTTTTAAGAAAATTCATAAAAAGACAATTTATGTTTTCTAACAGAAAAAAGTTATAATTTGCCTGCTGCTTGAACGAATATCTCTATGGTGTTACAAAATGTTGACTTTCAACTTAGGTTACAGGTTACAAACTATAAAATACATTTTTTAAGGTAAAAGTTTAAACTCAAAATCGTTTTTGTTTTCTAGCAGATAAATATATCTTTTCTGTCGTTTGGGCAAATTTGTTTGGTGTCACAAAAGGTTGAATTTCGGCTAAGGTTAGAAGTTAATAGTATTCCAATTCTTGTTTTTACGTAATACTATACTTTCTGTTTTCTAACAGAAAAATAGTTTTCCTGCCGTTTGAAGGAATGTGTGTAACGTGTCACAAAATCTTGACTCTTAATCCAGTTTAGAGGAATAAAATTTTTCAATTCTTGTTTTTACATAAAGCTATAAATTGAAAATACATTTGTGTGCTAACAGAAAAATATATTTTTCTGCTGTTCGAATAAGTATGAATTGTGTTACAAAATGTTGGCACTCATTTTACATTAGACATTAAAAACATTAAAAATGGGGTTTAAACTTGGTAGTTGCAAAAAAAATTATATTTACAAGAGGACAGTAAAACGGGTTTTGTATTCGCAAGGCTCTCAAAAGTCTTTTCTTCAGATTATAAATTATTCTTATTATTTTTAATAAACGATATTATACAAATTCTTACCTTAGACCGTTGATTTTTAGATGCAATTCAAATCTCTTCTATAACAAACTTGGAAGTAAGTCTTAGGCTTTGTGTATCTTCTACCTTTATTTTGTGATTCTTTGTCTAAGAGATTAACCCTCACGCTTTTTATCTTTACAATGAACAAAGAATTTACTTGATTCACACTAGAACACAAGTTTTTGTGTTTCCAAAAAAAAATTACCTTAAGTCAAAGTAACTGGTGTGTGACTTTGATAAAGCCACTGGCCAAACAGCTGTTACAACATTATATAAATGTATGAAAACAAAAAGCCAAGTATTTTAGTGTAAATTACATGTTTTTCATTAAGTATCGGTTGATTCAATTAATTAAATAATTTGACGAGTATGCAGCTACGAAAACGTTAGTAAATACAGATTTAAAAGCTTTTCCATTGGCTTCAAAATATTTGCTCATTTTTCTGCAACCAGTTTCGCATTTAGCCTTTAGTAACGCAGAAAAATTAATAGATTTCTTTAGTCTGAGGATGGCATAAGGCAAAACTGGTGTAAGATAAAGAAAAACATCTACGTAACTATTTAGTATTAAGTGGCTTTATTAAGTTGTGTCAACTAAAATTTATGAATATGAAAACGGTATTTTTACTTTGTGTATTATGAAAACGTGAGCTTTTATTAATAACGAAAAAAGATAATTTCAACATATTTATTTCAAAACATTCAAAACATAGCGTACAAACATATGCATTTTATAAAATAATTCATGATAATAAAATATAAAATCTATAGGTAACAATAATACATCAGGCAACTTTTTTACAGAAACTTATAAATATATGAGGCACAACATTCAGTTCCTTGTATATACAAACAAAATATAAATAAAGATTGCATATCTACTTAGCTAAACTTTACAAAATGTTAGAAACACATGAGATATTTTTCCGTTGTCTCATAATGTTTTTTTTTTATTATACATATTCTCCAAGCATGTTTTATTTGGGCAAATTTTTTTTTATTAATCGGAGACATTCGAATTAATTTTCGATTTAAGTACGAACCAAAACAAAACTGAACACATATTATATTGTAACGCCATTTGGCTAAGTGAATGTTTTTATTATGTTAGATTTAGATTTTTTTAGGAATAAGTATCCAATATTTCAAATTTTGCAAAAATAAATAAGGTATGTTTATGTTAACTTAGACAGTTAGTGGCAAATTTTATTATCTTGCATTCTATTTTGCGTTTTATGTTCAAAATATAATTTTGTTAAATAATAGTTGTAACAACATAACAGTTTTTCAAGAAGCAAGATCTCCACACATATTTTTAAGACTCTGATTAACGGTCCTAAAATAAACCATTTAGTAAATTAAAAATATGTATTTAACTCGATAAATGTAAGCTCTACCCTATATAATATGTAAATCCCACGTTTATCTCTCTTATTAAAATATTTGAAAATGGATTCATATTTACATCTAGTTCCGGCCACAACCGTCTTAGATAGAAAATATTCTAAAAGACGGTATTAACGTTAGAACAAAGATATTTGCATTTAAATTTAAAAGTGATGTAGCTTTATCTTGTGGAATATCTTGGATAATTATTTTTTTATAATATGAGAATTAGTATCATGGTATGTTGCGAATAAAGCGAAAATTTTCTTGTTTACCAATTTTGTAAGCGGTTGACCAACGGTGTTATTAAGCTAAATTTTTTGGTAAATGTTATGTTTTAAAAAACCATTTCTACAAATAAATGTGTGTATTACTTTGTTTAAATTGCTCAGATTACTGTCACATAGATCACATTCTCTTATATACTTTGAATACAAAGGTGACATATCAAATGTCGACAGATAATACAGAAATTAAATTAAATATAAAGCATATTTCTCCAAGGACGAAGGCAAATTAATTTAAGGAGCATATTATTTACATAGAATATATCATATTATGACTCACGTCAAACAGATCGAGCTAAATTTAGTATCTTGTAGTGAATATTTGAGTCGACAGGTATTGTCACATTTACATAATTCGTCATAATTAGCTTTAAAATCACCTAGCTTACTCACCGCTATAAAATTAGCATTTCTAAATAGTTATTTTCCTGGCAAGTGATAAATATAGTTTAACATCTCATGAGCTTCCTCCATCTTTAACTTAAAATAATGACCATTATATGTTACGTTAAAAGAAAATCACTAAAATCCGACGGTTCGAGTGCATGCTCTGTAAAATCTGTATGCAACAAAGCTGGCAAAGACGGATCTCCAAAATCGACTGGCGACAAAGAGGGCTCAGGAAAATCAGGAGAAGCTAGCAAAGAATGGTCTGAAAGAGGTAGTGATTCACCATCTGATTCAAGTAAAAAGCAGTCCAAATCACTGTAATCTGATAGCGACTCTGAAGGAGTTGAATCAGGGTTGCTCAGAGCGGCACTTAAACTGGAAATATATCTCATTGCCAGCCTCAGCGTTGTAATTTTAGTTAATTTTTCATTAGCGGTTGCCACTTGCGGTACCTGCATGTGAGGGATCACACGTCTCAGGGTTTCGAAAGCCTGATTAATTTCTCTCATCCGATTTCTTTCTCGCGCATTTGCGGTTTTACGCCTGTACTTACTTAATGGTGCTGGTTTCTGCTTGGGTTTGTGGGATTTATCTCTCTTCGCATTACTGCCGCTTGTATGTTTCACAAGGCTTTCAGTTACTCTTCTTAGTGACCTTGGTCTTAACGAATATTTGTCTTCTTTACTTATTGAATTTACACTATGAAAATCTTCATTATTATTATTGTTAGGATCAGAAAATTCTTGATCTGATAATTGAGACGAGAGTCTATCAGAGAGATTATCAAATTGTAGTAAGGAATCCATTTTTAATCACAGTTTATTGCACTATTCACCAAATCACAAAGCTTACCTACAGTTCTTTAATTAAAGTTTACAGTCCGTCCCATCGATTGTAGTGTATGTCAAGTGTTTTTTAATTCACAATAAACACATATTTATATTTTTTAGCGTAAGGTTCATATTTTTATTAATTCTGCTTTATTGCTCGTTAAAATCCCCGGGTTACCATTCTAACGTATCATTAAACATCCCGTTTATAAATACCAATTTTTGATTCTAAGTCTACAAACACGTCGCGAATGTTTCGTGTGCGCACTGCTAGAATCTCTAAGATGTTGATTGCAGAAGGTGGTATTAGGTACTGTGTGTTGCAGAGAGGCTGCCTCCGCAGATACACTCTGTGGTATCCCCCACTAAAAGACAAGGCAGAGAGATCTCCCGCATCAGAGTATATGAGTTGGGCGCACGGAGAAATGATGAATTGGAAGATCATTGTGAAGGAGGAATAAATGATAAGGATCTTTAGCGTAAATCATTAAGGGGTCGAATAATTGTGAAATGCTTCACAGACGTATCATTAACACTTTCTGACTTCTTGGAAAATTTATTATCGATACATATTATGTTTTGTATTCGGTTACGTGTGTTTGTTATGGCATAGAGCCCACATATTTGAATTAATATTCATTTTCAAGGATGAATTTCATGAATAAACACACAATGTCTTAATTATTTTAAGAAATAAACTATTATTAAGTATCAGGAAGGTAAGCAGCCACACGTCTATTGTTAGATTTTGAATATTCATTCATCTAATATTAGAATCTTTATCACTTTACATATTTTTAATAATATATTTTATACATTTATCATGGGTTGCTGCAACTTAGCTCAGGGTTATTTTCAGACATATTGCCTCATTCAAGGGAAAAACTGGTTGTTGCTCAGATCTTCATATTGAGCGAATCATTTAAAAACATATATATTTCTTATCATCTTATTCAAACGTCAATACGTCTGGGTTTGACATGATTGAAGAATAAAATTAAGGGTTTTTCTTCCAAACAGTATTTTTATAAACCCTACGTGTTTCGGTTCTCATGCAACATCTTCAGGGGGTTAATACCTGGAATCTGAAAGATGGTTGCCAGAGACTAGGTTTCTGGTATGTCTAGCAAATGAATAAGTACCAAAATGTGTAGTTCTTTTTTAATAGATACTGGCTGGAATCTTCAGTTTTGATACATAGTGAAACCCATATAAAGGCAGTGTGGGTAGTAAATTAAAAAAAATAACATAATGAGCTTCTCAGATAACCACAAATTTGTTTTAAAAAACTGTTTTTGTTATATTGTTTGCAGAAACTGGTTTGATTGAGTTGACTAAAACGGATCATCCAAGCGATTAATAAGGAAAAATACTTGCCACGTTTATAATTTGGCAGGTACATTCCTTTTGTAAATAAAAATTAAATTTTCGGTAAATTTGCAGTTTAGCACAAGGGGGACTTTTAGATAAAAATTTCAGTGACATGCTTAGAACCCTTTATGGATGCAAGAAAAATTTCTTGTAAACAGCTCGCAAGAAACTTACGGGACCAGGAGTTAATAGGGGTGCTGGAAGAAGATAAAATGGAAATGTGAGCGGAAAGTGCTGCCTTTATCCCATTTTGCAGCTATACTTCCTTAAAATCCTGTTTACTCCACACAGAACCCCTAGACTCACCGCAGGTCTCGTAACTTTCTGGGGGATGTAATTTTATCATTCAATCATATATTATAATTTTCCAAGTATGTGCAGAATAAGATTGAAACAATGATTTGAATAACTCTTGGATGTGTGAGGGTAGCTTATTAAAATATTAATAAACTTATATACCGTAAACATAAAAATTTGGGACGCAGCAAGTGCGTTATGGTAGCAATTTTTCATTAAATTCTTCAAAAATTACGAATTCAATTTTCCATTAACCTAAGAACCTTAGCTTTGGTCTGGTAGTGAAGTCTCTATCGGGGAAACATAGCCACTAAACTTTGTCAAAGTAGCCTTATAATTTTTTGGGACCCAAACATTTTTTTTCAGATTTTAAAAAAATCTTTTTTGATTGGGCTAGCTTAGAGTCACCTAAGTTATGTAAAAATTTAAACTGCCGCCGTGGTTCTAGTGGTTCTAATTCGCGCTCGTTTAAAATAGTTCTTGCAAAGTCTCACCATTGATCCTCTCTATTAGCGATTATTGTTAAGATAAGAGATTTCAAAAATTTTAAATGTAGATATAGATACAACATTCAAAACTAAAAAAAATCCACACTACTGAACAGTTCATTAAAAATATCTTTTTCATCAAATTTAAAAGTCAGCTTGTACCAAGACAATATAATGCTATTTGTGTCGAAAAAAATTATAGAAGCTTTATCACACAATACAAATAATTTGGAAACAGCGATCCTGATATATGCTCCTTTGCATAAAATATCATTAGGTTATACTTTAACACATCTACTTATAAAAATGTATATAGGCCGCTGACAATTTTCTAAAAAATATAAAAAAAATCTATATAGAGCCAGCTGCGACCTAATCGTAAGCATCTTAATTACATACGAATTTAGACATGGAGGTTCTACGTATTCAAATTTAATTTATTGCCGCTTAAGAATAGAGTGTATATACATGGTGTTTAGAAAGGACGCGGCAATATTTAAGGGGTTGAAAAAAGTTCCCATAAACATAGGTGCTAAAATGCATTATTTCCAAGATACAAGGTGTTACATTTTTTTGTGAAATAACGATTTTCAAAAGTCAATTGAATTAGCTCCTTACCGATTGTTTTGAAATTTGGCAGCATTGTTTGTAGTAATAACGGGCTGATTTGGCTCTAATTAGATACAAATTGTTAAGTCCATTGGCGTTAGGGAGGGCACCTCAACAAAAATTAGTGACATAAAATGTACCGCGATGTCTGCAATATGATTTGTATATTATTTTGGAATAAAGCAACTAAAACTACAAGTTTTTTGTCTCTCAAAATTTCCCCGTATCTTGGATCGTTTACATGACAAAAAAAAACCTTCTTATTGCATGTCCATTTATCATACAAAAAATCACAAAAACGAACAATAGACAAGTGCACATCAGCTGAAAAAACAATAACGTTGATGTTATTTGAATGTGTCAATCACTGTGCATCTGTCAAATATATTGAAGTCCCATATCATGTATGGCTATACAAATGCCGAGATGACCGATATGCACTACATTTATGGACTTGCTGATGGCAATGCATTAGAATCTAGGCGGTTGTACATTGAAAGATTTTCTGAGCGTATTTTGTTCCGGATAGAAAAATTTTCGCAAGCATTCATCGACGTCTCCATGAGACTGGGACATTACGACGAAGAGGGGATCAAGAAGGCTAAGGACCGCAAGAACTGTGTAGCTGGAAGAGGATGTGCTGCACAAAATTGAAGAATATCCAGGTACGTCTACTCGAAAAATTGTTAAGGCTTTGAATGTAAGTAATAGGGTACTGTATGGCACATTCTTAAGGACAATTTGTTGTATCCACACCACATACAACGCGTTCAAGCACTTCTGCCTGCTCATTTCCCTCCACGTATTGCATTATGTCAATGGCTTTTGCGCAAAATGGTTCAAATCCCTTAAGTACTTATGGAGATTCTGTTTACAGATGAGTTTTTCACGAACTGCAATAAGGAATTTTCATAATAATAATATATGGTGTTATTTGAAGATCGTTTTCAATATCAGCTCTCGTTAAAGGTTGGGATGGGAATTGTGGGTGACTGCCTAATTGGACCAGTACTTCTACCAGGAAGACTTACCGCAGATGTGTACCGAAATTTTTGGGAACACATGCTCTCTGGATTTTTGGATGAAGTACTATTGTCAATAAGAAATGCAATGTGGTTTATGCACGATGACGCACCAGCGCATTTTAGTCAGTTTTCACATGAGTTTTAACACAAACATACGAGAATCGCTGGATTGTCCAAGGTGAACCTCACTTATGGCCCGCACGATCCACGGAATTAAACCCACTGGCTTTTTCCTCTGGGGTCACCTGAAGTTCTTGGTTCACAGTACTCCACCGGAAAATTTGGAGGACCTAAGAAATCGAATCATTGCTGGGTGTAACTCAATTAGATCTGACCCTGGTGTTTTTGAGAGAGTTCGCCAATCAATGAAGAGACGATTGGATTCCTGCATCCGAACTAGAGGTGGCTACTTTCAACATTTTTGTAATTTTTTGTATAATAAATGGGCGTGTGATAGAAAGGTTTTTATTTTTTATCGTGTAAACGATTCAAGATACGGGGAAATTTCAAGAGACAAAAAACTTCTAGTTTTAGTTTCTTTATCTCAAAATAATATACAAATCATATTGCAGTCAGTGGCGTACATTTTTATGTCACTAATTTTTGTTGAGGTGACCCCCTAACGCCAATGAACTTAACAATCTGTATCTAATTGGGGCCAAATCAGCCCGTATTTACTACAAATAATGCTGCCAATTTTCAAAACAATCGGTGAGGAGATATTTGAATTATTTTTAAAAAATCTTAAAAAATCGTTATTTTACAAAAAAATTTAACACCTTGTATCTTGGAAGCAATGCATTTTAGCACCTATGTCTATGGGAACTTTTTTTCATAAAATGACCTGAGAAATCAACCCCTTAAATATTGCAGAGTTTTTGTAAACACCCTGTATATTATATTATTGGGTATACGAAATTATGCTCAAAAAATACATAAAATTCAAATTATATATTTAATGTGTAATTAATATTGAAAAAAGTAAATGTAAAAAGTTATTAACTTTTTATTATTATTAACTTTTCACTGAAAATTGAGTGATGAAAGTAAAGTGAACGGAAAGAAAAACATAAGCCGAGAAATTCTCATATTTCTTGTCACAAGCTGTCAAAAACAAGAACGTTATTTCAGTGTGTTACTTTGTAATTTTATTTGACAATTGTTAAAACAATTTATTAACACAGGGATTTAAGACTCAACAGTGCCCCCACGGGAAAATTTGAGTTTTCATTGGAAAAAAAATTTTATCTCAAAAAATAAAAAAGCTATGATAACCAAATTTGGCAGGTAGGTTTATTATATCACAATTAAACTATACACCAAAATTTAGATTTATATATTACAAGAAAAAAAGTTTTAATAAAATATTTGGTGCCAGATCATTTCTATGAAAATTCACTACCATAACGCACTTGCTGAGTCCAGGCTTTTTAAATCATAAACCTACATACCAAATTTAGTTACCATTGCTTTTTAGTTTGCAAGTTAAAATTGTTTCCGAAAGAAACCCCAAAAATTTCCCAGAAAACCTGGTCCGATTTTTCTGGCTGACGAACTTATCTAAAATATTTACAAAAGGAAGCTTACCTATAACTTTTTTATCTGTTAACTTAGACATCTGAATTTTGATACTACTCTTTATGCCAGAAACCAGCGTACCAAATTTTGTTGTTACAGATTTATTATTTCCGAAGATACTAAAATTTTCTGAAAGAAAACCGAAAAGTTTGCTGAAAAAAGTGGTCCGATTTTCCTGGCTAACGAACTTATCCAAGCCACTTACAAAAGGAAGGCACCTACAAAATTTAATCAAAATCGGCCGATTATTTTTTGAGCTATCGGTGTGACACACACACACGCGCAGATCTATATATATATATATATATATATATATATATATATATATATATATATATATATATATATATATATATATATATATATATATATATATATATATATATCTCCTTATTAGCGTTTTTTTTAAGAAAATGCACTAAAAATGAGTTACGCAAGTTAGAATTTTTCAAATTCAGCCATCATCGCATAACATCTAATTTTTTTCGACGAATAATATACACAAAAACTTTTCTAAGTGCGTCGTTTTCATGGGACTCTGCTATCTTTTGGTAAAAATGCCGTATAACAATTTGTGATATGTGGCAAGAACGTGAAACAGTTGAAATGACTCCAAAAAGGTTAAGGGTATCAATTTGATTATCTTACAAGCATGCATTGTAATTTAATGTAAAATGCAAAATTGTAATAATATAAGGGTGTTCTATTAAAAAAAGATGATTTGTATTATTAACCACTTATGGGCCATTCTATGATTGTCAGAATAGTTTAATACGATGCGGCTAACAACATTCTAGAATTAACGTATGTAATGTTTTCTCATATCTTGTATAATAACCGATATATTGGGCTTTACCGTAGAAGTGAGCCAGTTTGTATATAATACAAAAGCTGTAACTGACTCCGGCTATGGGTTCTAGAGGGTTTTCTTGGCGCTTATTTAATAAAAACTTCTCATAAATCGAAAGTCTTCTCTGTAACTGGTTTCGCTGCTTGACAGCATCATCACACAAGTAAACCAATCCTTTTCTGTATTCACGAAGTGAAGATTGGAACCTGTGATGATCACTGATAAGTATGCTTGGAGAACCCCCATCACCACAATACATCTTTTTAAAGACCTTGCGATCGTTTCACTAACAAAGTTAGCGTCATAAGAGGATGAAAAATTGTATTTAAATAAACTACATGCCTGTATTTTTAACATACTAACTTTTTAGTACAGATATTGTGTTTCTAAATCTAATTATTTTGACCTGACCTGACCTGACGATCGTTTCACTAACAAAGTTAGCGTCATCAGAGGATGAAAAATTGTATTTAAATAAACTATATGCCTGTATTTTTAACATACTAACTTTCTAGTACAGATGTTGGGTTTCTAAATCTAATTATTTTTGTCTAGCAAAATTTTTTACTTTTTGAACTAATGCAATTAGGAAAGACTGATTTATGTTTACAAGATTTTACAAAGGCGATATCTGCACCTAATAATCTAATTTTAGTACTTAGCTTTCGATTAAGAATCATATCCGTGGACCTGGGAGCCATAATTCACTAAGTGAAGATTGCAACCTCTGATGAGCACTGATAAGTACACTTGGAGAACCCCACTCACCACAACACATCTTTTTAAAGACCCGATGATCTTTAAAAAGACGTGTTGTGGTGATTGGGGTTCTCCGAGTGTACTTATCTTCTCTGTGTTATTTAATAGATTTTGCTAATCACACAAAGTATATTGGTTTTGTGCATTTCGCTAATCGATAGGGGCCCCAATTTTTTTCTTCGAATATTTACAATTTTTTCCTTTTAATTTAGAAATATGAATTTTGGTATACAGAATAGACTTTATAGTAGAAATTTGCCTAGAAAACCTGGCTTTGCTATTTTTGGAGATACAAAAATTTATAATTTGACTTTCTAGAGATGTGTTAACCTTTAACCCCATCTTACAATATTCAACGCACGGCGCTAAATAATTCAAGTTTTATAGTTAGTAGACATACACAAAAGTATAACGAATCTAAGCATAATTGTTATGTGACGAACGGGCACTAAATCACAGTCGTATACGTCTGACATGATATCCGTGTCTGTCTCAGTTACATGAAATGTACATAGAAATAGAAGCTATAGTATTTCCTCTACTCCACATTGTATATTCTAGTCCAACTTACTTGACTTGTGGTTATGGAAAGGTAGATAGAGCCTTTTGTATCTTTCCTTAGAAAATTGTTCTGAGAATCAAATTGTTCATTTATTTATTTATTTTCATTTATTTATTTAAACTAATTACAACACAATAGAAAAAATCTAAACAATAGCGTTCTTAACTTATAGTTACAGAAAAACTATAGATACAATCAAATAGAGTCAGAGATTTAAGGCTGTAGAAACTATCAACTAATAAACAAACAAAAACAAATATAAAGAAAAATCAGTAAATTACACGGCGGAAAACACATGAATATTGCTCATTATGTGTATGCCGGTCCCCACTATTATACATAATGTCAGCATAACTGACCAGTGGCGGCTGGTGTCTAAGATTTTTGGGTGTGTTGTATGAACAAATTTAAGGATAAATAAAATGCTGGTAAAAAACTGATAATTTTATGCCACAATAAATACCTGCATTGATTTTCTCGGACAATATAAGAGTTTTATAATTTTTTACTCAAAAACAGCGCATCGCAGACAAACAACTCAAGAGATCTCTTATGTTTCAAATAGAACGAGGAATTCAAAAATAATTTTTAGTTGGAAAAAATTCATTGGCATACCATTTTTTTATTCACAATTATCGAAGTCAGTGCCCGTACTTACGCTGCTGTTAAAGCTGAAAATTATTTTTCGATTGAGAAAAATCCATACCTATTGGGTGTCTCTCCGTACTAAATATCACTGAAATATCTCAAGTGGTTTCTAAAATATTTAATAATTTCTTCTGTAGAACAAGCAGTCCCAACATGTATTTCCTATTCCGTTTCATTTTCATTGACTTCTTCATCTTGTCACGTCTGCTTCGAATATTTCTGAATTGGTATCGTGGTCACTCTCTATTGCAAACTCTTCATCAACTCTCACACTGTCACTTAGATAGCCCCCCAGTTCGTTAAACGACTCCAAGAGTTTTTACTCGAAATCGCGATCTCCAAATTTCACAGTATCCGAACTCCCTGGCATTTTATCTATTGTGAGAAGTCGCCAAACCGTATGCGAGAAATGAGCGTAATTATTACACATTTGGTGACCTGGAGCCTCTCAGAGCCTCTTCTGATAATTTGAGCCCCTATACCACAGCTAATATGGCTCCGTTGACACTGAATCGTCACCAGTAGATGCCTTTATATATCGACTGAAGGTGCTGAGAGGTGGAGGTCAATCACTGTAGAATTCGGAGAATCACAGAAAAGCATATTATGCTGGGAGTCTGACAGACTCGACGTCACCAGTAGAGGGTTAAAAAAGTGTGTTGTGGTGATTTGGGTTCTCCAAGGTGTAATTATCAGTGCTCATCACAGGTTACACTTTTCACATAGTGGATAATTCACCACAAGGCATTATATTTTACATTAATTGAAACCGATGAGTTTCTAAAAAAATATTTCCCCTCTCTCCATATATTTGAAATACGTTTAACAAAATCCAAGAAGACATGTCAGGGGGATATATTCCCAATCAGAGACGTCACAAGAATGCAGTTTTTTTTATAGAATAATTGAAATACGTTTTCACCATCACTGAATCTACAATAGTACGTTAATTATAGAAAAAGATCTACCTTCCTACAGTATTGCTTGTTAATTGTACCCTACTTATCTTTCTCTTTCAATATTATTTTATAGTATCATCTCTCAACCTGTAAGTGCAAATACCTAATAGTAGACGACTATATTATTTAACAGCTTCTTTTATTTACTGTTGTTATGTGTTATTTACCACATGTATACTTTATCTGTAAACTTGGCAGTGGTCGCTTCGAAGTAAAATAACTTGCCGAATACCTATTCAATAGACTGAAACATAAATTATTTTGTTAATATTAAAATTTGACAACTTATGAATTTTAAACACAGGAATTGTTCACTTCGCACTACATCTAATATATTTACTAACCTTATGTGCGTCTGTTTCTCTTTTACTTAATAATCGCTATTTAAAAATGAGAATCAACTATCAAAGACAAACAGTTTGTTTAGTATTGACGTTTTCCACCTGACACTGTTGCCACTCAGGGCAACAGTGATAATAAACCAGCTACCATAGAGATCAGTGTATGGGACCTTTTTCCTCTTAAGTGGATATTTTAGGGCAGTGATGTCTCGCTTATTTCCAAGTGCGACGTAACGTTGCAAAGCGGGAGTACATATCCCCTGCTTTGTGCGATGATTTTTCTGGAGGTAAAAATGTATGTAATAGCGCCCAATACCAAATTATCCTTAACCATATGAAAGAGCGTTACCACGAAAATTCGCAACATTATTGGTTAAACTTCACAGGGCTTGGTACTTTAACCGACCCTGTGGAACATGTATGTATAATGCATTCGTGAGATTGGTGACTTTGGTCGGCCCTTAGTTAACTTGGCGGTGACAGGAACTGAAATAAATAAAGAAGTACTTGCGCGCTCGGAAAATGCAAGCCTGCAACAGGTATTCGACTGGACGACAGAAAATAACTTGGAGGTGGCACTACATAACAACAGAAAGGCTGTACTATTGACGACTAAGTGCGAAAAATCACAGATAACCTCCGAAATCAACGGGATACAGGTAGCACTGACGAGACCGGTCAAACATTTGGAATATTGTGTGGATACTGCACTCTGTTGGGCATGCCAACCAAGCTACTTAAAAATGTAGCAGGGCTCTCCACAGTACATCCAAATTTCGGAGGGCCTATGACATCTTAAAGAAGAATCTTGTCCAAAGTGATATATTCACAACTCTTATACGCAGCACAATCTGGTGCGAAGTGACAAACAATGAAAACCAGTGCACATGCTGTCTGCAGCAGAGATGAAAACAGACACAGCACGAAATATGGATGCAAACACGAATGACAACAATTAAGACATGGCCAAAAAGACCCTACGGAGAAGTGGACTACTACCTAAACTAAGCCCTGATATAGGGCAAAAGCGAGATAAAAAGTAAAGAAAAAGACACCCCCTGACAAGAAATAATACTTATGCAGTCCTAATGTCTGGAGGAGATGCATGGCCACTTACTTTTTCTAGCTGGTGCCAATTACGCCTCAGAGAAAGGGTAATTTTGTGAACAAAAAATCACCAACCACAAGAAATGCATGTTTACTTTATTAACAAAACGTTATCCTTTAACCAGTTTTTATTTATTTTAATGTCAATCCATATTACGACATAAACTATATTAATGTTGACTGTTGACATACTGTGTACATCATATAGAAGTGCTAAGTACACGTAGAGAACCAAAATCACCACAACACATCTTTTTGCAGACCTGACGATCGTTTCGGAATAAAGTTGGCGTCATCAGATGATGAAAATTCTCAACTACTTAACTACTACACATTATATTTATACTGCGTGTTAGGTAAAAAACCGATAACCTAGGGAAAGAGGAATCGCAGGCATATTTTCCGTGTACATATTTTAATTGCAAAACCACCTTTTTCAAGACCCCGTTATAACTGTACCTACTGACTTTCCGAATATCTCTTACATCAAAGAGGCAGTGTAAACAACGATATTAATCAGTGGCGGAACCAGGTTAACCTCTTGGGTATATATTTTAATTGCCAAAAATAGTCTGACCCCGCAGCCATATAATACAACAACACACACACACACACACACACACACACACACACACACACACACACACACACACACACACACACACACACACACACACACACACACACACACACACACACACACACACACACACACACACACACACACACACACACACACATACATACATATATATATATATATATATATATATATATATATATATATATATATATATATATATATATATATATATATATATATATATATATATATAATAGACAACTTTCTTTATAAAAATCCCGTTATAACTGTACCTATAGAGTTTCTGAATACCTATTACATCAAAGAGGCAACGTGAACAGCGAGCGACTAATCAGTGGCGGAGCACGGTTAAGGCATTTTTTAATTTATAGCTTTAGAGATATAAATACTTTTATTAGCGTCCAATTTCACCGGTTGTCTAAAACGTTTAGTAAGCTTCAGGTTTTTTTAATGTATGTGGTGATTGTTATCCCAAATATGTTAAGCTACCAATGACTTTTCGATACTCCCGTATTTTAACTGTGCCAGATTTTACTTAAATCTCGTTTCAATTGTTCTTCTAGGCTACTCGAGTATTCAGGATTACAATCTTTACAACAGATACCTGACATTTCAGTGGATGTATCCTTGTCTTTTGTATTACCTAATAAAGTTTTAAATTATTTTGAGAAAGTTTGGCTGCAAATAAGTTTTTTTAAGAATGGTCTCGCCACCCTTTGTGATTCATGATAAGCGCACAAAAGCTTTTTCTACTTTATCTTTTCTGAATTTCGTGGAATCCGCTAACATTTTCTTTGTACTGTGTCTATTAATTAATTTTTCCACTAAGCAAACCCAGTATCCGTTATATTTAGCCACGTCCTAAATATACTCTAATTCTCAGCTAGATCTTCTTTCACTTAAGGAAAATTATATTAAGGTATTTATTAAAAGACTAGCGTTTGTTGGGTAAAAGTATGATGTGAGTTATTTGAAATGTAACTTAGAGTGGTGGTTTCCTTCCTGTAGACATCGAATTCAAAAGAGTTATTATTTTTAATAACTAGTACATTTAGAAAAGGTGGTTTGTTATTAACTTTTAATTCGTGAGTTAATTTTTATCGAATCAAATTCAGTTCAGTCTTTTAATAAAATCATCTACTTTCAATGTTTGTGTTAAACACTGCGTAAATGTTGTCCACACACGAAACCATAATATAGGAAAATACTCACTTTTATTTTCTAAATTCGTTTGAAATCTTCTCTTGAAAAGTTCGGCGGTGAATCGAGAGAGGGTTGTCCATTGCCATGCCTCGAGTTTTTTCAAAAAACGAATTGTTAAATTGGAAGATATTTTTTTTTATCCAAATATTTGTTAAGGTTAAATATTCTTTGCAAACCTCTTCATTTATGCTGTGCAATTTCAATAATAACAATTGTTCTACGTTACCGTTTTTTTCGTGGGCACACGAGGAAACAAAGAGGCTACATCATTGGCTATATAAGTATAGTAACGACTGCCGTTTTATTTTCCAAGGAATTTTTGATCAAATGAATCTATCCCAGCAACTCATTTTGATTCATAGTAATTTTCGGTATATATAAGCACTCTGAATTTTTCTCCGGCCTGGCGATAAGGTGAAAACAAAACAAAGCTTTTACATCTGTATGAAGTACAGAACAATAGTACCAAGTTAAGGAACTGCACTCAAGGAACGAAATTTGTAATTTTGCCAGTCGATGCTCTTAAAAATTTACATCTAAATTCTAATACAGCTTCTATAGATTATCTAATTTATCCACTTAAGAGTAATAAAAAATTCCAGTATAGTTTCATATTAATTTAGCAGTAATAACAACTTTTTTATTCCTTGAACTGAACCCACACTTTAATCAGGTTTGGAAAATCCACATTTTATGCAAATGTCGCTACTGCGTAGGGTGCTCGGGATTATAAATAAAAAGTATATTATTTAATTGAATTACTGGCAAATATACCTTTACATTAGTTACTTAACGATAATTTGCAGGTATATAGTTAAAGTACAAAAATTTTATTACCCGCCTTCATATAGATGCTATCTCAATCTTAATTGTACATCTTGTAGTGCTGTAATTAATTGCTCTGGCGCATGCGCTTAATTTACTGCTTTGTACCATAAATTCGCAAAATGTGTAGGTGTAACATAAACGTGATATATGTAAGATATTTCATCGCTGGTATCGACTGATATAAAAAGGAACTACCTGATGTAACAAGAGAAACGAAGAAACGTTGTGGCACAGCAAGTGCGTTATGCTAACAAATTATTATAATAATGTCTGAAAATCCAAGTAACTCAAATTTTTGCGTATCTGCTTGGTACAAAGCATATTGATTACAGGGACAACTTTTGTAGGAAACAGGAGACAGAACCGGGTAGCTCATATAAAGGAATAGCATATCGCACAGCGATTTTATTTATAAGCCATATTTTCGTAACTGAGTAACACCACCATTGCTTACAAAATAAATACATCAAATCATGAAAAAGAGCGTTTTAGTGACAAAAGAAAGACATAACAAAAACTGTTTTGGCCCTTTCTCGGGATAGAACTGGATGATAGGCGGGAGAAAATCGGTTACTAGTTTAATTGAAGTGTTTTATTGCAACTGCCTCATTGGATCTGATCCATATCCTAATCCATTCAACTCGTACAACCGCCATGCGCCCAGTTGTCTACGAAACGCACTTAATCCATCCATCGTTTCACGCTGACAGGTGTATTTTTTTTTACAAAAAACATTTATGCCCAGTTTCACAAAGCTCGACAAAATATTTAACGGCCGGCTGGTTAGTCAATATTTAGACGACTAATCACAGCTTCAAAATATTTGGTTGTCATGGGAAAACCCCCCATAATAGTCTGTGATTGGTCGTCTGAAACCTAGAATCACTAACCGGCCGTTAAATATTTAATCGAACTTTGTTAAACTGGGCATTAATGTTTTATCTTCAACGGTTCCTGTGTTTATAACTTTCTTTTCGGAACTCGTACGATCTGTCGACTCTTTGGCTGTCTCTTTATTTCTTTGTGGGGCTTTACCTTTACGTTTACAATAAATTTTCCTCTGCACTTTTTTTTAAGCCTTAACAGTATCAATTTATCTTTCTGCAAGATGATAGCCTTTGGCTTCTTCTTATATGGCGAATCTATCTTACCGAGATGTCTTTTTGTGCTTGTGGCTTAGCTACTATTCTCAGGAGCTGGATATTTGTCCTTAGAAAGCAATTTTTCTGAAGACTCCTGTGGTTCTGAGTGTATTGAAATTATTTCAGACGTTCTTCTATATAAAAATTAATAGTTACAAAAATACAGTAAAACAGAATTTCAACAATACTTAATACTATTCTAAAATGGTACACGTACAAAATATGTTATATAAGCAAATTAAAATAACAGACAAGAACAAAAAGACAGACAAATCCATATATATTTTACAAATAACGTGTCACACATAGTAAAAAAGCAAAACAACAAAAACTTTAAAAACTTATGTTGTAAAAATTCCCGAATCGAATAAAATGACAGACTAGCCAGTATTTTATATAAATCTTGTCTACAATTGCTTATTGATAAGTTTCTTAAGTAGTTGGGCAGGTGATTGTAAACCGTCTGTGTTTCGGAGCCACTGCACTCCTATAAACCAACGCTGTATGCGCACTGCTATATCATCACATGTTTGATAGCAATGTTTAGCTTCAGTTTTTTCCATAAATTCTCATAGATTTGCAAAACATGCACACCCATACACATATAAACACGGCAAAGTAAGCAATTTTTTTCTTTTAAATAGGTCGTTACAAGAGTTTCTAAAACCCAGCTGGAAAATTCTTCTTATGGAATATTTTTGCATAAAGAAATATCAAGGAGCTTCCACTATATTTATCCAGAAGACAATTCCATATCTCATCCTTGACGGTACATAGCCCGAAATGGGCACACAAAGCATGTCGCCTCCTCAGTTACTCTTTGAAGGGCATAGCTAAAGGACTCTAGTCTTTCAGCAAGATGCGGGATATATGCCGTCCAGTTCAGCTGACCTTCAACGATCAATCCAAAAAACCTTCCGGTATCCGTCGAGGGAAGTATTTCATCACCACATGCAACTAACAGGTGTTCTTTTTTTAAGTAACTTATATACAAATTTTTTTTTATTTTTAAATTTACATTGAATTTTATATTTCTGTTATCAAACCAGTTTTTCAGACATCCCAATCACACACTAATTTAACCAGACATGGTTTCCTAAGATTCAGCGCCGACAACCGCAGACGTATCATCTGCATAAAGAAAAGTCCTGTACTGAAGCCTCTCCGGAAGATTGTTGGTGTACAACAGGAACAACAGCGGTCTAAGCATTGCGCCCTGCGACGCCACATAGCGAACCGTTTGGTTTGACGAACAGACCCTCCGTCCCGTTTTTCAATGGTTACTTGTCACACACTCTCTACGAGACATAGCTCTTAATCAATCTCAGTGGTACTCTCCGTGTATATGTATATATATATATATATATATATATATATATATATATATATATATATATATATATATATATATATATATATATATATATATATATATATATAATATTCAGCCATTGTGACGGTAATATTAGATTTTCCGCAAAGTTGTGTTCATGTTTGTTATTTAATAATTTTTTCAAGTTCTAGTGAAACTCGCTTTATATCCTTGATAATGGAATAAATCATTCCAAAAGCTTCGCAATTCAATAATAAGATTTTTATTTTGCAACTGACGGCTATCTCACAATATAAAAAAAATTGTTTGTTAAAAAAAATTCCCCAATTAGCGGAAAAACCGCCCTTTTGTTAACAGCCACCGCAAATACGACTGGCTGCGAAGTTCGGATAGGCGTCGACGTTGCCCAATTGAAGTTAAGCAACTTGGGACATTGTCAGTTTCTCGATGGGTGGCAGTTTTATGACCTGGCCCGTGTCTGGTTTTTGTAGAAAACTTTTTTTTAGTGAATTTTTGTGAAAAATATTTTTCAGGCGAATTTTTGCTAAACGTTTTCAGAGAATTTTTGCATTTAACACTTTTTGATAAACACATATTCTTCTATAAGTTTTCCTTAAAAAAATATTTAGGGCATTTTTTCAGCGATTCCAATAAAATCGTTTCAGTTAATTTTAAAAGAATTTTTTTATGTTTTCCGTGGTACAACGTTGTTTGTAAATTATACAGGAAAAAACTGTTTTAAGATATTTCCATGATTTTTTTTAAGGTTAACGAAGTTGAATCAATCGTTATAAATTTTAATCTTGGCCTCCTGAATGAAAAAAAAAGAGTAAATGCTTATAACTTAATTTTCCAGAAAGCCGGATACTTAATACCTGGTATGTTCCTATTTAGCAACTTATCTTAAGAATACTTCTTAAAATATAAATATCTCTAGGGAGTTATATAAACCCAGATTTTGAGGCTTACACTGTGGACTTCGAAATGGACAATTGACCTTGGTTGGTTGTTACACGGGAGCGGAGTGCCAAGTGTCCAAGCGACCCGGAGAGGGTTGAGATCTCTGAGGATTGGTATACACCTGGATTTGTGCCCCCCATTGTGTGCTTAGAAACGGACAAACGACCTTGGAGGGGGATACTCAGTGAGACGACGCTTTAAGTGTAGCACTGGTGGGTGTCGGGTGTAAAAGACCCCCCCCCCCAAGAGTCGATTACAACTGGATATTAAGGACTCTTCTGGGAGCTTCCAACCGGGCAAATCACCTCGACTGAGTCCTGCTAGCACGCGGGACTACATGATACCGCCTCGAGTCAAACACTGACGGATGTTAGGTCCAGACGAAGTCAGAGAGAGGTTATCTCTATTTGTAGCACACCTGTCAAAACAACCTTTACCCCAAAAATATCACCTCATGCAAGAAGCTCGAATTGTTGGGTGAAATTTAAGGAAACACTGGCGAGTATCGGATTTAGACGAACTAGCAGGAGACCTGAGATCTCTAAAGGTGGATCACACTTGGAGATTGAGGTTTTCCCTATAAGCCTCAAAACGCGCTTGAGAAAGAGGGGCTTCACGATACTGCCTCGAGTCAAACACTGACGGATGTCGGTTCTGGACGAAGAGAGGTTATTTCTCTTTGAGCTTCGAAGCTGGCAAGCGATCTCACGCCGCGAAATAGCTAAGGTCGTGGTGGAGGGACTGGAATAGCCCACTCACGTCAAATCTAATCTATTTTATCTACTTCAAAATAGGTCTGCTATCTTCAAAGATACAAAAATTTTTAGGAAAAGGCCAATTTTCACAAGAAAACTGGTTTTATTCGGGCTGGCTAACGAACTTATCTAGGCTATTTACAAGCTTTTTATGTGCTAAACATACTTTTTACAAGTAAACGCTTGGTTGAAATCAACCCGGTTTTTGCAAAAAAAGTTTAGACAATTTTGTATTTTCGAATCTAATCATTTTGTGATTTTCCTTTATATTAAACATTTTCATAAAAATTATCTACCACAACGCACTTGCTGCGTTCAGATTTGTCTGGTCTAAACGTTGCGAAGCCCTTGTAGTTATCATTCAGCGGGATAAGGATGTTAGTTTTTTTTTTACAAAAATTTATGTTTGTGATGAATGTAGCAGATTATGCACAATCAACCAAGGGTTGCGGTGCTATCGGGGCGGCAAGGCCGCGGACGAGCCCTGAGGGAACAAAAAAAAATGTAGCAGATGAATATCCGCCATCGGCGAACTGCAGTTTTTGCCTTTGTGTACACGTTAAAGAAATTAAGAAAAGTCCAAGAATTGTTTAGAAAAAAGTTTGTTTTACCTGCTAACACATTTTTTTCAACCGATGGTCTACTAGTATAGAAAAATTAAAAAAATCTCGGGGCGCAGCAGGTGCGTTATGGTAGTGAATTTTTATTAAATGCTTCAAATTTGAATAACTCAATTTTATATAAACTTAGAGAGTTTAATTTTGGTGTATAGTAAGGTCTCTCTTAACGAAAGATATGTACCAAATTTCGTTAAAATAGCTTTGTAATTTTCGGAGAAAAAAAATGTTCGAAAGAAAATTTAAAATTTGAATAAGTCAATTTTTCATAAACTTAGAAAGTTGAATTTCAGTACGTGGTAAGATCTCTCCCAAGGCAATATATATATAGTAAATTTCATCAAAACAGCTTTGTTACTTTCGGAGAAAAAATTTTTTTGAAAGAAAACTCAACATTTTCCCGGAAAACCCCGTCCGATTTTTCTGGCTAACGAACTCATCCAAGCCATTAATAAAAGAAAGTCACTTGCCAAGTTTCATCGACATCGGTTAATTATTTTTTGAGTTATCAGACGGATACACACACACACACAAAGATATATATATATATATATATATATATATATATATATATATATATATATATATATATATATATATATATATATATATATATATATATCTGTGTGTGTGTGTGTGTGTGTGTGTGTGTGTGTGTGTGTGTGTGTGTGTGTGTGTGTGTGTGTGTGTGTGTGTTCGTGCTCATTTGCAAAAATTTTTGCAAAGTCTCACCATCGATACCTCTCTAGTAGTGAATTTTTTAAAATAAAAATTCACTAATATAATACTCTTTCAGGGAAGAGATATTTGATATTCCTATGTACGATTGCAAAATTTCTTGGCTACCGGCAAGTACCTCCTTCATGTATGACAACACACAACTCAAGGAAGGTTATTTACGATAAAATTCAATTCCGATCTTACAGTCTTATGGTAAATAGGAAGTGCTAATGATTGATGATGCGTAGGTGGATGTGGTGTCAACTCGAATTACTAATTGCCATGTAGGCGATGGTCTCTATCACCTAGCTAACACGTAGATAGTGTAATCCACGTGTTTACTGTTTGCTGTATTTAAATATATCATACACATTGTGCGCTTGTCAGCGGCTTATGTCCGTATAGATTACTGTCTGTATGCATCTAGCCCGAGATACCTTGTCATCAATACCGAGTGACGTTTCCTTATTCCATACAAATATCCCATACTTATAAAATGGGCGATTTGACGGTAAGGCCATTTATAGTGTCAGAACAGATATCACTAAGTCGATTTTCTAGATGTCGAGACGTACTTTGTATCAGCTTATGTATGATATTACATTGTATTAGATATAGCAGAAATGATAAAATATACTAATAGCATTAAGTTCTTGCGTTGGATGTCGTTTTCTTTAAAACCAAACGGTTTTCTATGTAGATCCTTTATCAATCATTTCTGTCTTTTTCACATCGTCACAACGCGTGGAATTATCGCATCGGCGACCAAAATTACAAATTCTTTTTCGCTTCAACGTCGTAAAAAGGATCAAAACACATGTAAAACATGATTTCGAAACAAAGATCTTTTTTGTCTGTCGGTGTGTCGATCTGTCTGTTCTTAGACGATAACTTTAGAACGAATTGATACGTCGTCTTGAAATTTGGTATACAGTTCGCACTCTACAAATGAAAGGTTCAGATTGCTTTTGGGTAAAATCGCTTTAGGAGGTAGGGGATTAACGGGGAGTTATTTGGTGAAAATTGACTTTTTTCGTTAAAACTCGAGTAATATGAGGTTTTGGGGTTTATGTATCAGAAAACTTTAATTTCGGAATAAGTAATGTGGATTTCGATTTTTTTGTGTTAAAACGGCGTAAAAAGTCTCAAAATATATAGAAAACATGATTCTGGAACGATTTTTTTTCTGTCGGTCTGTCGGTCTGTAGACATGTAGGTCTGATCTTTTTTTATATATATCAACAACACACCACGAGGGCTTACAGCCTAAATACTATCGAACTGTGGGTGTCGACAAGGAGGAAGGAGGCAACTTAATAAATCTGGACTTGAAGGTTTGGAGGTTCGGAGGGGAAGGAAAAACATGTGCCGGCAAGGAATTCCACAACTTGGAAGCCATTGTGACAAAAGAGCGGGCATAACAAGACGTTCTATGCCTGGTGACCTGGACAGTAAAATGGTGCATTCGCTCTGTTGCCCTGGTAGATCTGTTGGGGGCAGCAGGTGTATGAACTACGGAAGAAAGCTCCTCTGAGCAGTGCCCGTACAGATATCTATAAAAGAGAGATATGTCACAAACGGCACGTCGGTACGCAAGGGATGGAAGCTTTTGGGTGAGGGTAGGTCACCGATGAGACGTATAGCTCTCTTCTGAATAGAGTCCAGGATAGAGAGTGCAGAAGCGGCAGCGGCACCCCAGATGTAGGAGCAGTATTCGAGGTTTGGCCTTATTTGTGAAGTATATAAGGTATATAGATTAGCTGGCGAAAAGTATTTAAGAGCCCGGAAGAGGAAACCTAATATCTTAGTAGCCGCTTCTGATGTGACATGTTGGTGCCAGTTGAGATTTAGATCCACAGAAATGCCAACAAGTGAAAAGGACGCATTACTTTGAATAACTTGGTTGTTCATTGTGTTGGGTCTAGGGCTGGTGTATCTCTTATGAGATAGAAAGCAAGAGTGAGATTTGGTGGAGTTGAATTGTACAAGGATTCTACTTCCCCAGTCTAATATTGTTTGGAGATCGACAGAGATCGAACCCTCCATGAGTCTGTGCTCCTCATTTAATTGGGCTAAAGAAGCAGGCTTAGAATATTGTATATTTGAGTGGAGGCTGCTGTCGTCCACGTAACTGTTAACTGCGTTGGGTGTGCTAGAGAGAAGGTCATTGATGTGGAGAAGAAACAAAGTAGGGGCTAAAGCTGACCTTGAGGGACTCCTGCATTAATTGGATACAGTTTAGAGGTATGGACATTCACGACAACAAAAATGCTCCGGTTGAAGCGGAAATTTTCTGTACAGATGCAGAGTTTTGGCGGTAGGCCATAGGCCGGAAGTTTATTAAGCAGCGCTGCGTGGCACACCTGGTCGAATGCTTTGGATATGTTTAGAGCGACAATCTGGGATTCACCTTGTAGTTCCATAGACTTGTTCCAAGAATGGGTGACAAAGGAAAGGAGGTCGGCAGTTGATCTGCGCTGACGGAATCCACACTGCCTGTCGTGGATTGGACTGTGTTTTTCAAGAAATTTCAGTAATTCGGTGTTTATATACTTTTCCGTCACTTTAGAGACGACTGAAACGAGAGAAATAGGTCTGTAGTTTCTAGGAAGCGCTTTGGATCCTTTCTTGGTGACCGGTTGTACTCGAGCAGTTTTCCAGTTACTAGAGAATATGCCTCTATTGGAAGATGTCTGAAACAGACGAGTCAGGACAGGAGCAAGTACTGGTGCGCATTTTTTGAGAACAATTGCTGGGATCTCGTCAAGGCCAGAGGTTTTCCTTGTATTAAGAGAAGAGCGCATGTTTCATACCTTTTTAGTTTTGAAAAAGATATCCGTCACTTTATGCGCGAGATTGGGGACTGTTGGTGGTTGAAGATTTGGAGGTGGGTTGAGAGCAGAATTGCTGGCGAACAACGAGGCAAAAAGTTCAGCCTTGCCCAGGACGGTGGAAACAATTTCATTCCATGAAACAAGAGGTGGGAACGTGCTCTTGCAGAAATTATTCCCAATAGATTTAGCAAGAGTCCAGAAAAGTTTGCTGTCGTTGGAGATTGAGAGCACTTTGTTTATGATGTGGTTATTAAACGAGTTTTTTGCCTCAGAAAGAATGCGGACATGGCGGTTTCTTGCGTCGTTAAATGCTTGACGGTTTTCTTGACTGGGATTGCGTAGAAGCGTTTTGTGAGCTTTGACCTTTTCGAGTCTGGCCTTGTCACAGGATTTATAGAACCAGGGCTTTTGAGTGGCTGCAGAGGTTTTCTGTATACGTGGAATAAATAATTTCATGCCAGCTTGGATAATTTCGGTGACGTTTTGTGAGATATCAGAGGGGTCAGGATGAGAGAAGCAGACAGACGCCCATGGAAATGAGGAGCAAGGAGCTCATACCCCAGGAAATTAAGGTGATTAGTGGCTGTTTTTGCACTGATTTGGGTTTCGGTGAGGAAGAGGAGGTGGGGTCTATTAGCCTGGAGGAAATGGTGGACGGAGTTCAGGTTAGAATTTGTGCCACATATATTCGAGAAGGATATGCTAAAACTTGATGCCGGCGCCTCCTGCGCACCCCTCTCCCGGAGATCCGAATGAAGGGGTATTTTATCTCTGGAATATTTTGTACAAGGAGGAGCCATCATCGTTTTTGTTTTTAAGGGAAACCGACTCATACACCAGAACCGGAAACGTCCGTTGGGACTTCACCGGTCCCTTGATGTAAGGGGTGGTACCTCCTCGGGCGTGATTTGTTAATAGGCCCAATAACTGTCGAAAGAATTGAGATGTCATCTTCAAACTTGGTATCCAGTTAGCACCCGCGACAAAATAACGCGTCCAATTGTTCTTGAGTAAGATCGATTCAGGGGGCAGGTTTGCAATTTGCTTTGCTTTAGAGCGATTTAATACGCAACAGTGGGGTTCTGTCCTTATACCTTCCCAGAGAGCGCTGTTTGCAACTGCTTGGCAACCAAATAATAAATAGTAGTTCTAATCCTTATTCGTTTAGTTTATTCATCCACCCGATGACGCTAATTTTGTTAGCAAAACGATCGTCAGGTCTAAAATCTCTATTGTGATGAATTGGATTCTCCACATTGTACTTATCAGTGCTCATCACAGGTTCCAATTTTCACTCATTAAATTAATTAACGTAATAACAGATTATATATATATATATATATATATATATATATATATATATATATATATATATATATATATATATATATATATATATATATATATATATATATAACACAAGTTTTAACTTGTTTGTAAAATGCTTTGTACAATTTATGTAGCTATAACACTAACTATATAGGCAGAATGCAGAATTATTATTTACTCTAGGCAGGATGCATCACAATTCGCTAGCACACGTCGGCAAACAGTGTGATTGTGAGCTTTAGGTCCGACGGACTTAGCGTGACTAACCGCGTTACGCCAAAAAGCGCGGATAATCGAAGGTTAAATCAATGTAAAAAATATGCTGGTGTTATCACTGTTAATTTTGTTAAAATTGCAGCTTTCCTACTTCACAAATTAGACGTATTTTTTCTGTTCGTAAGACTTATGAAAATCGCTACTCTAATGCCCACAATCTGCATCATGTCCTTTAAAAAATGCTTGGAACACAAGGTAAATGCAAATAAGAACTTATAATCTGTAGATTGTAGATTGCTTAATGACTCGTATTTGGCCTCTCAGCGCTGCCACCTCAATTGGTTTTTTGTGCATGCCTTTTTTGCATAATATGTACTCAAAAAGTTCAGATTTGTTTCCATTATATTCTTGGAGGCTATTTACCTATTTCCTATGGTGTTTGGGTCACTCCTCCAAGGTATTTGAAAATTTTGCAAAACTGGCCCATGCAGTCACATAGCAAGTGCTCTGCTGTTTCTGCCGTACAGTATCTGCAGTTTTCACTGTCTGCCTTGCCCATCTTCATAAGGTGATACTTTACTGGGGAGTGTCCTTTGAAAAGTCCGGTGATTCATCCCAAGTCGTTCCTCTCTGTTCTAATGGTAATAAACCGTTTTGCCTGCCTTAAGCCTTGCGTGTATTTCCAGCATGACAGCATTTGGTTCTTCTCCCAAGTATCAACTTTACTTATTACGTGGCTTCTTCTTAGTCCGCAATTGGGCTCTGGAGCACACAATGGTGTTGATGCTGTCATTTTTGCAAGGCTATCTGCTTCCATAGTTTATTCAATGCCTTGATGTCCTGGTACCTAAATCAAAGTTACTTTGTTGTTCTTAGCCCCTTGATTTAAAGATTATTTGCGGTCGCAGGTGAGTTCAGACTCAGTTTTAAAAGATTTAAGACTCCTTACTAATGCCTGACTGTCTAACAGGGTGCAGGCCTCTCTATTTCTGTATCTTCTTTGTAATCACCACTGTACACAGAGATTTGTAGCAATAATTTCTGCTTAGAATATGATGGAAGTTTTTACTAGTGACATAGGGAATCTAAAGTTGGGGCCTCTTATTCCCATTCCTGATCCTTCCATTTTTTTGAGACTCGTCTGGATAGCATACAGATAAGTTGCTTGTCAGCCTTGCACTCTCTCTCTGTCTTATGCTTTTTCGGTCACCTATGCCCACGTCCAATGGAATTAGAAGTACAGTTTGGCTGGAATTTGGCCTATTGTTTTGGCGAGTCACTCCAGTGAAATATATATCAGGATTTTCAGTGGCCGACCATGTCTCCTGGTTTGAGGTTGTCCGCTTGGAATAGTTTTGAGGCACTTAGGGATGATTCCCTCCTCACGCATATATGCAGTGGATCAAGATTAATCATTGTAGCCCTGGGGCATAGTTCCCGTTATTTCAAGACATATCAGCCTTGTTCCTTTTTTTTGCCACCATACTATAGATATGTGATCACGGGTTTCACCACAGTTTAGTATAGCCAATATACCATCCTGGGACAGCCATGGAGCCCTTAAGGCCCTAAGTATCCAACGGGTAAATTCCAGGCTGGTAAGTGAATGCCGAGACGAGACGAGCGACCTGGCCGGGCAGAATGAGGTCACGCTCATTTGGATGCCGGGTCACTCGGGGGTCAAAGGCAATGAGGAAGTTGACAGTTTCGCAAAGAGAGGGTCATCAGAACCATTTGTGGGACCAGAACCGGTCCTGGGCGTGACGAAGAACACTGCCAGGAGACCCGTTAAGCCCGGAATCAGAAACGAACACAAGGTGTACTGGGAAAATTGTCCAAGGCTAAGACATGGGAAGTCAGTAATTGAGAAACCCAGTTCAAGGAGAGCTGTGAAGCTGCTGAATCTTAGCAGAGGACAGCTCAGGACCATAACATGACTCTTGACGGGACACATGATCGTTAAAAACACCTGCATAAAATGGGGCGGTTCGAGGGGGACCTGCCATGCAGACTCTGCAGCGAGGGGGAGGAATCAGTCCAGCACATCTTGTGCGAGTGTAAAGCTCTGGACCGCAAAAGACAACCTAGACCGGAGACAGAACAAAATAAAACTTCACCCTACCAATTGCTGTGCAGACTAGTTCAAGGCACAGCGATTTTGGAATGGGTGGAGTAGAAAAGACAAGGGGCATGCACAATAAGCCAGATGCTGCGGTGCTATCGGAGCGGCAAAGACTCGGATGAGCCGTAAGCGAAAAAAATACCATCCGGAGATTCAGCCTCCGTGACTTTCCTACGACTCTACGCCATGTCCAGATTATCAGTGTGGTTCTCGAAAGAGTTTTTTTCCATGTATGTGTTCCAATTCAGTTTTGGGTCCAAGTAGATCCCTGAGTATTTAGCTTCATTGGAAAATTTTATCTGTGTTCCGTTCAGAGTGACTGATTTAGTTTCCTTTGTTCATCAATGAGACAAAAATTGTCTTATGAGGATTGAAGGTAAGAGTATATCGGGGGTCGACGGTTCGAGACTCACCGGCGGCGGATGATTTTTCAAATCACTGTCGTCGCAGAGATCGAGCTCAAGGTGGAGGGTAGGTTAGTTTAGATGAGCAAAAAAGGTCAGCAATGGCCTAATTGCCAGTAAGCATCTTACCTTTTTTACTATATTTAGGGCTTTTGCATTAGGCTGGATATTACAACTTATAACTTAATAGCGGTTTGAACGTTATCGACACAGAAAGCAATACCGTGGAAAGTAATTACTGCGATAAAAATACATATTAATTGTACAAAAAATATAACCCAACGAATAAAAAAGTGCCAAAAGCTGTGCAATAATAAACGTTGCAGGTATTGATGCAAAATAATTAGCTTTTTATATCGAGTGTTATAAGTACGCCATCAAAGTCTCGTTATCCTTTTATTTTCATCATTTTCGTCAAAATATCGACTGTTGAATAAGAATTTACTTTCATCATTGCCAATTAATATTTCACGCTCGGTCCGTTATGCTATTGTATATAAATGTTTTTTCAATAATGGTGTTTCATTATCGAATATGAGTTCCCGAGGAACAATAAAGAAGATACTTTTTTTATCTTAATATCTGAATACATAATCAGTCTGTGTATGATTGTCGGCTTGCGGCTATATGGGCTCTATGTCCACCCAACGCACGAGCGAAGCCCGTAATTAAAAGAAAATAAAATTAAAAAAATTAAATTTCACAGGGAGATGATGCGCTGGGACAACCCGTCATTTATTATGATTACGATGCTATATTGTGAATATTATTATGTTATCATCAAGCCGCGTCTAGTTCGAGGTACAAATACGTATATTTTAAGCAAAAATGTTTCTGAAGACAATACTTACAAATATATTGGTGCTGGATAACAATATATTATGTTAAATACCGATGCGGAGATTTTTTCCTCGCTACACAAGCACTTATTTTCTTCTGTTTATTCGGTTTCACCTTTTAGCGAATTTTTCGTAAACAAAATTCGCCAATGAGGAGATCCGGGTATACCACGAAATGCGTTGGTTAGGCGTTTTTTCAGTTATTAACCTATTTCAATTCTGAAAATTCGCATTCATTTGTAAGATATAACGATCTTTCCATGTAAAATAATTTGGAGTCGATATGACGTGCGGTTTAACCGGAAGTAGCGATGAACTTTGTTATTTTACACCCTGTATATTTTAACATATTTAAATTCTGCGTAAATTTTGGTGTACACCAACGTAAACTATCCTTATGTTCAATTGTTTCAAAGTAAAATTATTATTATTTTTTTAATATTTATACATTTACATTGAAATATTGAAGCCATTCGTTGTCATTTATTTATATATATATATATATATATATATATATATATATATATATATATATATATATATATATATATATATATATATATATATAAGAAGTAAAATTCTGCTAGTCGCTGGTGCGTACACTAGGTTTGTAGAATGTATAAGGAAAATTGATCTCATTTATAGAGTATGTTAAATTTATTTATTTATCGTATGGCTGCACATGTCAAAAAACACATAAAAGTGTACAAAAATACATAAAAAGTGTACAAGAAGAAATTACAAGTTATTCTAATTTACAAGCACACATTCAAATTTGATACATAGTCAATTGAGGCGTCAGTTGCCACCAGGAAGTCCCCAAAGTTTCCCTCATATGCTGTATTTGGGCATTCCATCACCATATGTTGGACGGTCTGCTTTTCCGCTCCGCAGTCACACCTCGCAGATTGCGCCCTACCACATTTGTGTAGTGAATCCGCGCATATGCCATGGGGTTGGTGCGTATTCTGTTCAGTGATGTCCATATTGTGCGGGGCTGAGTAGAAAGGAGACTCTAGCCGCCATCTGGGATAATTATAATCCCATTAATTACACTTTAATGACGTTGTGAAGGTCGTTAACTAGATTCTAATTATCGCAATTTTAATGATCTATGACGTCTGTGGCTCATTACCTACTTTCTAATTGTTGTAGTATTACTGATTACAGACTTCTAATGTATAGCTGACATAGAATAATTGAAAATCAATGTTAGTTTTCACATTCTTTGAACGTCTAAGAATGGTAATCTCTTTAAAATTTCTATGGAAACTTTTTAATTGGTCTTCGTAAGTTGGAAGCATTGGTAACGAGATACAATCTCGGTATCCATATAAGCAAGAAATAAATTTGGAATCGAGGTCTTTAAAATTTGTATGGAAACTTTTTAATTGGTCTTCGTAAGTTGACAGCATTGGTTAAAGCTGTAAACGGTCTTAGTCTCTGTTTCTTGTTGAGCAAGCAAGTAATATAACGCAATTTAATTAAAATCGTATCGGAATTTTTCGACAGTTGAGCAGTGTGTGAGTGCCCCATATGCATATATGTATACCAAATTCGAATCTCCCAAAAATCTCGTTTTTATTCCTTGTTAAGTCAACAAGTAATATAACGCAATTTAACTAAAATCGTGTCATTTTATGAAATCGAAGGGAGCTTTGGACATATCGGTTAAGATATAATACAGTTTTTATTAATATGGAATTTTTCGACAATTGTGCAGTAAAGAATGGCCAGCAAATTTTTTAAATTTTATATGGTTTAATTGTCTATAAACAAGTCAGCTGAGTTAAACAAATTTAATATCTAGCTTTGTATAAGTCAATAATCAATATCATTAATTAAGTTTATAGATAACTATTTCGTCTAATTTAAATGGTTTACCAGCAAGCGAAATACTTTTGTTGTACAGTCTGAGTTTTTACTGCGAAACAGCAATATTTTAACGCCGTAAATTTCAGAATCCAGTTTTACCGAGATGACATACCTCAAGGGCTTTCTGAATAGTCCGAATTGATATTTTTTGGAAATTTGTTTAATATATTTATTAATGTGTACACTACAACAAGTTCACTAATTTCAAAATTATCTCTCTCTGCAATACTGCTTTTTTATTTAGACCCAGTTCCATCAACTGTGATCAGCTGTTTCTTTTGAACTTGTTTTCCTCTGTACGCCTTTCTGATTGCAATTTCTTTTTCGGCTTGGAAAAAATAGTCTTCTCTTTTAATGAGCGACAAGGTATTATTAATAATAAAAACATTGGTAAAATATAAAAAATATAATATATTTATTCATATGTACACTACAAGTTAACTAATTTCAAAATTGTCTAACTGTTTGATCAGCTGTTTCTTTTGAACTTGTTTTCCTCTGTACGCCTTTCTGATTGCAATTTCTTTTTCGGCTTGGAAAAATAGTCTTCTCTTTTAATGAGCGACAAGGTATTATTAATAATAAAAACATTGGTAAAATATAAAAAATATAATATATTTATTCATATGTACACTACAAGTTAACTAATTTCAAAATTGTCTAACTGTTTGATCAGCTGTTTCTTTTGAACTTGTTTTCCTCTGTACGCCTTTCTGATTGCAATTTCTTTTTCGGCTTGGAAAAAAACAGTAGAAATTTTTCTATTAAATGTATTTTTCAAATAAGACACCTGTATTTTTTCTTATATTTGAATATACATACTGCAAAGTTTAATGCAGAATGTTTTTGGTTTGAGAACTGCTTTCAGTGCAAATGTGTTTTTATATACATGATATCTTAAAAGTAGACTTTTTTGTATCCAATATATTTTTTCACACGAGACACTGTATTTTTAATTCTTCATCTAACCCTCTAAAAGACGTATAACAGTTTTGGTACCTAATGCTACCCGTTTCCGCAAATAATTAACAATAGCAATAACAACAGTCATTTCGGTAGGCAAGTATTATATGGTACTAGTTCAATCTGTGACAGTTAAATAATTTCTAGTCAAAAATTGTTCCTAGCCACTATGTCTTCGGTTTTTGGTCCTAACTAATACGTTGATATGTTACTTAGCTTAATGGTGAGTGTAGGAAACATTATTAATATGCACAAAGGTTATAACTTTCGTTTAAAATTTGTTTTAAAATTATGTTCAGATTACATTCACGTTTTAATGTAAAATAAAATTTTAACAACATTTAACTTTTTTTGATTAATTTGGAAACGATATATTTATATATTTAGTGTAAAATTCTCACAGTATTAGCACTGGCTTTCCGAATATCGTGAATTAGAGCAAACAGATTTTAAAATTATCTGAATAAACACACTATATGTGTTTATAATAATAGAAAAGGCAATGTTGTTTATGTTGAAGGTGTTTTGATGAAGGTAAACTTAAAATTAAAAATATTAGTTGCATTCAATGTGAGCCAAAATGTAGAGTTGTTAAGTGTTTCATGCAAAGTCAGAGGCATACACTTAAACTAAAAAAATGCACAATCAGTCAATTTTATACTTTAAAGAAAATAATAACCAGATTTAACCTTAAATTTTTACAATTTACAAAGAGAAGGCGTTTTCCTGATTCACATGGCACAACTCCTTATTGGTTTAAGTTATAAATCATATGTATAATTACTTATTTATTATTAACTATTTCATGTTCACTTTAGATCACTGTATTGGGTCGCAATAGTAGTTATAGAAATTATTTTTAGCCTTCACATTTTAATTTTGTGTCTGTTTACCTAGCTACAAGAAGATGGATATACAAGATTTTCTGGAAAAATATGACACTTTGTTGTTAGATTATCATCGCAATCAAATTTATAGACTTCAAAATGCGTTGGGAAATTGCGAAGATGAACCGATGAGAATAACATGTCACGGAATGCATTATGAAAGTTGCGTCTGGTCCAAAGACGATGCCAAGGGCGGTCTAGATACTTGTGAATGCTTTCATAAAAAATTACTTATATCCAAAATAGACAAAATAATTAAGTTATATTTAAGAAAGAAGCTATTGCCATTGTAAAAAAAAAGAATGTAATTATTGTATATAAAATAAAGAAAAAACCAATGAATAATCAAGCGTATTTATTTTTAATCTACACATTTAAATTTTCTGTATTAAGTGCTTAGTAGTAACGATTTAAATTTCGTTACTTGTTATTGTGTTCGACTGTAAATATTGTTTATACGTGATGTACCTTATTACAGTAATAAGGCTCATATATTGATATGCTCTTTATTTTAACAAACAAACAAACATTATAAAAAACTCTCATCATTACTACATTTGTCAACGTTTTAGTTATACACCTAATACAATAATTTGCTTACAACGAGTAAAGTTTAAATCTACATCCATATCTTATTTTTCAAACATCAAACTTCATATCTGATGAGCCATAACAAACCTCAAATAAGTGCTCATAAATTATATCAATATTTTCCGAATTAAAAAAAGTTTTAGAAAAGTATCAGCAGAATTACTTCTTAGAAGACCAAGTAGAAAATAGATTTTACTAGCGATAAGGACCTGAGATATCTTGAATAACTTGAAAGCTACAAAACTATAGTCTACTATATCTCTTGATAAATGACTGAACCTTTTTGTGTATGTTGAATAAAACTGTTGAAAAAATATGTAGGTAAATAAGCCGCATCTGTGTTTGACACTACATCACATGGTGGTCTGCTGATATGTTTTGGTAATTTGTTACTCAATGCAGATGTAGAGACTCCTTCTCTGGCTTCAAAATTACTTGTTTGTTCTTTGGAATTGGTGTTTTTTTTTATGTCAACAACACACCACGAGGGCTTACAGCCTAAATACTATCGTACCGTGGGTGTTGACAAGGAGGAAAGAGGCAGCTTGTTAATTCTGGACTTGAAGATTTGGAGGTTCGGAGGAGAAGGAAAAACATGTGCCGGCAAGGAATTCCACAACTTGGAAGTCCTCGGGACAAAAGAGCGGGCATAACAAGATGTTCTATGTCTGGTAACCTGGACGTTAAAAGGGTGCATTCGCTCTGTTCCCCTGGTAGATCTGCTGGGGGCAGCAGGTGGGGGAATTATGGAGGAAAGCTCCTCTGAGCAGTGCCCGTGCAGATATCTATAAAAGAGAGAGAGGTCACCAACGGCACGTCGGTGGGCAAGGGATGGAAGCCTTTGGGTGAGGGTAGGGTCACCGATGAGACGTATAGCTCTCTTTTGAATGGAGTCCAGGATAGCGAGTGTAGAAGCGGCAGCTGCACCCCAGATGTGGGAGCAGTATTCGAGGTTTGGCCTTATTTGTGAAGTGTATAAGGTATAGAGATTAGTTGGTGAAAAGAATTTGCGAGCCCGGAAGAGGAAACCCAATTTCTTAGCAGCCGCTTCTGCAATTGATGTAACATGTTGGTGCCAATTAAGATTTCGATCCACAGTAATGCCAACAAGAGAAAAGGACTCATTACTTTGAATAACTTGGTTGTTCATTGTGATCGGTCTAGGGCTTGTGTATCTCTTGTGAGAAAGAAAGCAAGACTTAGTTTTGGTGGGATTGAATTGTACAAGATTTCTACTTCCCCAGTCTAATATTTTTTGGAGGTCTACGGAGACAGAACCCTCCATGAGTCTGCGATCCTCATCTAATTGGGCTAAAGAGACAGGCTTAGCTTTTGTTACCGTTTCGCGGAATTGTCAGACAGAATAAAGTTGATTTTATTTATGGATTAAAACCCGTTGCCACACTACAGTATTATCAAAAACTAAAAAACTAAAATGACAAATGACGCTTCTAAAATGTCTGTGTGATGTATTTCTATATTTAGCGCCAAAGTAAAATCAACTTATAACAATAATAATAACCCTAGCAATAATAATAATAATAATAATAATATAACTAACAATAACAGCAAAAGAAGTAGGCTCTCTATAACAAAAATATTGATACAAATCAGCTTATTACATTATTGCAACTATTTTTAATATAGATAAATGTTTTTTGTTTGATACATTTAATTATAAGCAAAACTTTCCAAGAAAGAGGATTCAATCAAAAATGAGTTTGCTAAGAAAAGCCATTTGTTTTCGTGTAGGTATGTGCTTTTTTTATAAATTAAGCTTCAAAAAGTAGCCTTTGCGCTTGTTGTTACAAAAATCTAGTTACTCCATGTGGCTGTATTGAATATCCGTGATATGTTTTGCAAAATGTAGCTTTGTCAGCGTGCTTATTTCTAAGTGCAGAAATATATTGTTTGTGTATGGTATTAAAACTTCTATAAGCTTGGTAGATGTGGACTGCGTTACATTGCTGATTTATAAATTCCAGCATTTGTCAACAAATTGTATTTTTCTTTCTAGTTAAATAGGAAATCACGCATCGTGTTCTAAGATTTTAAAGCTATTTTTTATCTGTATTGCTACTTAACATTTCAGAAATATTTTCTGAAATGTTTCCAAAGTAAGTCTTCGAAATATATTTGTTATCTTTTTGCTTCTAATACAGATTTGGGTAAGTTAAATTTAGGGCTAATTTGTATTATTTTGTGTCTATTACCTTATTGATTATTTTAGCAGAGTAAACATTATTAAATGCTATTTGCTTGATTCCTAAAATTTATTTTTGGGTCGTTTTAGGCATATAGGTATTGAAAATGCACGATGCATCATCTTTAAATGGTAGACTGACGCAGCTTTTGTAAAAAATGGGTGACATGCACCGTATGGTATAGTTGTTCCCTGTATATTGAAAAGCCAAGTGAATTATTTTCTAACTTTTTAATGGTTACACGCCACAGATTTATAATATTGTTAGCTTCTTTGTCTAAAGTATATTATAATAAACTTTAAAAATTCATTTAATTCTGTAAGGCTATCATGAAAATATGTTAAAATTCAATCTACATATCTGTACCAAAAGATAATATGTGAAACTTCTAATGCTGAAACTTGTTTTTCTAAGTTTTCATGAATATGTTGGCCAATAAACGAGACAACCGACTACCCGTAAGAAGAAGGTCATAATTTTGCAGAGAAATTTTTTCACTAAATTTAAAATAGCTTTGCTTTGTAAATTCAATAAACAGATTCACTCTTTCGTTTTTGTTTATCACATTTACTCATCGTTTCTAGTAAACAGTTTTTTTTACTGATGGTAAGAATTGTCTAAAGGGTATTTTAGAATACATGCCACTAACATAAAACCAAACTAATTCACTGTTTGAAGGAATAGTTGTGTTATTTAAGTTCTATCATCATGAATGTTGTACCTGTTCTGGGTTTCCAATTTTTGTTTGTTTGAGTTAGGCGTTTTTTAAATTTCTATTTCGCATATCACAAACAAACAAAAATCGGAAACCTAGAACAGGTACAACATTCATGATGATAGAATTTAAATAACACAACTATTCCTTCAAACAGTGAATTAGTTTGGTTTTATGTTAGTGGCATGTATTCTAAAATACCCTTTAGACAATTCTTACCATCAGTAAAAAAACCGTTTACTAGAAACGATGAGTAAATGTGATGAACAAAAACGAAAGAGTGAATCTGTTTATTGAATTTACAAAGCAAAGCTATTTTAAATTTAGTGAAAAAATTTCTCTGCAAAATTATGACCTTCTTCTTACGGGTAGTCGGTTGTCTCGTTTATTGGCCAACATATTCATGAAAACTTAGAAAAACAAGTTTCAGCATTAGAAGTTTTACATATTATCTTTTGGTACAGATATGTAGATTGCATTTTAACATATTTTCATGATAGCCTTACAGAATTAAATGAATTTTTAAAGTTTATTAAAATATACTTTAGACAAAGAACCTAACAATATTATAAATCTGTGGCGTGTAACCATTAAAAAGTTAGAAAATAATTCACTTGGCTTTTCAATATACAGGGAACAACTATACCATACGGTGCATGTCACCCATTTTTTACAAAAGCTGCGTCAGTCTACCATTTAAAGATGATGCATCGTGCATTTTCAATACCTATATGCCTAAAACGACCCAAAAATAAATTTTAGGAATCAAGCAAATAGCATTTAATAATGTTTACTCTGCTAAAATAATCAATAAGGTAATAGACACAAAATAATACAAATTAGCCCTAAATTTAACTTACCCAAATCTGTATTAGAAGCAAAAAGATAACAAATATGTTTCGAAGACTTACTTTGGAAACATTTCAGAAAATATTTCTGAAATGTTAAGTAGCAATACAGATAAAAAATAGCTTTAAAATCTTAGAACACGATGCGTGATTTCCTATTTAACTAGAAAGAAAAATACAATTTGTTGACAAATGCTGGAATTTATAAATCAGCAATGTAACGCAGTCCACATCTACCAAGCTTATAAAAGTTTTAATACCATACACAAACAATATATTTCTGCACTTAGAAATAAGAACGCTGACAAAGCTACATTTTGCAAAACATATCACGGATATTCAATACAGCCACATGGAGTAACTAGATTTTTGTAACAACAAGCGCAAAGGCTACTTTTTGAAGCTTAATTTATAAAAAAAGCACATACCTACACGAAAACAAATGGCTTTTCTTAGCAAACTCATTTTTGATTGAATCCTCTTTCTTGGAAAGTTTTGCTTATAATTAAATGTATCAAACAAAAAACATTTATCTATATTAAAAATAGTTGCAATAATGTAATAAGCTGATTTGTATCAATATTTTTGTTATAGAGAGCCTACTTCTTTTGCTGTTATTGTTAGTTATATTATTATTATTATTATTATTGCTAGGGTTATTATTATTGTTATAAGTTGATTTTACTTTGGCGCTAAATATATAAATACATCACACAGATATTTTAGAAGCGTCATTTGTCATTTTAGTTTTTTAGTTTTTGATAATACTGTAGTGTGGCAACGGGTTTTAATCCATAAATAAAATCAACTTTATTCTGTCTGACAATTCCGCGAAACGGTAACACCAATTCCAAAGAACAAACAAGTAATTTTGAAGCCAGAGACGGAGTCTCTATATCTGCATTGAGTAACAAATTACCAAAACATATCAGCAGACCACCATGTGGTGTAGTGTCAAACACAGATGCGGCTTATTTACCTACATATTTTTTCAACAGTTTTATTCAACATACACAAAAAGGTTCAGTCATTTATCAAGAGATATAGTAGACTATAGTTTTGTAGCTTTCAAGTTATTCAAGATATCTCAGGTCCTTATCGCTAGTAAAATTTATTTTCTACTTGGTCTTCTAAGAAGTAATTCTGCTGATACTTTTCTAAAACTTTTTTTAATTCGGAAAATATTGATATAATTTATGAGCACTTATTTGAGGTTTGTTATGGCTCATCAGATATGAAGTTTGATGTTTGAAAAATAAGATATGGATGTAGATTTAAACTTTACTCGTTGTAAGCAAATTATTGTATTAGGTGTATAACTAAAACGTTGACAAATGTAGTAATGATGAGAGTTTTTTATAATGTTTGTTTGTTTGTTAAAATAAAGAGCATATCTATATATGAGCCTTATTACTGTAATAAGGTACATCACGTATAAACAATATTTACAGTCGAACACAATAACAAGTAACGAAATTTAAATCGTTACTACTAAGCACTTAATACAGAAAATTTAAATGTGTAGATTAAAAATAAATACGCTTGATTATTCATTGGTTTTTTCTTTATTTTATATACAATAATTACATTCTTTTTTTTTACAATGGCAATAGCTTCTTTCTTAAATATAACTTAATTATTTTGTCTATTTTGGATATAAGTAATTTTTTATGAAAGCATTCACAAGTATCTAGACCGCCCTTGGCATCGTCTTTGGACCAGACGCAACTTTCATAATGCATTCCGTGACATGTTATTCTCATCGGTTCATCTTCGCAATTTCCCAACGCATTTTGAAGTCTATAAATTTGATTGCGATGATAATCTAACAACAAAGTGTCATATTTTTCCAGAAAATCTTGTATATCCATCTTCTTGTAGCTAGGTAAACAGACACAAAATTAAAATGTGAAGGCTAAAAATAATTTCTATAACTACTATTGCGACCCAATACAGTGATCTAAAGTGAACATGAAATAGTTAATAATAAATAAGTAATTATACATATGATTTATAACTTAAACCAATAAGGAGTTGTGCCATGTGAATCAGGAAAACGCCTTCTCTTTGTAAATTGTAAAAATTTAAGGTTAAATCTGGTTATTATTTTCTTTAAGGTATAAAATTGACTGATTGTTCATTTTTTTAGTTTAAGTGTATGCCTCTGACTTTGCATGAAACACTTAACAACTCTACATTCTGGCTCACATTGAATGCAACTAATATTTTTAATTTTAAGTTTACCTTCATCAAAACACCTTCAACATAAACAACATTGCCTTTTCTATTATTATAAACACATATAGTGTGTTTATTCAGATAATTTTAAAATCTGTTTGCTCTAATTCACGATATTCGGAAAGCCAGTGCTAATACTGTGAGAATTTTACACTAAATATATAAATATATCGTTTCCAAATTAATCAAAAAATTTTAAATGTTGTTGAAATTTTATTTTACATTAAAACGTGAATGTAATCTGAACATAATTTTAAAACAAATTTTAAACGAAAGTTATAACCTTTGTGCATGTTAATAATTTTTCCTACACTCACCATTAAGCTAAGTAACATATCAACGTATTAGTTAGGACCAAAAACCGAAGACATAGTAGCTAGGAACAATTTTTGACTAGAAATTATTTAACTGTCACAGATTGAACTAGCACCATATAATACTTGCCTACCGAAATGACTGTTGTTATTGCTATTGTTAATTATTTGCGGAAACGGGTAGCATTAGGTACCAAAACTGTTATACGTCTTTTAGAGGGTTAGATGAAGAATTAAAAATACAGTGTCTCGTGTGAAAAAATAAATTGGATACAAAAAAGTCTACTTTTAAGATATCATGTATATAAAAACACATTTGCACTGAAAGCAGTTCTCAAACCAAAAACATTCTGCATTAAACTTTGCAGTATGTATATTCAAATATAAGAAAAAATACAGGTGTCTTATTTGAAAAATACATTTAATAGAAAAATTTATACTGTTTTTTCCAAGCCGAAAAAGAAATTGCAATCAGAAAGGCGTACAGAGGAAAACAAGTTCAAAAGAAACAGTTGATCAAACAGTTAGACAATTTTGAAATTAGTTAACTTGTAGTGTACATATGAATAAATATATTATATTTTTTATATTTTACCAATGTTTTTATTATTAATAATATCTTGTCGCTCATTAAAAGAGAAGACTATTTTTTCCAAGCCGAAAAAGAAATTCCAATCAGAAAGGCGTACATAGGAAAACAAGTTCAAAAGAAACAGCTGATCAAACAGTTAGACAATTTTGAAATTAGTTAACTTGTAGTGTACATATGAATAAATATATTATATTTTTTATATTTTACCAATGTTTTTATTATTAATAATACCTTGTCGCTCATTAAAAGAGAAGACTATTTTTTCCAAGCCGAAAAAGAAATTGCAATCAGAAAGGCGTACAGAGGAAAACAAGTTCAAAAGAAACAGCTGATCACAGTTGATGGAACTGGGTCTAAATAAAAAAGCAGTATTGCAGAGAGAGATAATTTTGAAATTAGTAAACTTGTTGTAATGTACACATTAATAAATATATTAAACAAATTTCCAAAAAATATCAATTCGGACTATTCAGAAAGCCCTTGAGGTATGTCATCTCGGTAAAACTGGATTCTGAAATTTACGGCGTTAAAATATTGCTGTTTCGCAGTAAAAACTCAGACTGTACCACAAAAGTATTTCGCTTGCTGGTAAACCATTTAAATTAGACGACATATTTATCTATAAACTTAATTAATGATATTGATTATTGACTTATACAAAGCTAGATATTAAACTTGTTTAACTCAGCTGACTTGTTTATAGACAATTAAACCACATAAAATTTAAAAAATTTGCTGGCCATTCTTTACTGCACAATTGTCGAAAAATTCCATATTAATAAAAACTGTATTATATCTTAACCGATATGTCCAAAGCTCCCTTCGATTTCATAAAATGACACGATTTTAGTTAAATTGCGTTATATTACTTGTTGACTTAACAAGGAATAAAAACGAGATTTTTGGGAGATTCGAATTTGGTATACATATATGCATATGGGGCACTCACTCACTGCTCAACTGTCGAAAAATTCCGATGCGATTTTAATTAAATTGCGTTATATTACTTGCTTGCTCAACAAGAAACAGAGACTAAGACCGTTTACAGCTTTAACCAATGCTGTCAACTTACGAAGACCAATTAAAAAGTTTCCATACAAATTTTAAAAACCTCGATTCCAAATTTATTTCTTGCTTATATGGATACCGAGATACATTCATATCTCGTTACCAATGCTGCCAACTTACGAAGACCAATTAAAAAGTTTCCATACAAATTTTAAAGAGATTACCATTCTTAGACGTTCAAAGAATGTGAAAACTAACATTGATTTTCAATTATTCTATGTCAGCTATACATTAGAAGTCTGTAATCAGTAATACTACAACAATTAGAAAGTAGGTAATGAGCCACAGACGTCATAGATCATTAAAATTGCGATAATTAGAATCTAGTTAACGACCTTCACAACGTCATTAAAGTGTAATTAATGGGATTATAATTATCCAAGATGGCGGCTAGAGTCTCCTTTCTACTGGGCTGTTCGAAGGCGGGAGGTTTCATTCTTATGCACGGAAGATTTCTGAGTTGAGTAGGGGGGGGGGGGGGCAGTTGTCTGTCCATTTTCGCTCCCAAGAATCTGTGGGGTCGAACTGTGACATGTGTAGTTCTCTTGCAGTTCTGATGGTTGGTTTTCTGGATCGTAGTCTGTTTCTGCACGATTTAACCGTATCCTGGTGTATGGGAAGTTGAGGGTTGCCTTGTATATGTTTATATTCTCGGAGAAGAGCTGCCTTGCGCCGGAGATCTGACTCAGTATTGGTAGCCATTCGATAGGAGTCGATTTTAGCGTTTCGCTGATTATCCTCATAGTCTCGTTTAGCTGTGTGTCCACCCTTTGGGTATGCGCACTGTTGATCCAGATCGGTGCACCGTATTCTGCAGTCGAGTAAGCCAGCCCAAGTGCCGAGGATCTTAATCTGTCAGCGGTTGAGCCCCATGTGGTACCGCATAGCTTGTGAAGCATGTTGTTCCTAGTTCACAGCTTCGCAGCCGTGTGCTCCAGATGCCTCTTATAGGTCAATGAAAACCACATCATCCCGTGGAACCAACATGGTTTTACACCCGGCCGCTGAACACTTACAAACCTTCTCATCTGTGTTGACCATTGGACAAGATTGATGGATATCGGGAGACCTGTCGACGTTGCTTACCTGGATTTCTCTAAAGCATTTGACCGAGTAGCTTGGAGGCGCCTTTGTGCAAAGCTGTCATCTTGCGGAATTGGTGGAGGTCTGCTTTTGTGGATTAGATATTTCCTGAGCAATAGAAATTGTCGTGTACGTGTGAATGGTGCATACTGCGCTCCCCGACCTGTGATAAGTAGTGTTCCCCAAGGCTTAGTCCTAGACCCCCTGCTGTTCCTGGTATACACCAGCTATCTACCACTGATTTTCAGATCTGAATATGCTTCTTTTGCCAATGACATCAAAGCATACAACGACACACTCGTTTATCATAGTGATATCCAGGAAGACCTGCTCAAGCTGGAGGATTGGTGCAAGTCATGGTTGCTTCTCCTCAACGCCTCCAAGTGTTCAGTGTTGCACATTGATAGAAATAATCCCAAAATTCTACACTACATTAATGGAACCCAGCTTGAAACGGTAAAACTGCTAGAACAAACTGAAAGCTACAACTTTCACACACCGAAATAAAATACAATCGACCTAAATGAATGTTGTATAACAGTAAAGCCAAACCACGGAAAACTCAGACAAACGGGCCTCGAGACATAGTTTGGCCCAAGATGGCGATACAGGTCATAGTCATAGTAGATATCAGGCCAGATTATAAGGCCCTTTAACGCCAAAACCAAAAAGTTAGTTAATAATTGCTCACGTGGGTATTTATAATAAATTTTCGAGAAAAAGTGTCTATGTTAACTTACCCATTGATGTTCAAAACAATTTTAATCTATACCTAACATGATAACCAAGTTATAAAGTCGCAATGATTTGAGTGGCTAACAAATAAGAAGAAAATAAATTATAAATAATGATTACAATATTTCTGTGCTCCATCTAAGAAACTCATCTGAAAAGATATTAATATTTCATACGACATTGGTTCATCTACATTTACAGCTTACTAAATATGTGCTAAATTGTTATCGTTTGGCATATAATTATCTAAAATGAAGCAGACATGTATTATCACGGAGCATTTCTGATATTCAATTACCATATCTAGGTGGTCCCATGAATCATATTTTAATAGATGTAGTTCTCTAATGATACGACTCTTTTAAACCTAATATGACTTTTGACTGACTTAAGCGATTACAATTTACAGTTACTATGGATAAATTAGAGTTGAAAGTGGGGCATTTTTTAAAACACATGGATTAAAAGGATTTGCAAATTATATCTTTACAGTCAAAACCTAAAAATGTTATGAAACACAATGTGTATATTTTATTTTATTACCTGGCTACTTAATTCTCTAACTTCGGCGCATTATCAAATAAAACCTTCACGTCAATATACTATTGAGCTCTAAATATTTCACAATTTTGGAATTAACAGAATATTAGCAGAATAGCAATATCAGGCTTGACTGTTTCACCCTGCAATTCAAAGGTCTGTGGTTAATGAACTAAAAGTTCGTGCCATCCCAAGTGTTTGAGTGTTTACACTGACTTACTCAAACTTAACTTAACTCAGTATTTCACCCTAAAGTAGCAGCCTTGGTGTACCAGTGTTAAGATTGTAAGCTAAATGTGACAGGTTCATATCTTCGTAGGAGTACAAATCATTTCTTTTGTCGACTACATATGTATTTTAAAATTAACATACATCAAAGTTGGGATATTGTGTTTGACCAAGTTGGATAACTGCGTGTGCCGCCCGTGTGTCATGCAGTGTTAGAAAAGTCATGCAGAAAGTAAGAGGTTAGGCATAAGTTTCAGAATAGTGAGATAAACCTGCTCCCAGGCCGAGCTGGTCGGAGTATTCGCAGAGATAGCCCTTTTGTTAAAAAAAATGCATTTTACAAAATATTTTCTTTTATAGTTTAGCTTTTTAAATCCTCATAAAAAACGAGAAACAAGGTAGGTATGCGGTCTCTTGGGGACACAAAACTGGGGAAGAAAATTTTTGATTTGTTTTATTAAAACGTATTTGAAATTATCTTTCATCAACTCTATATGTAGGTAACGTACTATGTAGGTAACGCCTTCCTTTTAAAACAGCTATCACATATGCCTAAAACACCATATCAACGTACAAACACAAAGGTTTATATTCAAAGATATTAGACTAATAACTAATAAGTAATAAAACGAAATTTCATAACAAAAAACCAAATAAGTTATGCATGATTACATGCAAACTTTGTTTTAAATGGTAACATAAACATTATGTATCTATGACATGATCGATCTTCGACTAGTAAAATGTTATTTTATACCCAAAGAGTCTATTACCACTTTTTTAATCCAATTAAAATAATAACATACTTAAGGTATCATAGACCCCAAAACACACATCACAGTTGTAAGGACAAAACACAATTTTACTTTAGTTTATAAGTCGTTGCAATTGACAAATACTGCAAGGCCCAAGGCAACATATCTGCTTATTTTTATCTAATGAGGAATTTGCACATTTTTTTATTCTCCTCTTATTCAATTCTCCACATTGTATAAAATTCATTGCCATATAAAATTTAAATTTTTAACTAATAGTTTTCCTGTAAAAAATATAGAAAATCAAAATAATTATCTTCGCGCCAAAACGCAGCCGTAAACAAAGACGGCCTACTGTGACGTCACGATCCGGTATCGGCCAAACGAGTCTCGCTTACTCACACAGAGATCTTCATCTCATCATTAGTGTTTATGCGACTTACGTGTGCCGCTTAGTTATTGTTAACAACTTATATTATTGTTAATATCTATATACTCGTATTAATTATTTATGTACTAGCAATGTTTGCGCTTTTAGGAAACAACCCGAATATCATGGGTGTTGAGCTAAAACGAGTGAAAGCTGAGAGGTATGTGTCTGATATGAACCTTATTTTATCCTGTAAATATCTTTGTTGGATTTTATGTAGTAATTTCTTATAAAATATAATGTAAATAAAAGCATAACCTCAATATGTTCTCCATTCAAATAATATACAAGAAAAATATACACCATTTCTTCCTGATTTTCTCATCCTTAGGTACATTAAAGAATAATTTTTTGGGGGGTAGTTATTGTTGTGAAGTACATTTGGGCACTATACAGAACTTATAATATTTATGTCCAGGCACTGTTATGTCTTTCGCATTCTCGTATTGTGATTCTGAATGTGCTGAAGCCATCACACAGTCACGCACTAAACTAGATTAAACACAACTTACTACCTTTGAACCTATATAACACTAAACACTAAACACCAAAACTACTTAAATTATGAGAAAACTGCTCAGAATTCGATGCAAACACAAACTAAAACAAGACAAGGTTAAATGGCGATGACCGCGTATCACGCAGATGTACCGGATCCTGACGTCACAAACATCTTCACCAATCAGACCGAGTTTTTGCCCAATCTGTTGTTTTGAATTATATTCAATATTTCAATAATTAATTACTAATTAGTCGTTCAGTTTAAGGGGGGGTTTACTTGTAGACATATATTTTTAGAGTATTTTATTGTACTTTAAATACGTTTTTCATCAAAAGTAAATTATCTGTAACTTCCCCATTTTCAGTACTATCCGACACCGATGTGATTTATGTTTTTTATGAGAACTCGAGTAAAAACGCTGCAAGCTCAAGGTGTTTCGCGTAGTAAAACGATAAAAACGTCCTCACAAATTCTTCCCTATAATCTGAAAAATAAGTTAGACAGTAAAGTATGTTATAGTTATGGTAATACCTTCTCCTATTAAAAAATTTTAAAAAATGTGTTTGTGGTGATACAGCACAAACAGTTCTGATTGTTACCTTTTGGTGTTTCAGGACCAACTCAATGTAGGAAAAACGCATCCACTATATATATATATATATATATATATATATATATATATATATATATATATATATATATATATATATATATATATATATATATATATATATATATATATATATATTCGTGGTGGTAGGTAAATACCCATTAGTTTGAGGCAGCGAGTGCTGTAAATTGAACTTGATAATCTATTACACGGTTTATTTCATATTTATTGACTCTTATAATATGCTGTAAGACTCGATGCATTTTCGCAACATCGAGTTTTACATACTTTGTCCCTATATTGGGGTAGAAATGGGCCAGGGCTGACAATTTTCTAAATTGTTAGTTAGCTGTATCCAGTCTCTATTTTTTTAACACTTTTGCCCAGTTTCACAAAGCTCGATTAAATATTTAACGGCCGGTTAGTTAATCAGAGCTTCAGACGACCAATCACAGCTTCAAAATATTTGGTTGCCATGGCAACAACCCGAATTCTAGTCTGTGATTGGTCGTCTTAATCCTTGATTAACTAATCGTCCGTTAAATATTTAATCAAGCTTTGTGAAACTGGGCATTTGTGTTATTTGGAGCTGGCGTGACAGCATACTACTTGGTTCCGCAACTAGGTGGCGGCACGTCCACCACTTACTGAGTGTCTTATAATATGCTGTTTATAAGTGTTTATGAGAACTCACAAAAAGGCGAGTGATTTTGAAGTTGATCTTTTTGCTGAGGTTAGGTTATTGCTTTAAAACTTTTTTGCATTGCCTAAGACTCTGGTTGAATTGTCACTGTTTTTATAAATATGGTATTATATGCACCCATATTATGTATGTAATTTTATAAGGTCGTTCGCATAAATTATAAATAATACTGGGTCGAGTATAGACCCTTGTCGGACCCATCTTTATAAACTGATCCACTCAAATTGATACCATTGATGACAACTGTATGTCCTTTCTCGCTAAGCTACGGATAATTAATGCGTTCCAAATTTTTATTTAAACATAATTAAAATAAGAAATTGATTTTTCGGAAAGTTTCCACATATGTTCGACCACAGAAAGTGGTTTTGTGAGATTTTACCCAGCCTTGATTGTATAACATAAATTAATTATCAAGCTCACCTCAATGTGGTAGTCTTAGCCTACATTTATATTTATTTAAGGTTTATAAGAGTAATTTAAATATCACGAGCATACAAGACGGAGGTTGGATACTGTGGTTGAAAATTTAAACAACGAGCAGAATCAGCTAAAAAAAACACAAACTAAGTTTAGCGACAGCTACTGACGAAGACAACTTCGTTGTAGAAGTATTTAGCGCATCTTGTGTTTTTTTGGTGATTTTGATTTTTATTTCAAACGCGTACAAAACTATTTGTTGTTAAAAATATTTTAATTGCACCCATACAAATTATCTAGCGCTCTCTCACGCATCACGGCGTTGTGAAATCAAATGTCCATAAATAATTTTCTTACTATAAAAAAATAAAGCTATTTAGTTAACTAAACAGCGTCTTGGTGGCCCAGTAGTAAAAATACGTGATTCTGCCCGCAAGGGTCTTGGGTTCGATTCTCAGCAAAAGCGTCAAATTAGTTTTCAGTACATAATGTAAATTAACTTTTACTGAGGTTGTGGCATTGTGTTTGAGCAAATTGATTGTAGGCATTTTCTGCTCTTCGGAAGGAGAATAGAGACGTCGGTCACGTATACTATGCGATGTTGGGCATTTTAAAGGTCATATCCTCTTTACATAAAAAAGAGGTTGTGCAAAATTTTCAGGATAGTGGGGCAAAACCCCTTTCTGGAGTCGGTGATTGGCTAAAGTCGCCAAAAAAACTGACTTAAAGAAAAAACATGCAATACAGTTAGTTAAATAACATCAAAAAAAGTTAAAAAAAAGGTTTGTACGCTCCCACCTGAAATTGTCTGCTAAATTTGAAAAACAATAATAGCCTTACATCAATCTGTTACTTTGAAATTAGCTCAGAAATTTATTAAGACATATAAAAATTTAAAACTTTCAAACGTGGAATTTAATGCAGCGTCTAATTAATTTTTTTTAAATTCAGATAAAGGCTGAATCGCCCGCAAGGTTTATTAGCGGCAATCAATGGCACAATATCTTTATAAAATTAAGTACTATAAATACACTTAGATACACACATACATACACAATTCAACCCCACCAAATCTCAGTCTTGCTTTCTTTCTCATAAGAGATACACCAATCCTGGACCCATCACAATGAACAACCAAGTTATTGAAAGTAATGAGTCATTTCCTCTTGTTGGCATTTCTGTGGATCGAAATCTTAATTGGCACCAACATGTAACATCAATTGCAGAAGCGGCTGCTAAGAAATTAGGTTTCCTCTTCGGGGCTCGCAAATACTTTCCACCAGCTAATCTCTATACCTTATATACTTCACAAATAAGGCCAAATCTCGAATACTGCTCCCACATCTGGGGTGCAGCTGCCGCTTCTACACTCGCTATCCTAGACTCCATCGGTCCCCTCTAATATGTTGTACCGATGTTGGACACGCTAAAGATCCAGGCTTAGCTTATAGAAATGATGGGGTTAGGCAAAATTTCCGGGATGGTGAGATGCAAAAATATAATATAATACAACTATACAAAAGGAAGACAATTACATAGTCTAATCAAAATTTACCCCTGTTAAGATTCCAGCTGTCTACTTATTTGGTATTAAGAGGGCGAATTAAGTGAAGATGTGTATACCGACTGATAATTTGGGACAAAGTAACTTTTGTTAGTACTCATTTTTAACGAAGTTTCGTAGAAATTTGAGGAGATTAATACTTTCAGACTTTTCAAAAGTTTATTCAGATAAGCGCTTATCCGTAGAACCCAGTTTTTGAAATAATTCAAGTTTACAAAAAAAATTAAGATCATATTGAAAACGTCAACCCTATAAATTATGTGAAATACAATCACAAGCATTTGGATAATAGTAAGACACAGTGTATATAAGGCTAGATGCATTCTCGCAACAATTAGAATCGTAGACCGGTTTCGCTCTAATTAGAGCTCTTCAGTACGGCATACTAATTGTAGCAAAAATGCATCAAAAGTAATACGGCTATAGTATAGCCAGCCTTAAAACACTACGTGAGTGGTGGACGTGCCGCCACCTAGTTGCGGAACCAAGTGTAGTATGTTGTCACGCCAGCTCCAAATAACACAAAGTGTTAAAAAAAAATAGAGACTGTATACAACTAACTAACAATTTAGAAAATTGTCTGCCCTGGCCCATTTCTACCCCAATATAGGAACAAAGTATGTAAGGCGTGACAACATACTACTTGGTTCCGCAACTAGGTGGCGGCACGTCCACCACTCATTTAGCCGTATTACTTTTGGTGCATTTTTGCTACAATTAGTATGCCGTACTGAAGAGCTCTAATGAGAGCGAAACCGGTCTACGGTTCTAATTGTTGCAAGAATGCATCTAGCCTTATATACTTTGTCCCTATATTGGGGTAGAAATGGGCCAGGGCTGACAATTTTCTAAATTGTTAGTTAGTTGTATACAGTCTATATTTTTTTACCACTTTGTGTTATTTGGATCTGGCGTGACAACATACTACTTGGTTCCGCAACTAGTTGGCGGCACGTTCACCAATCACTTAGTGTTTTAAGGCTGTCTATACTATATCTGTATTACTTTTGGTGCATTTTTGCTACAATTAGTATGCCGTACTGAAGAGCTCTAATGAGAGCGAAACCGGTCTACGGTTCTAATTGTTGCGAGAATGCATCTAGCCTTACATACTTTGTCCCTATATTGGCGTAGAAATGGGCCGGGGCTGACAATTAATATAGAATCCATAAATTATACTAAAAAAGATTATATATTGCCCGTTATAGGCATTTACACTTTCTTGCAAAAAATGTTGTATCTTCTCAAAAAAGAAAAAGCTGTTTTAACGGAATATGGTATGCACATTGCCTTTATTAAGTCTATACCACGCACGAAATTTTAGGCTTCTGGTATAATAAAAAAAAGAGTTATCGTGGTTTATGTTTATAAATGCAGATGAAGAGACTATCTCTCTGGTCTCACAAGTTTCTATTCTTCTGCGTATCCAGTTTTGCACTGCTATTCGGGAGAAATTTTCTCTAATCTGGCGATGCCGTAAAACGTTGAAACCGGTTGCAGAGAGAAAAAACAAACAACTGTGGGGATAGAAAAGCAGTCTCTATATATTTACTTAGTAATGAAACAATTTTAATAAGTAGGGGTAAAAATTAATGCATTTACATCTTTTCTGTAAAATTTTTTATATCCACGAAAATAACAAATCACTTTTAAGAAGTTTATCTGAAGACAGTGTTTTATTGCCAACATAGTACATACCGAATTTTAAGTTATAAAACATATGTTTTCCTCTTTTAGCACAAGAAATGACGGCTTAAGAATGAAAGTGTATGTGTCATGAACACATTTTATTCAAACTCATAGCGGAAAGAAACTATATTTTGCCTCCAAGGATTCAAAAATCTCAATACATTAAAATTAAGTTTTGTACACAAAAGCTTTTCTAGGACGTAATTATGTGGAATAGAATTATTCATAGTTATATTTTCATATGTAACTGAGAAATCGTGGTATTGTGTTTAACGAAGCTAAACGTTTCGCCGCTCGAGGGGGGTTCAAAATGATGAGTCCCGTGTACCATGTAAAGTTAAAAACTTTAAAGTGTCCTAATCTCCTTACTGAAAAGACTCCCTTATGTCGGTGCTTGGTCATAGTCACGAAAATAAACCGGCATTAATGAAACAGTATAAAAAATTTCAGGACGCAGCAAGTGTGTTATAGTAGTGAATTTTCATAAGAATTTTACACTATTATACGGCATATTACTAAAGTTAATACTTTAAATTTACGCAGACCTTGAAGAGTAACGATCGCTTCGATATCCAAGTTAGCGTCTTCAGATACTGAAATTTTTTTAACGTTTTTTCATCGTCTGATAAGGCTAACTTGGTTTGTGAAAGGATCGTCAGATATTTAAAAATGTGTTGTGGCGATTTGGGTATTCCATATGTATTTTCAGTGCTCATCGCCGGTTGTGTGTGTGTGTTTTCTTTCTTTAACGTCGGCCTATTTCTGCGACTATGGCCAAATCACCGACGCCAGGGAGCAGTTTCACCTCACCATCCTGGAAATTTTGCCGAACCCCTGCCTTTCTGTAAGGAGGGTAGGGGTCTTTAACATGCCCAACATAGCATGGACACGGGACCGACGGCTTTACGCCCCCTCCGAAGGGCGGAACGTGCAGACATTCAACTTCAAATACAATGCCAGAAATACGGTTGATATTAATGTTACAGTTTGTACTAAAGAAGTGAAAGGAGGATCCTGGGATCGAACCCAGTACCCTTCGTTTCAGAGGCACACGTTCTTACCTCTGAACCACCGAGGCTCTTCATCGCCGGTTACAACATTCAGTTAGTGTATACACTAAAGAAACTTAAATTACAGGTCTAACCTGCATATTATTCAACATAATATGCATATTAATCAACCGTCTGAAATGGTTGATGTTATCTGAATTGTATGTAGAATTGGATGCAATATAATAAACCCAGACGCGATATAGCGTAAAATTCTATTTTATACAGCGACACGTGTTGAATAATAGAACAATAGAGCAACATATTCTTATTTCCACTGAGACTGTACAATCGCAAATATAGACTATTGAATGATAAAATCCAAGATGTCAACGATATCGGTGAACTTGCTGCATAGTAAAAATATGAAATATATTACATACTACGGATACTACAAGTTAAAGTGGTGCAAGCAATTTTTAGCGAAATTTCGTAGAAAAAGCTTCCCTAATGAGGAGATCGCGACATTTGACTTTTATTATTTTTTTAATGAATACTAAGTAGGTCTCCTAGAGATTAGAGAACCTCTCTACCAGTCGTTCTGGATTCGACATTGTTACCTCCTTCAAACAAAAACTAGAACCGTGGTATATGGTGATTGACCTCAGGCGGATATAGATCTGCTCAATAGTGAGGTCACAATTGCCTATAACACCCTACCTTAAAATAGCTATCTATCAGATTATTATATTTATTAAGATTAGCGATACTTTTAGGAGTTAGACAGATCTGGATGTCGTTGAATACTGACGTTCCTTCTTTGTTTGTGTCGCACTGCCTGGAGTCCTATATTTGTGGGCTCCTCAGACTAGTGCCAGGTAATATAGAAATTTAGATATCTAGATAATCGTTAGTAATAATAAATTGTTTGCGCTGACGCCAAAAGAAAGGAGAAGTTTGGGATGAATTTCTCTTCAATCAAACAGGTATGTTAATGTAACAAAGTATATAAATTTATTCATACAAATTAAATTTGGAATAGCAAACAAAATGAAATAAAAATGGTTGGTAAATCTCAAATAGACATCAATTGCACACAAATAAAAATCAAATGAACAGCAAGAACTTCAAGAAAAAGAAATTATCAACTCACTTACATATGACAAAACAATAAGATAAAGATGGTTGCATGTTACAAAATAATTATGTTGGCCACTAGAGCTTTATATGTAAAAACAAATGCTGTATTTTACAGCTCAAAAGCAAACACAAATCATTAGGTAAACCACTTGACGTTTGTCAATCAATCTAATTAATTTTTCAATTAGTTAAGTGGCCAGTTCTTTGAGTGAGACTCCATAAAAAATATATTCCTACATGAAATTGCTACATTATATATTGAAAATAAGAGATATTAAAAAGAATGTACAGGTTAGATATTTTACAGACAAAATTTGCTAATTACAATTTCAAAAACTATGTGTTTAAATTCACAAACAAAATTCAACAGATTAAACAGGAAATTTACAGTTATTCTTATAGCATCTCGCTGACACTGTTCAAGTTCGAATTTGTTTACGTGATTTTGGAAAATTCAAGTTATAAGGCTTCAGATATTAGATTGCTGCATGATAAATTGTGCCGGTTCAGAGAAAAAAAGAGCTTCACAGACTCACCAAATGTTATTGTATTGAGTTACCTGATGGCCCTATGAAGACGCCTTCCAAGTGGGATCAACCATGAGCACCTGAGACAAATTTACAGACTCCAATAAGAGAGTAGAAGCTGGAGAAAATGAGTGGTAGTTTCCACTAGCGATTATTGGGCTGATGGATTTATTGCTCCAATACTTGGGAAACCATTTGACAACTATGTCGATGTTGTTAATTCGCTTGACGGAAACTTTGCAAATCGCAATTAAAACGTGAATTTTCTCAAGTGAAATTCACTGCTAGCTCAAGCTTAGATAAGATGCAGGAACTCTTTATGATTTACGTAAAAAAATGTATCGAGACGGAAACAAAGAACCACAAATTAATTCGCGTTTTTATGCTAAACACAACTTTTATTTAAACTCGAAAACCGTTAAAATGACTTTAAACAATCACTGACAATCATTATTTGATAGTATAGATAACATAAAGGACTTTATCACACCTTTTCAAGACAATTTTCATTCACCACAACTAAAGGGTGTTTACTCGATGAACACCAGGCAGGTTAATCCAACCGACATCTCATCTGGCTTGCCGCCTTTTCTCAAACGTCGCCCGTGACGTCATTCCCTCTTTACTTGACACCTACGTCCCTCGCCTATAGTTCAGGACCTTCAAGGTTAATTTCATCACCGAGTTGCAGATACATTCTCAGCTCCCCCTTAACATTGAAAATGGACTCGCACCCTCAAGGTTAATTTAATAATAATAATATATAAAAAATAATATATAATATTATTTAATCTTATTTTTCAATAAGATGAAATAATCATTTGTTCCAGAACTTTCTCAACGGATATTTTTGTTTACTTAAAACCTTTTCAGGAAAATACGATATATGATTTATTAACAAAGCCATATTGCGTCTTTAGATGCTTGAATTTTAACGTACACATTGAAAATGCAGTACGGTGTTTACGGTACTTGAAGATTAGGCGACTTTTCATCAACATTATTTTGAAATTCAAAACTTGAAGTATTTAATATGGATAGGGTTTTTGGCAATATTTAGATGCTTGGGGGCTTTCTAAGTGTTTTTTATCAAAGCAAAATCATGAAGTTCCACACCCTAACAGCATCCAAGCAAGCTCGGTTTACCGTTCCCAAGCTCACAGAAGAGGCCGCATTATTTACTTGTATACACCGCTCTTCTCCGGGTTCGTCTAGACCTAATACCTGCTAATGTTTACTTAAATTTCACCAAACAAATCGAGCTCCCTGTAAAAGACTATATCAAAGCAAAATAATAAAGTTCCACACCCTAACAGCATCCAAGCAAGCTCGATTGCCCGTTTCCAAGCTCACAGAAGAGGCCTCATTATCCACTTGTATCCACCGCTCTTCTCCTGGTTCGTCTAGACCCGACACCCACCAGTGGTAAACTGGAGGCGGCATCTCAGCGAGTCCCCCTCCCGAGCATCACCCAGGCGAGGTCGGTTGTTTGTTTTAAAGCACACAGAAGCACCCCCTAGAAAATTTAAATCCCCTCCAGCTCGTTTGGACACACCCCAAGGTTTAACCCAACGCAGTATTATCTGGAACCCCGCTTCCGAGTAACAACTAAGCGAGGTCAATTGTCCATTTAAAAGCACACAGGGGAAGTGTCAAACTCCGGGTGTAGATCACTCTCCAGAGATATCAGGCTGCATTCAGCCTCGTCTGCGCCAGACCCTTTGCCTCTTACGACATGCAGGAGTTACCTTGGGCCTATTTTTTAGTTTGACCCAGGAACCAGAGTTAAGGCTCAAAATCTCTTCATTTTCTAATTAAGAGGCAACTGCTTTTAAATTTAGTGCAAATACTAGTAGTAAAAAAAAGAATATATCTGATTAACGAACTTCGCCAAGACAGACTAACCAATTAATAGCTAATCGTATTTCATTATTCTTAAGGAAAAAAGTTAAAAACACATCAATTGTAATGAAGAAGATCTTCAAAATGGATGCCTTAAACCTCTTGGCAGCATCCTAATTGTAAATAAAACTGTCGTCCAATGTTAATCAACATCTTAGGTCAGTTAATCCCGATTGGCATAAATATAGAATCTAAGGGACATAATCTGCTGACCAACATTTTGTGATGGAAAGGAACATCAGGCATTGAAGGTTTTGACCAACTTTTAAGACGGATGGAGAAGGGATGATTTAAATAAATGAATTTTTGCTATGTCAAAATTTATAATGTATCCTTAGATGATAGATGTCAAGCAGATTTGGAACACGCTGCAAAATTACGTCAAAACATTCCACAAGTCACAAGAGTTAATTGTGTTGGGATACTGTAAAATTTTAAACAATGAAAATAATAATTATTTATATTAATTAATGAACTCTGGGAAGATCCTGTTTTGTCAAAGACACCGCTACGGTTGAAGACATTTGACAATGTGAGTGTCCACATGTATAAGAAAGTTTACCAGACCGACGCATGCTAAGTTTTATTCCAGTTACTGAGGGAACCAGCAGCTGTGGTTACCGAAACGTCTATCAACTAGTTGTGTTCGACCACGATAAAACAAGCCAGAAGCCATTCAGGATTACTAAAAGCACCGAGAGTGAAATTCTAAAATTATCAGTATACGGTCCTATTTGTGGATTCTTTTTTAACAGGTATGTCTGAAAAGGAGCAAGTTCTGTTGAATTATGCATAGACCACGTAAAGCAGTCACGTACGTAGCATATGGTTTTGTGTAAATTTGAACGATAACGCCAATTTCGTTCTTGATTCGGATGATATATCATGTAACGAAATGTAGTATTTTATTGTGAGACATATAAACATGTCATCTGGAAAAAGACACCGTGTTACATCATAATGAATTTGTTGATAGTGCTCAAGGCGCCACACTGGTTAAATTTACATAAAAGAATTTTTCATCATGTATGTATCTAAAAATGGTGTCGCGGTGAAATTTAATGCTATAAATTTCAGTTCCATGCAAATTATTCAACAGGGTCTGTTTAAACATTAAGTGCATAGGTCATTATAAAGCAATTAAAAAGTTGAATCTTACGCAGGACATGCACAGTGAATTATGGTCGTACATGATTAAGCTTATATCGCACTGAGTGGGTCATGTCCCCAAATATTTAACGTAAACGCAGAGATAAGGGTTCTCAGAGTATTTTTGTAAATATTTCAATGTATTAATATATGGTTTAAAGATATACGAGGAGCAATTACGCAAAACCGGATCAATCTACTTTCTGTAGTTCTGAGTAAATTGGCGAAAACGTATATTTTTCACAAATTTTTTGGCGTATGCTACAGGTTGATCTATGGATTACCGAGAATTCAGTAACACCGAATGCACAAAACCTCTATTAAAAAAGAATAATTATTGGATTTATCGGCTCTTCCAGAAAACTCTAAATTTAGCGTGATGTACTCAAAATTTTTCAAAAAAACATCTATTTTTAGTGAATTTTCTTAGAAAAAATTCACTAATGAGGAGATCTCGACTTTTGAATTTTGAAAAAATTTCTTCAAATGAGCGCGATATAGGACCCCTAGAACCCATATCCGGGGTCAGTTTCAATTTTTATATGTTTATATATATATATATATATATATATATATATATATATATATATATATATATATATATATATATATATATATATATATATATATATATATATATATATATATATATATATATATATATATATATATATGTATCACACCGATAACTCAAAAAATAATGGGCCGATTTTGATAAAATTTGGCATGTACTTTTCTTTTGTAAATAGCTTGGATAAGTTTGTTAGTCAGGAAAGTCGGACGAGGTTTTCCGGGAAAATTTTGAGTTTTCATTCGAAAAAAATTATTATCTCAAAAACTAATTAGCCGATTTTAATAGAATTTGGCATGTACCTTTCTTTTGTAAATAGCTTTGAAAAGTTTGTTAGTCAGGAAAATCGGACGAGGTTTTCCGGGAAAATTTTGAGTTTTCATTCGAAAAAAATTTTTATCTCAAAGAATAATACGCCGATTTTGATAAAATTTGGCACGTACCTTCCTTTTGTAAAAGGCTTTGACATGTTCGTTAATCAAAAAAATCGGACGAGGTTTTCCGGAAAAATTTTGAGTTTTCATTTGAAAAAAATTTTTATCTTAAAAAATAAAAAATCTATGATAACCAAATTTGGTAGGTAGGTTTACGATATAAAAAGAAAACTATATACCAAAATTTAAATTTCTATGTTACAAGAAAAAAAAGTTATAAAATATTTTGTGCCAGATCATTTCTATGAAAATTCACTACCATAACGCACTTGCTGCGTCCAGGCTTTTAAGGTATTAAATAATTATAATGATAACAATAGTAATAATCGGCTTTCTTAAAAATACTTTCCAGACCCTTTGTGATACGAGGTTCATACGGTAAGCACACCAATTTTGTCTTTCTTGAATGCCCTGCATTCAGGTAACATTTCTTTTCTTCTGTGTTTGTTAACCAATTTTTATACTAAACAATCCGCATAACCGTTATGTCTCGCCACGTTTTTTATGTACTTTAATTCGATATTGAATCTACTTTTACTTAATGCAAAGCTTATCAATCTATTTACCAAGAAATTCGTTTGGTATGTAACTAATCGTGACAGTTTACTTCCTATAGACATCGAATTCAAGGGAAAGTTTATTTTTAATAACTAGTACATCTAGAAAAGGAAGTATACTTTTATTTTTATTTCGTGGGTAAATTTTATCGAATCAAATTGACTATTTAGTTTTTCAGTAAATTCATCAACCTTACATATATTTTTGTCAAACATCCCAAAAATATCGTCCACCTAACGAAACAAAATTTTAAAGAAATACCCCTTTAAATTTTTTAAATCCATCTCAAATCTACTCATAAAGATATCTGCAATAAAATGAAATAATGGATTGTCCATTGCCGTGCCTTCAGTCTGTTCAAATAACTCATTTTTAAATTAGAAAATATTTTGTTTTATACAAAGGCTAGTTAGGGTTAAATATTCTTTGCAAACGTAATCACTTATATTGTTTAATTTTAACAACTGTTCCAAATACTCTAAAGTTTGTTTCGTTGGTACACTGGGAACAATGAAGACATAGCAACTGAGAACAAAATCTCACCTTCCAGTAATTTTACAACTTTATTAATGAAATCAACTGAATCTAGCACTGTGAAACTTTCCTGTTTAATAGGTAGATTTTTAAACTCATTTGACAGCCACTTCTCCAAATTATAAGTCGGAGAATCTATAGCTGATATAATGGCTCTCATTCATTTTCCCGGTTTATGAATTTTTGGGGGACAATATTTTTTGGGAATTTTTTGATTAGCAACTTGTAGACGTTTACAAGTTGCTAATCCAAAAATAAATGATAAATTTTATATTCTCTTTATCCACGTGGAAATAATTATTCGAAATATGTCGGGCCGCACTTGAGCTATCTAAAGTACCGTATCTTAGTTGTGCTAATGTTCTTTGAATCTAATTTCAATTGATCTTTTAGTTTGCCCGATGTATTTAAGATCACAGTCTTTATAACTTATTTCATAGATCCCCGACATTTCAGTGGCACCATCCTTGTCTTTTGGGTAACCTAGAAAAGTTGGCTAAATATTTTTGTCAAAAACGTTACTTGCAATTTGGCTTTCTTAAAACGGCTACCTAGATTCCTCGTGATTTTCGGTTGAAATGGTAGGCAAACAAATTTGTTTTCTATTTTAACTTTTCTAAAGGCCGTTGATGTCCTTAGCATTTTCCTTGTTTTCTGCATGTTAATTAATTTCTCCACTAGTCAAGCAGTGTATCCGCTATGTTAGACAACGTTCTTAAAATACTCTAATTCTTTGCTATATCTATTTTTATTTAAAGGTGAATGTATAAATCAATTCATAAAAAAAATCAAACTAGGAATTTTTGTGCATAGGTATGATGTGAGTCATTCGGATAACTTATTGTGGTGGTTTCATTCCTATGGACATCGAATTCTAAAGTGTTTTATTTTTGATAACTGGTACATTTAAACAATGAACTACATTTTTTAGATGTACTTTACAACATACGCTATAGGCTAGATACAGTTATAATAATTAGTGTTCATAATTCACATCTGTTCCAGAATATTTGTTAAAAAATTACCGATTTTGTTGTTTCAAGTCTTGACTCTGAAATTTTAGCAGAAAAACAACAAAATACTCGATATTTGTATTTCTTGACATTCTCACACCAAAAAACCTCAATCTTCGTTTGTAATATAAATCTATTTCGTTAACCACATATATTATTATTTTGGTTATGTGTGTGCTTTTTAGCAAATTTTCAAAATTAGATATCCTAATTTTGGCATAGATCATATGACAGGTTAGAGTAATTTGCATATCAAATTCGGTTACAATGGCTTTGTTATTTCCGTAAAGGAAAGTCAAAAGGTTCGTGGTAAACTTAGTCGGATTTTCCAGGCTAACGAATTTATCCAATCCATTTACTAAAGAAACACGCGACTCAAGTTTCATAGAAATCTATAATATGTCAGACAGAGCGCAAGTTCTTTTTTGTAAACGTAATCTCGACACGTCACAATATAAATTTTAGTAATGTGTCTATTTTACACTTTGAAACCTTAAGTAATAAAAGAATGTGTTTAGAAGAATTTGAAATTATTTTAACGACAATTTAATAAACTTAAAGAAATATAATAACTTTAGAAACCACTACCTCTATTTATATTTCCTAGACAAAAACAAAAAACAAATTCAAATACACAATAGTTAGCTTCATATGCCAATTTGGGACTTCTCGACTTCAGTCAAATTTAAAAGGTTTTTTTCATGTTTGTTATTGCATAAATAGTTATAGTAAAACTCATGTTATATGTAAGTATTTTAAACTTTTATATTTTTCCTATGTAAATTGTAAACTTTCTTCTTTCCATGTTGTAGCCTTGAGAATGGAATAAACTTTTCCGAAAGCTCGACTTTTAATAAAAAGTTTTATTTTGCAACTGACGGCTTTCCCACAATTTTTTAAGTAAATAACACTATTACCGTCACAAAAACTGAATATTATATATATATATATATATATATATATATATATATATATATATATATATATATATATATATATATATATATATATATATATATATATAGCTATAGATAGCAAATATTTCAGGAAATTAGAAACATTATTGTGGAATAAAGCGGGCCATGTACATAAAATTATTACGTCCTAATATAATTGAGAATGTAAAATATTTTAGGTTTAAATAAGCAATAGCAAGACAGCTAAAAGAATACAGTACAATGATTTCTTTTTTAAATGTGTTACTTTTTAAGTTCACGAAGCAAAAGTCGCTCGGATACAATAGAACACAGAACAATAGCCTTGTTTTTATTTATAAAGTTTTAATAGAAAATAACGATTTTATTTTATCCTTAGGCATTAAGTACATTTACTATATTATACATTTATAATATTAAGTTAAAAATAAGTTTTTTTTTCAATACCAGTTATAAGAAAAGACGCAGTGTTAGTTGATAGGGATAATTTGTGTGTGTGGTTGTTTCCAAAGAGTGCAACGAACACAAAGTTGGACAATAGGAAAACTCAAGGCCTATGAACTTTTTTTTACCAAGATACAACGAGAAAGATTTTTTTGTAAGAGAGTTGTAGTTTATTTAACGAGACGACAGCAGGTCAATGAGATATTCGCAAATGAACTGCCAGAAGTAAGACTTGATTCCTTGACGTGCGACGTGAAGGGCAAGTGCCTCATAATAAAATGATATTCATTTTTTGTGTAAAAAAAATAAGTATAAGTATACGGTACACGGTTGGTTAAGACCGTTTTAAATAATATGGAAATTAATTAGTAATCACAGGCAAGCTACAAAATGCAAACAGTAGATCAAATGGAAAACAATAAGTACCCATCAAATGGAAGAAGCAATTAGACAACATTCAGTAAGTCGTTTAATGAACTTTATCGTAAAAAAAATATGCAGGCTCTTTTTTTATAGTAGTTTTTGAGACTATTTTTGTCCCAATGGAAAACAATAAGTACCCATCAAATGGAAGAAGCAATTAGACAACATTCAGTAAGTCGTTTAATGAACTTTATCGTAAAAAAAATATGCAGGCTCTTTTTTTTTATAGTAGTTTTTGAGACTATTTTTGTCCCAATTTAATGTATATTTAGCTTACTAAGGCCGAATCATTAGACCGTAGTTAGGTAATTCATTGTCTTAAACAAATTTAACTTGTAATGATTTATAGACAATCAGCGATGATAAATTTGATATAACCTTTTTTAATGGAAATTTGTAAATATAATCGATCAGAAATAAAACATACTAGATTGTGCTTACATAATCTTTTTAATTTTGACCTAAAGTGAAACAAATATTAGCTATATGATAAAGTAAGGCTATTTTTCACCGTTAATTAAAAAGTAAAATCAAAAGAACCCAATTATATAATATTTTTTTAAACTTCAAAACACTCGGGAGTACTATAATTTATAGGAACGATATATTAAACAAAAATGCTAGCAAGCACAGAACCCTACCCATGAGATGAGAGAAAAATTTAAAAAATCACAGCAGTAAACAATTTTTAGCATAATTTCAGGATCATCAATATTAGCGTTTTTTAAATAAAGACGCAAATTGAATTATCATGCTTTGCGCTCATTTAAAGAATTTTTTCAAAATTAAAATAACGCGACCTTCTCAAGGTCAAATTTTTCCTAGGATAATTCGCTAAAATAAATTTGATATAAGTTGGTATACATAGTGCCTTTAGAGAGACTCTGTTACCGATCAAAATTTAAACTTCTAGCTTAATAGAAATATAAGTTTACAAAACAATGTTCATGTTAAAATGTAGATAGACCTTAAAAATGTGTTTTAATGGTCCTAGCTCATGATCGCTTGAAGAAGCACAGATCAATATTTTTTTGACGAAAATTCGCTAAAAAAATCGTTCCATTATCTCATTATATCACGAAGATACACTATTTCTTCAATTTTATTAAATTTTAAAATTTGTGTTCATTTATCGCAATAATTTTTTTTTGTTAGATTTAAGAGAAATTGTGCTGTATTTTATCTTATCACTAGACCAGGAACATAATACATAAAGACTATAACTTGATCATTCTAATAAAGAGAAGAAATTACCAAAAATGAAAATATGTAATAAATTTGTCCATGGGCGCATTATCCTCTTAGGTAATTGATTGATCAACTATTTATGTAATGCAATCATCATTATGGGGGACAATAATTCCCACCTAGTGCAATAATTACAAAAGTAGGTCCTCCAATGAGATATCTGCAGCAGATGACAGCCAATGCATAGAGTTATGTTGAAAGTAAATTCGCGTATGTCGGACTTGGTCAGTAACAGCTGGTGGGGTCCGTGCTGTGGAAGTTGCCGAAGTGGCCCATACCAGACGAGGTGCATGGCGCCGACTTGACGACTTCCAGTCGCTTTCCATTAGCCTACTGCTACCACTTGCATGCTAATTTACAATACATTACATCGCCAAATATACTTGTTTTCTGTGTATATAGATATTTATTTGCCGTGGTTTAATCACCTTATGAATATGGAAATGTACATAGGTCACTACTATTTATTTTTTTCGTTATTAGACATATAAGGTGTAACGCACAGAAGCGATCGATGTTTTCAAGCATTAGTGGAATCCGTTTATATTAAGATAAACAATATGAAATGAAGATGTAGAGGCCTTTTCTCTGACGTCAAAAATGCGTGTTTTGTTCTGTTCTCTGCAACGAATATCGCCTTTTACGAGATCGTCAAAATTGATTTTGTTCACACGCATTCCTGATAACTAAAAATCTTCCTATGCTGACGTATTTAATCAAAAAAATATTTAAGACTAAAATAAAAATTACACATAACGCCCTTAAAATATCTATCTGATGTTTGTCAATATTTATTCGGAATAAAATCAACTTGTAACAATAACAGTTTATACAGTTTATTTTTTAACTCAAATAATGTCCGCATAAACGTAGAGGAAGTAAATGTAGGAGATTGGCAAATTTATGGTAATAAAAGGATTTATCATTACGTATAAACCTATTATGATACACACGATAAATACATACATAATATATTCACACATATACATTCTAGATCATATGGAGGCATTTTGAGTAAGCCTTCCTTAAAATCTTTTTTTTTTTGGGAAACTTTTTACGTTAGTGCAAGCTTAATTTCAAAATTACCTTGTTGTAGATCAACATATACCTTAGAATAGTGTAGAGCATATGGTCTTTGTCATCCAAATTAAAAGTCTCAGTGAGAACAACACATTCAAATGAAAGTTCAAACTGCTCAAGAAAAACAACAAATTCATTGAAAGTTTTACACGAGCTTCTATAATGTTAAGGTGTTTAGAGGGAAAAAGTTATCCAAACATTCTAATACATATATTTGTTTCCCTCTAATATTAATAATAATTTAAATATTTAAATCTTTCTTTGCCGTATATACATATACAGCGAGGATTTTACAGGTGTGCATAGCTAATAGAGTAATTTTACATATATTTTTTATTATTACTTTATCTCTTGTGTGTTGTCCACTGACTTGTGTCCTGGTGTTGTGTCTTGTTAGTACATTATGGAGGTTAACAGACTGTTTGGGGACGAACTGACACATGAACTGGAAATAAGAGGCTATCAAGTGGAGGGAACGGTGACGGAAAAACGCCAGAACTTGAGAAAATTTTGGGATATGCCAGTGGTGAAGACAGACCTGGATCCGGAGGTGGAGCTTTTGGTTTGTTCACTAAAGCTCGATAAACTTCTGGGACACATTCTGGCGTCTGATGCAAGCAACGTGCTGAATGAGTACCAACGAATCCGGTCCAGGCTGTACCACATCCAAGGTATGCTGTCAAGAATTTCCGCTACCACCAAACTCTTGCAAGACAAGAAAGACAATTTGGAATCCATGTGTCAGGGCTTATTTGAGTCCTTGGTAGACGCACAGAAGATTGCAAGGTTATGTCAGCCATATCAGTAAATAGGTCTCTTTTGGACGAACCTAATTTACTTCTGCCGGAGGTGAAACCTTGCGTTGCAGGCTCGGTCAGAGAGGCGCCAGTGGGGAACTTGATCAACCTGGGAGGAGAGAGGGAGCCGGTTTCTACTTCTGCGCCCGCGGTACTCGTGACCTCTGCAACGGGGCAATGTAAATTCAGTACTCCATTTTTGTTGAATAGGATTCGTCAGTAAATAAGAGTGAGCCGCAGAAGGTATTATTTTCATTCTGTTTGTTCCTGATCCAATTACAGAAACGTATTCTGGCAAAAATTCGTGTACTCGAGTGCGATGGTAAGGTCGACGCTGCTGTTCTTTTAATACGATGTGGACTGTAGACTTGGAAACATTCACTTCAGCAGCATTCCTTCTTACGCTTGTATGTGGATTTTATTCAACCGCGTTTAAAACAGCTTCTTCCATAACTGCAGCCCTTGCAGATCGTGGGCGAACATTCTCAGTGGTATAAGGAAGAAAGGTACCCTTTTCTCTAAAGCTTCGGTCAATTGCATCAAAAGTACTGTGGTCAGGAACTTATTGACCAGAAAACTCTTCGGCATATCGTCTTGCAGACTCTGAAGAATTACATCCACAGTCTCCATATACTAAATACATGTCAGCCAATTCATTTAAACTATAAAGATTATAAGATATAATGTCGAATAACCAAACCAAAAAAGCATTGTTTGACAAGTTGTGACAATTTAAACTGCCGTTGACAACTTTTGCTGTATCCAGACTAACTTTCACTTTAAAAATCTAAATTAATACTTGTGCGTCTTTAGTGAACAAACAACCTTGACTCAATTTTTCTCGAAAACTGTACATCCTATGGAATTTCGATCGGTATACCTTATTTTCGCATTAGTCATTTGAAATTGTTTGGATTTTTTAAAACCGTTGGAAAATTTCAGAAATTTTGACTTTTTCACCCCACGCGCGCCACTTCTGCACATATTAAATCGGATTTTGCCTTTTTCTTTTTATGCTGTTAATATTTACCGTGTACAAAATTTTAAAATCTTATCTTTAGCCGTTTTAAAGATAATTAGGCAAAATCGCTTTAAGCGTAACAATCTTAACACCCTGTATCACAGCATCACGACCTTAAAATGAAAAATGTTATACGAATTTCCCCCACTATTTTTTCAAGGGCAACTCAGACCCTTTTTTTTTAAAAGTATAATCAGGACACTTTGCATATATATATATATATATATATATATATATATATATATATATATATATATATATATATATATATATATATATATACTCACTATAACAAAAAACAAAATCGTAATTCCTAATATAACCTGCCTATACATAGTGTTAAATTTCGCAAAACTTAAATTTTATCGAAAATTTCAAATAGAACGCCCTGTATATTAGAACGTTGCTTTTTTCATCGCCTTTTCAGCAATACCACGTTTGATGACATTATTTTCAACAGTTTCAAAGATATTAAGGCTGAATTACGGAATTAGCTATTTTTATATAAATTCAAGTAAATACTTCACATTAATATGCAACACCCTATATTTTATATAATTTTCAAACAGTTAACGTGATAACCTTAATTCATACTGCATTTAAAAAACTAAAGTGTATGTGATGTAAAATAGCAAAACATTTAATGCATATATTAACAAGGTTTAAATCAACAAGAACAACACTAAAGAGAAACTCACAAAATAAATAACAAAAATTCAATGCAGCAAATATTCAAGCTGGGAGCAGTCACTATCGATACAAATTTGTAATCTCTGTCTTAAATTGTTTTGCACCTTCAACAATGTTGCTGCGCGTACAGCATTGAAAGCCTCCTTGCGCGCATGTCCTCCTTGGTTGTTGGTGGAGTCGCATACAATTTACTTTTAATGTCACCCCACAAAAAGAAATCTATTTTGGAAAGATTAGGAGATCTTGCTGGCCAAGGGGTTGGTCCACCTCGACCAATCAATCGTTTTAAAAAATTATGGTTTAAAAATGCTCTAACAGCTTCTTTTGAATGTGGAGGCGCTCCATCGTGTTGATACCACATTTCGCCCCGGAGTTGTAAAGGAATTTATTCTAACATCTCTGGTAGATCATTATTCAAGAAATTTAGATAACGCTCACCAGTGAGGGTCCCATCGAAAAAATACGGTCCGATTAAATACGGACCCAAAATTCCAGCCCACATACTTATGAACCACCTATGCTGACGATCCACTGGCCACGAAAATTGTAGATTTATATCAGCATAATAATGCAAATTGTGCATGTTAATTCATCTACAGTTTGAAAAATTTGCTTCATTTGTAAATAGCACTTTTGCAAGAAATCGTGGTTCCTGGTTGTCCTTCTGGAGAGCCCAAATACAAAAATACAATCTTTGCGGCTTATCGCTTGCAGACAGCTCGTGAACTTTTCTAACATGGTATGGGTGATATTTGTTTTCTTTAAAACATCTTTGGATAGAAGTTTTACTGATATTTAAATTCGAAGCGGATTGTCGCTGGCTGATGTATGGATTTCCAATGACTGAGGCTATGTGGTTTACAGACGTACCTTCATTTAGAACAGTTATGTTTCTTACGGGAGCCCGATTACTGTACACTGCCGTATTCATCAAAACGAGATTTCACCAATCCAAATGCTTTCAACTTAGGTTGTTGTCGATTAGGTTATTTCTGCCTATAGATTCTCTTTGCTAAGGCTTTCCAACACTTTCAGCAATGACGTACAGCATTGACATAAGTTCTTCAGTAAAAAACATGCTGATATCAAGAAAAAAGCGGGTAACTAAGAAAGATACCTGTCAATAATTTAGTTAATTTTTCAAATGTCAAGTGGCGTTGTCAAAGCCGCCCTTAGATTTTCAGACACATTTAATAAATATTGAAAAATGATAAATTTTGTAATTACTGCTTTATATCATTGAAACCGTTGAAAATAATGTAATCAAACGTGATATTGCTGAAAAGGCCATGAAAATGCGCATCTAATAACGTTCTAATATATAGGGCGTTCCATTCGAAATTTTTAGGAAAATTTAAGTTTTGTGAAATGTATAGGCAGGTTACATTAAGAAATACCATGTTGCATTTTGTTATTGTAAGGAGTGTATTAAATTAACTCCAGTGAATATGCAGCCAACACATTGTGCAGAATAGAAATATTTACGCACCAAACTAGACCAATATTTTTAGTAAACAAATGAATAACTCTGAAACGGTTGAGCCTAGACCCATCAAGTGGGGTATCAATTTGCTTGTCGTTTAAAAAAAAAGGTAAGTTTGGTCTGCCATGGAGAAAATGAACACCCTGTGTAAATTAAAATATTTTCGAATTACGCTGCTGATTCATAGGAATAACTTTCAGTTCAAACTTTTTTGATAAAACTGAGTTTAATATGGAAAACTGGACTTTTTCCGCGAGGTGGACCACCCTATATATATATATATATATATATATATATATATATATATATATATATATATATATATATATATATATTGTATTGATATTTGGAAATATCAAACTAAATATATATCAGCTACTTACAAAATACTTAAGGTGCAGGTGTTTTCATATATCCAAGGAAGCCAAACTGTAGTACGGTTTTGCATCATTTGTCAAACAGGCATGTCCGAATAAGGATCTGCATTATAAATAGCATGTTAATCTAAAATTACAAAATTCTAAAATAAATAAATGAGATTCTAAGATTAACCATAAAGACAGATAAAATGTATTGAGAACAGATAAACATTCCAGTTTAATCAAATGTAAGAATTTGAAGCTACAATGAGACATTTAAAATTTAGTGAAATGTAGCAAGAAAACAAGACAAACTGTTAAATAAACAAAGAGGTAAAATTGATTATAAACAATAGTTAATAAGAATTTGTTACAAATAAGGGTTTAAAAGAAATTTGTTGGTTATATGAATAATTTTTAGAAATATCGAAGTTGATCCTAACCTGTTTAAATGTTGTAATATCCAAACGCCCCTACTTAAAAGTTTGAAAAATAAGTTTGTGTATAATCTTAAGTATTTAAGACTTGTTTTTGTTGATGTTTGTGAAAATAAGGTTAAGTGAATTTGACATTGACAACATAAATGCAAATCCATTTATCAGTTTGACGTGTACATAGAAAAAAAAACAACATGTCTATAATTAGGACACATGACATAACAAATATTATTAGTTTGCTTTGGATTCAATATTTTTAAATGACAGTAAAAATAATTGAATCGCTCTCTTCAATTTGGATCGTCTTAGGAAGAGGATGTTAGAACAGTTCAGCAAAGAAATTAAATGAAAATAAGTATTTTCATTGGCAAAGTAGCGTTTTAAATGTGTGGAAAATTCAAAGTAATAATTAGTGTACCTTTTAAGTAGAAAGGTAGTTTAAAAAATCAGTGCTACAAGAAGAATATAGTTATCCAAATAATTGTTGTCGCAGAGGGCGCAAAATTCTCAAATCCGAAGCGTCCAAGATGGCTGCCATAGTAACGAGACGACAATCAGCGGTTGTCAAGCAAATTATCTGGAAGTTTTAACGTATCGAATTCTACATTACCTAGACAGGCCTGAAATGTCATTGCATTTCAAATATTTGAAAGAATAAGTTGAAATAATAATATTCAAACACAGACTATGTGAATGATAATTGGTACCAAATAAATGTACATTAATCTTTAATTTAGATAATAATATAAATAAGAAATTCATTAATATTTTGAAATTGAGTAGTTTTGAAAAGCGCAAACAAATTCTCCTTTGATAAAAAAAAAAGAATTTTAAAATATAAATAAAAGAACTCGAGCAACCTTTATAATTTAATTAATAAGTAGGGGTGTTATATTTTGTCACATGTTTTGTTAAACTTTTATACATACATACTGTTTAAGAATTAAATCAACAAAAGTAGAATCAAAAGCAGTGTTGTTATTTGAGGAAGTTTATAAAAAAAAATTATATAGATACATATATTTGGTCAAATCATATAAAAGAAAATGAATTCACTACACAACCTAGAAGTATGGAGTCAATAGCTGGGCAAATTTAAAAACAATCAAAAGGTTATTTATATAAATGGCACCCAACAAAAGAATACAAAGAAAATTATACCAAATTAAGAAGTAAGTAGAAATCAATTTAAGTAATACCAAATTTAACAATTTATTAATAAACATAACAACACAATTAATATATATATATATATAGAAAAAAATTTAAACACCCAAAAACAAGCAGAATTAAAATTATATATATATATATATATATATATATATATATATATATATATATATATATATATATATATATATATATATATATATATATATATATATATAATTGAAACGGACCTTGAACATAGGTTCCAGATAACCTAATTAACGCTTATTTGAAAAAAAAATCCGAAAATCTCACCATCCTTATTTCTCTATTAGTGAGTTTTCTTAATAAAAATTTACTAAAAATACGATGACAGTTTGGTTGCGTCGACTCGGAAGACTCAGCGCAAATGCATAAAAATTTTAATAAAAGGGTCCCTGGAGAGTTTTGATTAATGCGTTTATTAAATACGCCGTATTTCTTAAATTCTATCTTAAATCAACTAATGAAAAGTAATTATACATACGGTCATAACCATATGATGAAGTTTTTGTTGATATCAAGGAAAACAGTGCCGCCTGTATGAAAACCAAATAAAATATTAGTTTTGCTTATCGAGTTTTATTTAGTATTTGATATGACATGATACTCCCTAGTGCTAATTAATGGTTTAAAGGCGTGTAGGAGTTCTGTATTAATTAATAATTGTCAGCTGGATTCCGAAATTAATTTGACATGCTAATTAATATCTAAGATTTTCTATGAGTTGATGTGCTATGCTGCTTCGAATATCCTAACATAGTCTATTAATGATACATCGTCATTAAATTTATTCGACCATTATGTTTATTTATGATGTCTATAAGAATTTACTTTTCACAGGATCATAATTAACAGAGTATCACGGTAGTATCCAGATATATCTATGAAACGCTATGTATATTTATAAGTATATTTCTATGCTAAATATCCAAGGAGACAATACTTAAATCCAACTGTACGCAGCAAGTGCGTTATTGTAACGAATTTTCTTAGAAATGATCTACACTGTTGTTCTATGAAAATTATACAGGGTGATTCTTTACGAGTTCCTATTAGAGTTTTTGGATAAACTAGACTGATTTGGATTCTGATTTGTAGTATGAGATTTACCATTATGTCCAATCCATCTAAAATATTTAGAACATCCCGCGACATCCGGTTATACGGGAAGTGGACACTAACTCGCTTATTTTAAATAGAATGCCCTGTATATTATTACAGATTCGGATACAGCTGATCTTGACGATTCTCCCAATATGCGGTCTTGCTACTTTATGCTGAGTGTTTCACCAGATATGGACGTTTTTATTACAAAAATATGTCCCCTTCAACGCCCTGTATCATATTAATGGATGCATAGTGAAAGTTCTTTGTTATGCATAATTTTTTTCATTATTGTATATTTTAACTTAGTACATACAATCTTCCGACAAATTGATTGTTGTCTACGGGGTGATTAAAAACGCATATGCGCAGATATCTCATTTTTTTCAAATGGATCACCCTATATATTATAATGCCGTTGGCAATATAATTTACTACTCTTCGAATTTTGTTAATTATTACCTATACCCAAACCGTACGGTTTTTGAGATATTCAGCTTCGAAATATGCAGGATGCGTATGTATTATGATTCCTGTAGAGTGTCCTGGAAAATAGCAAACAGTAACTAAATTTTCAGTTTGACAGTTACGTTTTGAGTTTAGTAATACTACTAAGTGAACTTTACTTCTCTGCACAAAAATTCAATTTGATCGCAAAAAAAGCAATGGTAAGATCTGGATACTCAAGTCAGGATTTTATCAATCTGCTACTAATTCACGGAGAATGCCGCCGGGTGTCAGCAAGAACATGTCGTGTATTTGCAGAACGATATTCAGATTTACCTCCACCTTTCCATAAAACTATTGATGCCGTTATTAGAAACTTACAACAACATGGATCATTTACAGCAAAAAATGTCAGAGCAAAACGTGAAGTTGATAATGAAGAGGATGAGGTGAATGTTTTAGCGTTTCTGACTGCATATCCTAATGCCTCTATAAGAGAATTAATGCGTCACTTGCGACTCTCATTTTCAACGATTCAAGGAATTTTGAAAAAACATAAATGGAGACCTTACTGCTACAGCACAGTACATGCCCTGGTAAGCACTGATTTGGAAAAAAGAGTCAACTTTTGTGAATGGCTTATAATGCAGAAAGATGAGGATGAGAATTTTTTGAATAATGTCATTTGGGTTGATGAGGCGAAATTCACGAATAACGGAATGTTCAATAGACACAACTGTCACTACTTGGCTTCCGAAAATCCTCATGTAACTTGGCGCAGAGGATTTCAAAATAGGTTGTCCTTTAATGTATTCTGTGCAATAAAAGGTACGTAGACATGAAAGTTTTATTTCAAACTATTTTCCAACAGGCTAAGTAAGACTCAGTAACAAGTACGGCTTATTCATTTTCTTAAATTCTGATTCCATATTGTGAAATTCAAGGTATACTTCTACAAAGTGTACTATTACCATCTTCAATATCCTACCTTTGCCGAAACGGATTTTCTGCGATGGTTGATTTGAATACAAAATACAGATCTCAGCTAAATATAGAAATTGAGCCCAGTGTGTCAATTTTTAATATTAAACCTTCCTTCGAAAAACTTTGCTCTGCAGGACAGGTCCAAGGGAGTCATTAATAATTATTAATCTTGTTTTTAATTCAATACTGATAAGTTATTAGAATATTAAATACATTGTGAAGTACTAATACAACACTACATGCCTAGGTTATTCTATTGCTTTTCTTTCAGTAAATTAAATAAATCTATATATTTTTCTCAATATGCTTGCGCCCCTTATTTAGTTTTCTCAGGTCCCCTTAGCGGGACGCGCCCCGCAGGTTGAGAATAGCTGACAACTGGAATTATGTAAAAAATCTAAACATACAAAAGTCTGAAACTGAATTTGATTGCACTGAAAATTAAAATAAATAAACCAATATTAATTTGCTATATTGATATATTCAATATAACCTTTTTGTTCTTATTTAGATGGGACGTGAAATTTAAAATCTAATGAGACGGTATATTTTCAGGTCTTTATTATACATCAACAGGTGTGTATTTTTTTAGCTAGAACACATCAGCATACAAAAACTTAATTTAGTATAACTTTTTATTTCAATTCAAGCGAACGGTTTAAAAATAAAAATCTGATGGACCAATATATTTTCAGGTCATCACCATACAGCAAGGATTTATATTCAATTGGTCAAAAACATCAGTTATTAAAAATATTAAACAGTGGAAGCCCCGTGTGGTAATACAGACTGAAGAGAGCATAATCTTGATCTGGATGGTATATTTTCAGGTCTTCAGTATGCAGCAAAGGGTGTTCACTTTTTTTTTGTAGAAAATATTGACATACAAAATTTTTAAAATCACCGGAAGTGCTCCACCACCCGGTTAATACGCATGAGTGTGACGTCAAAATAATAAAACATAATAGCAGTTGGATAAAGTATTTCAAGAGGTCTGACCTGAGATGACGTAATCCAAGATGGCGTCCAATGTGGCGATTGTTGTCCTTTAAATAAGAAGAATCAAAATTTTAACCGAGAGTTGATCTGACCCGTCGAAATAAGAGGACCTGCCATTTTTACCTCACACATAATGACATATGTAAAGACGGCGGTTAGCGCATGCGCAAACCAAACCTCTTTACTTTTTTTTAGTTGGACCCCATCTGTGGGGTATCACCGTACCCGCTCGACGAGTAGAGTCGGAAAACAAATTGATTTAAAAAATTAAAAATAATTTGCGCGTCTAATTTTACACATAACCAGCTGCTAGCGGCTAGGGGCTAGGGACTAGCAGATAGTGGCTTTCTGCACGCAACATTTATATAATACGATGAACGAGACATATGCACTCTAAAATGTTTGGCTTACAGAATATATTATGGCATCCGTACCAGATGTTTGCGATTACGTGCGGCTGTCTGCATATCTACAATAAAGTTTTCATCAAATCTAGTTTTCATTGCAAAAAAGCCCCCCTGCCCCACCCCGTTTGATCAAAATCGTACGTGTTGCCCAAAACAATACATGTTAAATACGCAAATATAGGTAAAATAACACGAAAATTAATGTATTTTAGACAGATATGTTCAATAGCTATTGAAATTATCGGGCTTTTCGGAATGTATAAATACCCCATGTATACTTAAATTTAATCACAGTTGCTCTTTTTGTATAGTCTAAGAAACATACCTGAGTATGGAGTCATGTAAAAGAAAAATACCTACACCCGAGTGCAGTGGTAAATAAATTAAAGTTCTTGAAAATATTTTACTTAAACAAGGTATAGTAGTAAGTGATCAATCAGTTAAAGAAGAGGTAAAAACCGAGCAGATTCTTTAACAAATAATAGACGATATGTTTCTACCAGACGGAACAACACCAGAGAATTATCAATCAACATAAAAAGATTTATTTAGCCAGAAATTATTGAAAATCAGCAATAAAAGTAGTGAGAGAAAATTAAAACCAGAAGTGTCCGAGCTTATATGTGAAACCACATATTTTATTACATCAAACGGTGACAAAATGTTACATGTTAACGCCGCAAATATCCGCTGGTCGCTTACAAAAAATGTTTTTCAACTCATGTTAGCGGAAGTAAAACCACAAACATCCGGTACTTGTTTACCAAAATATTTTTCAACTCCTGTTAGCGGAAGTAACAACACAAACATCCGGTGTTCGCTCACAAAAAATGCTTTTCAACTCGTGCTACTGGAAGTAAAACCGCAAACATCCGGTACTTGTTTACAAAAATGTTTTTCAACTCGTGTTAGCGGAAGTATAACCGCAAACATGCGGTACTAATATCATAATATGTACTCTTAAAATTTTAGAGTGCAAAGGTCCCATTCATCGTATTATATAAATGTTATGTGCTGCAAGCCGCTAGCCACTAGCCGTTAGCAGCTGGTTATGTGTAAAATTAGACGCGTATTTTCTTTCCATTCTTGAACGCATGGTCATCGAGGCGAGTACGGTGATATCCCACACATGGGGTCTAACTTAAAAATTAAAGAAGTTTGGTTTGCGCATGCGCCAACCGCCATATTTACATATGTAATTATACGTGAAATCAAAATGGTAGGCCCTCTTGTTTCGACAGGTCAGATCAAATCTCGGCTAAGTTTTTTTAATATTCTTATTTACATGCTAACAACCGCCATCTTGGAAGCCATCTTGGGGTACGCCATCTCAGGTTAGATCTCTTGAAATACTCTATCCAACTACCAGCTTGTTTCATCACTGTGACGTCACACGCATGCGTATTAACCAGGTGGTGAGGCACTTCCCGTGGTGGGCGCAGAACCCCCCATCTATACCTACTCTCCCCTTCAACACTATTCTCATGTTGCAATTCAGCCCGAATTATAACAAATTTGATCTGACGCACGTAGCAAGAATGCACCGATATGTCAGGTGTGCGCTTAGCTCCACCCAAGACATAACTATAGAGCCCGCAACTTTCGAAGAAGTTTCCCAAATAATCAAATCATTAAAAAATAGGAAAGCTCCGGGATACAATGGAATCTCCAACGTAGCCCTGAAAAACCTCCCCGCAAAGCAGTGATATTCCTAGTTACGATTATGAATGCCATGCTGCGATTTAAACATTTTCCCTCCATGTGGAAACTTGCCGACATTATCAACATCCCGGAACCAAGGATCCGCTGTTCCCTCAGAACTACAGGCCTATTAGCCTACTACCAGTCAAAATCTCCGAAAAACTTATATAGAAAAGGCTAGCTTCATTCACTTCCGAAAATTATATCCTCCCTGATGAACAATTCGGTTTCAGGCACCAGCACTCCACCACAGACCAAGTCCTTCGTGTGGTGGGAAAGGTCACCGAAGGATTTAATAAAAACAAGTCAACTGGTGCAATATTTCTTGACATTGCTCAAGCCTTCGATAGGGTTTGGCATGCGGGAATCATAAATAAACTCCTATCATTTAATTATCCTCTCCCTCGGATTCTGCTAATCAGGTCATACCTGCAATAGAAAAAGGTCTAGGTCAAACATCTGGGAGCCAGAACTAGAACGTACCCAGCCACGGCTGGTCTCCCGCAGGGTTCTGCTATCTCCCGTCTGCTGTACATTTGTCGCAGACATTTCGACAGCGCCCCTAAAGTGACATATGCACTGTACGCAGACGACACTAGCATCCTCAGCAGCTCCACTCACCAGAGGATAATAACCGAACGACTCCAGACCGCCGTAGTCGAGCTGCAAGGCTGGTATAGGAAACTTTGTCTAGCCATAAACCCAGATAAATGTTCAGCAGTCCTATTTTCCAACAGGAGACACACACGTCACGAACACGTATCATTAGACAACCGTCCAACTCCCTGGTAAGATTCCGCCAAATACCTCAGGGTTTTCCTTGACAAACACTTAACATGGTGCCCTTATGTCCAACACGCCCGACGAAAAGCCTTGATGTTCGTCTCGAAGCTGTTCCCAATTCTAAATAGAAATTCCAAATTGTCCATGAACAATAAATTGCTTATGTATAAAGTCATAATCCGGCCAGCCATGACCTATGCATCCCCTACATGGGCCACTGCGACCGCAACACACACCAAGACCCTTCAAATCATCCACAATAAAATTTTGAGAATGGTTACCGGGGCGCCATGGTTTGTCAGAAACAGTCAGATCCACTCTGATCTGGAAATGCCTTCGATACTTGAGTTTATAACTCAACTATCCACAACTCAGTTTGCAAAAGCCGCTTCTCACCCAAATGCTCTTCTCCGTATTGCTACCGACTACGATGAGCAACTTCCACATAAGCATAAGCGTCCAAAGCTTATACTTACCCGCTAACGCCCCCGCGGCAAAATCAGAATGGAAACATTCAAACCCAAACGTGATTGTGTGGAATCTTTCCGACCGAGGTATGGACTAAGGTCCGGTACTCCTAGGGAAAGAGTTTTAGTTAGTAGGAGTCTCACCGTACCTCTAAACTCCCACGCACTTCGGTGTTGTGAAAGAGGTCTGCATGCAGTGTTTCTCCCTTCTGTATCCAACAGAAGAATATTCTCATTTGGAGATATGTTAGACGTGATCACACTCCAATAGTCGTCAAAGTGATTTGCAAATGTAGGCTACTGTCTATCGTTGCATAATATCCCCTCACGAATACATGTCTTTTGAATCCGAACTGATTTTTAACTTAGGTATGCCAAAAATACTTTTTGATTACTTTTTTATATATTTATACTGAATCTCAATAAATAAAAAAACCGACTGAGTGATTGTTTCTTCTTCGCTAGCGTACGTTGGTCAACGGCCTAGCCAATATAATACTTTGTTAAGAATCTTAGACATATGAAGATGAGCAATATTTCTTGCTAAAGCACACGCTACAGTAAATGAAATATGGTGCATAATTTGCCATTAAGTGTTAATGAGAAAATAATTATAGTCATTAAACAATTGATGGTATAGTATTAGGTAAAACGCCTAATAATAGATTAACACTGTATACAATTGTGTCTTAAATCTGCACACATGATTAATTATACAAAACATCGCTAATTGGTTATACACGGAATGCAAGCTCTGCCCTTTTTTTGTTACCACATGTTCTTATAGATAAGAACGCGCTAAGTAATTATATAATTTACGGAACTAAAGCTCTGAATAATTTACTGACTATCAGCTTTTACTTACTTCATATCTAAAATATTTAAAGTACGTGTATTTATCTATTTTTCATGTTATACCTTGTACAAGCCCTACTCAACCCAATGTAAGCAAAATTAACAACTGAAAGGATACTTTAAAGGATAAAAGTTAGGTATGAACATCACCTAAAACATATATTTACCTATTTCTCCATTCTGTTGCTGAACTAATCTAAGATCCGCCCTAACATACACGATATCCAGTCGAAAGCGGTAATCAAACCTGACACCTTTCCGTTAAAAATGCACAGTTGAAACCAATTGGACCTCATCCTTAACGGGAAAAGAAACCATTGTACCTAATAATTTTGTTAGAAATTAAAAATGTTATTGGCCTTACTTCTAGTTTGATTCCGAAACTTTGGGCCTAGGATTTTGTAACATTAGTTACATTTGCCGTTGTAGTTTTAACAATATAGGCTATATAATTTGTTATTTATCAGAATATTTTCATCTTTTTTAGGTGACATATATGTATATATAGTTTTAAAAATGGCGCATGTGAATGTTTGTATATGCGATGTGTGTAGACAAAGTCTTGATATTTTTAACGAAAGTAAGTTTTTAAAGTGCTGTGCTGCGGATTTCAACGTATATGTGCATCATAAGTGTACTCCATATAGGCCTAATGAACTTAAATTCCTAGAAAGTAATAAAACTAGCGTCAAGTGGGTTTGGAAACAATATACTGATAAACCGTTGTATGGCAGTCAGCGGGGAACAAACAGATGTGAGTAGCTTATTTAATAAAATAGTAACATTGAGCAGCTGATGGCTGAATTTTTGAAACAAATTACAAAACTGAATAAAACAGTAGAAAATCAAAATAAGGTTATAACTGAAATGAAAAATGCTTCGATGGCTGCTAATGTCAGTGCGAAGAAACCTGTCGATGGGAGTTCTACAAAAGCAGGTGGGCAACAAACTACTGTAAACGGCAACCGCGAAGGCGTTAAAACCAGACTACGGTCGGAAACCGAAATTTTGAGAGATGAGGTATTCAAAAATACTAGTGGTGGAAACACAGCAACAGAGGGCGCTAATATTCCAGAACCAGCAACAGTGAACAATATTCTGCCTTCAATAGTGGAAGATGGTAGTGATGAATTTACATTAGTCAAGAGGAGTAAGAAAATTATCAGGGGTAAAAAAGGTAACACAACATTAGAAGCGGTTGTCGAAAAAAAATGGGTGTTCGTTTCTAATTTAAAGAATACTACAACTGAGAACGATCTACAAAACTATTTGAAAGAGGTAAACTTGAATTTCTTAACTTGCTCTAAATTAAATATTATAAATATTAAAAATAGCGGCATTTAAGGTTGGCGTCTTGGGAGAGCAAGAACGCTTATTTTATGATGAAAACTTATGGCCAGTTAATGTTATTATAAAGCCGTTTAAGCATTTTTTTCGAGCCGCGCCAGCAAACCTCGGACAGAAGCGAGATAGCAGACAATGACGACCATTTAATTAGAGCAGATACCCGCTTTACTTTATTTCACCAAAATATACAGTGCATTAAAAATAAGTTGGATGATATAGACATTTATTTTAAAAATATTAAAAAGCCTCAAGTTTAATCGTTGACAGAGCACTGGTTAACTGATGCGGAGGCTCCTTTTGTTAACATTTCTGGTTATAAAATGGCTTCTTGCTACGCCAGATCCAGCAGGCGTCACGGCGGCTCATGTATCTTCGTCAGGGATGGCATGGATTTTATCGAGCTAGACTTCGTAAAAGAAAAAAGTAAGAAAATGATATTTGAATGCAGTATTATCGAGCCGATAAAGATGAAAATTGTGGTTATCAATGTATATAGAAGGCCACATACAATTGTTGATCAGTTTTTTTAATTTTTAGCGATTTTTCAAGAGGTTCTGGAGTCAGTCATTAAGAGAAAAACGCCTAAGCAGATATGTTTATGTGGCGACTTTAACGTAGACATACTATGCGTTGATAGCCCTCTAGTTATAAGACTCTTTGATGTTTTCGATAGTTATAATTGTGTTACTGGCCCAACGCTGGTAACAGATACAACAGCCACTTCAATTGATAATATATACACCAATGTCTCGGTATATGAGAGTAGTGTTATTGCGACAGCTCTATCTGACCATCATGCTCAAATGCTGTCATTCCCCTTGCAAAAATCAATATTTAAAAGTAAGCAGAAGAAACAAGTTAGATTGTATACTCCAGACAAGATTAATAAAATGAAGAATATACTAGAGAAGACCAACTGGAACCTAGTGCTGGAGGAAAACGATGTAACTGAAAGTTACCGTACATTCAGTAAGACTTTTATAACGGTGATGGATCGAATATTCAAGAAGAAAATAATAGTTGTGAATGACAAAAACAGGGGTTCATGGATAAATAATGGCATTAAAGCAAAATGTCGCATCAAAAGACTGCTATATGAGGGAGTATTGAAAAACACTGTTTCTAAAGAAGTATACAACAACTTTGCTAGGGATTTGAAGAGTGATTGCAGGCAAGCTAAGCAAGCAAAGAATACCAACTTTATAAAGATAGCGACAAACAAGACTAAAGCTACGTGGCAGGTGACTGGATGCTCAGGAGGCCAGAGATTTGACCTAAAAATTTCACTATAGATGGGGATACGGATCAGGAGCGGTTAGATTACATAAATACATATCTGCTCAACGCTTGTAATTACATCAACACCAACAATGCTACAGTAATAGATAAAATTAAATATGTTAATGACACAATATTTTTTACCCCACCCATGAAAGTGAAGTGTACAATACAATTTTTAAACTTAGAAACACCAATTCAGTAGGTTTTGACGAGATACCAGTAAAGCTGCTGAAAGAATGTGCTGATGTTTTAGTCAAGCCATTAGCACATATCATTAACTTATGCCTGGCTCAGGGATTGTTTCCGGATGACCTGAAAAACTCACTAGTGATTCTGATACATAAGAGTGGGGACATATCTCTACTTACCAATTATAGACCTATCTCACTAATTTCGAATATATCAAAAATAATAGAAAAAATTCTATGTAAGCGAATAGTGGCTTTTTTAGAGAAACACAAAATATTTAGTGAAAATCAAAATGGCTATATTAAGAAAAGGTCAACTAACAGGGCAATATTTCAAGTTATCAAGGAAATTACAGAGGGACTAAATAAGCGTGAAAGCACAGTGTGTATGATGCTGGATTTATCTAAAGCTTTTGATAGCGTGTCCCACAACACACTGTTAGTTAAGTTGGAATTGCTAGGTTTCAGGGGAGTCTCGCTGAATTTAATCAAGTCATACCTATTAGGCAGGAAACAATGTGTGGCTTTTGATGATTATAGAACAGGGATATTTCTGGCATCTGAGTGGAAGATTATAGAACGAGGTGTGCCTCAGGGCTCAATCCTTGGGCCAGTGTTGTTCTTACTTTATATTAACGAACTGTCTGAAGTATTGCCCCATAAGACAACCCTATTTGCTGACGATACATATTTGGTTTTGCGAGCTCCTTCAGATAGTGATCTAATTTATGAGGCATCACAATCACTGAGAATTCTGGAACAGTGGACTTACAACTGAATGTGACCAAAACAAATTTAATCTCATTTAATTATTTTAGGGGTAACCAGTTATCGCTGAAATTCAACTCAGAATCGCAGAGCACGCAGGATCATGTTAAGTTTCTGGGCTTGAAGCTTGATTCTCAGTTGAACTGGAGGGCTCATGTTGGCTATCTGGCAGGTAAACTGTCAGCTTTTAGTTATGCTCTGCGTGTTCTGTCCGATTCTAGTAGTATTAGTGCTGGCCTCGAGGCGTACTACGCATATGTGAACTCAAGGCTTCGATATGGACTAATGTTCTGGGGGAATTCCATAGAAGCCGGTAGAATCTTTAGGCTCCAAAAGGCATGTATCCGCAGCATATTTAATCTGAATTATAGGGGTTCGTGTAGGAAAACATTCCTCGACAACAGAATACTTACCTTGCCAAGTTTGTATATATTGGAGTGTGCGTGTTTTGTTAGGGAAAACCGAGGTTTGTTATCAGATTGTGAACAACAGCATCAATACAACACTAGAGCACGTTTAAAGGATCAGTTAATTGCGCCACAAACTACAAAAAGTATTGTTTACAATAGTGCCGTGGTGCAGTCCCTAAAGGTGTACAACAAACTGACGGTGCAGATAAGGGAGCTTCCACCTGCAAATATGAGAAAGACACTGAAGAATATTCTGGCGGCAAAGGCCTATTATAGTATTGAGGATTTTTTAGCTGAGAAGTTGTAGCTGTTGGTAATCAATATCGTGGTATAGTTTTTTTTAAATTGTAATTCCTGTGTTTTTATGTTTTTTTTAATGTTGACGTGTTCTACACATTTTTTATGTATTGATGGTGCGAATAAATATATTATATTATTATATATATATATATATATATATATATATATATATATATATATATATATATATATATATATATATATATATAGTAATACCAATAAAGTGGAGAAACTTTGAAACCCAAAGTCTTATACTTCTGAGGCGGAAGAATGTCATACACAGAGAAACATGAGATACAATTGATAACTCACGAAAAGCATAAGATTGGAATGATTTTACAGTTGTAGGACTCGATGACTAGAGTGCATTTACGTGCGCACACAAAGATTTTAAAAATTCGGTGAAATCGTTGCTTGCGAGAAGAGTTTGCTAATGTAAATTCGTCTTAGATTTTCAAAATATATTAAAAGGAACTTTATTGATGAGTATAAATCCAATGGGAATCACCATTTCTTTATTGGTGACATTAATATTGATATACTTGCAAATTACGATTATATAGAGGAATACTTGAATGTCTTAAGCGCTGGGGGTTTTTGTCTTATATTAACAACCATACGAGGAGACAGGGGAATTCCGGATCATGTCTGGATCATATTTTTATTAGTAAGCGTGATCTGGATGATGTATCGGCTGGGATTATTCGGACAAGTATAACAGATCATTTCTTGGTCGTCGCACAGGTGGTGCGACCCAGGAATGAAGCAAAGGATGAAAAATGTAAGAAATATAGAACGCAGGTAGACTATAATGAGTTACAAAGAATATTATCTGTTGAAAATTGGGCGGAAATTTATGGAAGCGATGATTTGGAAAGGGCAGCGTCTTCCCTCGTAGAGACTTTGAAGAGCGCAATAGCTCTTAGTAGCAAGAAAGTAAGGAGCCAAAATAAAACCAAAGCCAGAAGAGAATGGATAAGTAAGAGAATAATAACATCTATAAACAAGAAAAATGAATTATATAGAAAAACAAGAAAGAGTCCCAGCGATGTCGAACTTAGGAAGGAATACGTATTATATAGGAACAGAGTGACTTAACTAAACAAGCAAAACAAATATTATCAGAGACAGATTATTCGTGGACAAAACAGTACAAAAAACTTATGGGAAAATGTATAAAAATTACGAATGGAAAAACCGGAATGAGGAAGATAAAAGAAATAAGGGTAAATGCCGAACTGATAGAAGATAGAAGGAAGACAGCAAATGAATTTAATGAATATTATGCGAATGTATCAAAAGAATTGGCAGAAAAATTTGAGCCCATTGATATGCAGGAAAAGAGGGTGCACAGTAATAACTCAATATATTTATTGTCAGTATCTGATGAAAAGGTTATAAAACTGATAAGGGAATTGAAACCAGGAAAGGCATCGGGACTCGATGGACTTAGATCTTAAATACTGCTTCAAGCTTCCGGCGTGATTGTTAGGCCTTTGACTTATCTGCTAAATAGATGTTTGGAAGAGGGTAAATTGCCTGGAGTATTCAAAATTTCAGTTATTAAGCCGCTTTATAAGAAAAGGCGAGAGGGAGGATATGAAGAACTATAGACCGGTGTCACAATATTGCCAAAGTGATGGAGAAAGTAATAAAAAGTAGATTGTGCAATTTTTTTTATCAAGATATGAAGTGCTTTCTAAAAGTCAGTTTGGTTTTACCGAAGGTAAGAGTACGGAGGATGCCATGGCTGCCTTGACTGGGTTGATATATGGGGCGCTGGACTTTGGTAGACATAACCTTTGCGTCTTTTTGGACTTAGAGAACGCGTTTGATACCGTCAGTCACAGAATATTACTTAATAAGTTGTTCGATATGGAGGTGAAGGGGGAAGGGAGTGGTTGGCTTTGAAATTGTTTCAGAGTTACGTAAGTGATCGCCTTCAGTGCGGAACACACAGGGAGCTTAAAAATGTCACCTATGGTGTGCCACAGGGAAGTGTTTTGGCGCCGCTGTTGTTTATTATCTATCTGAATTCACTATTTCAGCAGGAAATAACGCGAAATATTATAAGTTTTGCAGACAACACGGCGGTTTTCTATAGTGCTGATTCCTGGGATGCATTTAGAAAAAAGGAGGAGACATCTCGTAAAAATAAAAAACTGGTTTAACCAGAACCACCTTACAATTAAAGTAAACAAGACATGCTATGTTGCTTTTTCGAACCAAGTGGACAGCGGACCATCATATCAATCTTTGAGCATAGATAGATCTAGAAATATTGAAATCAAGTCCGCGATGGAAGTTAAGTATCTAGGAATAATAATAGATTCAAATCTAAAGTGTCATAAGCATGCTGATTTTCTGACAAAAAACTGAGAAATTTGGTTTATATATTCAAGTAGAGCTATGGTAACCAAATTTTGTACGTAAATTTACGATATTAAAATAAAACTATATGCCAAAACTTATATTTCTATGTTACAAGGAAAAAAAGTTATAAAAAATATTTGGAGTCAGATCATTTCTATGAAAATTCACTACCATAACGCACTTGCTGCGTCCAGACATTTATTAGTTATGCATTTACCGAAGATGTCGCAGCAGTCTCAACAAAGTATTTAAAAACCATTTTCTAAAAACTAGTCACCACAATTCACTTGTCGGGTGAAAGCTATTCTGGAAGCTTTCGTTTATTTGAGTGTCGTAAAATCTGAACTGCGAATCATTTATGGAAAGGATCTAAGCAAAAAAAAAATTCAATTTATTTTGTGCTTTAAAAAATATGACACAACTTATATGTCTAGAAGAGCAGATTGAATGTGCAACAAAAATTTCCATGGAAATAATTGTGAGGCGAGCCGTGAATATAATTACTGCAAGACACCTAAGAGCGACAAGTTATTTTCCATATAATATAGCTATTATAAAAATACCACCCAAGCTCAATTGAACGCATTGTATGCATATAGTATAAGTATAAGTCTCATTTAATAAAAATAATTCAGGTTAAAACGTTAATGTATATAATCACTGAAGTCTATCAACACAAGTGTAACTCAACTGAAGAAAATTAATAAACACATGATTTTAAAATGTATAATTAATTATTATAGCCATTAACGTTTTCAGTATTTTTACCATGTACCATACAATTCAATTAACATTTGCGATCTGCCTCTGGCCATCCAATAGCGTGTCTCGTTTTATTTTCTTTAATTGATAATCATTGAGCAATTACAGCAAATTGGCCTACAGGGTGGCCTGATGTTAACGTTTCATTTTCATCAAATCATATGGTTGCAGATAATTAGGGTAACACAGCGCCATCACCAGACAGTTTCATAAATTAATTGTGATATCCGTTGTGTGTGAAGTAATTTAATTTGAATGCACTATGCGGCTGATTCACATACCGCGAATTATTCTCGTTCTGACCACATAAAATAATTGCATTGGACAAAAAGAATTATCAATGCACGCCCATATCATGTATTTATAATCAATTTGTTTTTAATGCTTTATACTTATCTTACGTCCTGGTTAAATTAATATGTATATATATATATATATATATATATATATATATATATATATATATATATATATATATATATATATATACATTTTTTTTATTACAAATAACTTATAAAATCCATTAGAGTTAATTGTTCAATAAGATGAAAAGTCACCTAAGTCAGAGACTTGTTGGTGATACTAGCAATATAATTTCTTTCCCAAAAATACCTGGTGCACACAATCCAAAACAATTGTGAAGCAATTCAACTGAAAAAAGAAAACTAAGCCACATATTATTAAAACCGCTTCGAGCATATGTGCCCAACAATTTGGATCACTAAAATACCACACATTTTTCCCCTCCTTCCTTTTCCTCTCCCACACCAACCTCTACACAGCATGTCTTAATAGAAGCAAAATGGCTTGTCAATGAGGACACCCCAGATACAATGCGCACACAAAGAGAAAAAAAATACAATTGGATCCGACAACAACAGTCTCATTCTTCCCACTTATCCTTCCCTCCAACCAACAAGAAACCACCCCCCCAATCTAGCACTCCCCAAACAACACCAAAATTCTAAAACCATGTACAGCTGTACTAAAAACAAGCGAGAATATATAAAAACAACAAATATAAAGCTATAAAACACCATACGAATGCGCTCACGAAATACATGCAAACGCAAAATAACAGTCAAAACCATAAAAAAATTCTGCAAGTTAAGCAGCCAATATACTACCCAAGCGACATCACACATTAAATAAAATGTACATTAGATTTTAAAACACAAAGGATTGGATGCACTACATCTCCCAAATCTTAACCTAAATTAACCAGTCGGTAGATAACATCTCTCGGAGTTTCAAGCAGCCAGGACTGTACCCTCTTTTTAAACAATCTATATGAATGCACTTGTCTTATATCCAGTGGCAACACATCGTACACTCCCAAATCAATATACACAAAGTTTTTTCGGCCAATCCTTTTATTCGCTCTCTGTTTTACCGTTACCACATTTTTAAACCGTGTTTGGTAAGTGTGCTCCAGGAAACTTATGGTGTTCTTCTCTCTGTGTGTGTACAATAAAATTGCACGGCAGTACAACTTCTGGATATCCATTACTTTGTTTTCAGAACAGAGCAGATCGCTGGGGTAAGTTATATTTTTACCACATATAATTTTCAGTATCCATCTCTGTGTGGTTCCCACCTTTCTCAAATATATTTCAGAAGTGCTGCCCCAAGCGAGCAATCCATAAATCAGTTCGGATTGAATAATGGCAAGGTATACAGTTCTGAGGTGAGTTTCCTCGATGAATTGTTTTATATATATATATATATATATATATATATATATATATATATATATATATATATATATATATATATATATATATATATATATATATATATAGCTTGTGCTCTTCGACTGAAATGGGTTTGCTGATTAAAGGTCGCAAGAAAAGTTACTACAATAACGAAACAATTTTTAGGGAATAATATCGATAGTAACATCAAAGGAAGAGGCAGAGTCTCTTTTTTCTGTGCTCGAGGCAAGTAAGATTGACTGTGATAGATGAATCTCCTATAAGGTTAAGGTTAACAGCTCGTTTCTAAATAGAATCTAGAAGGCACAAGTTTGTTTTTGGAGCAGCACCTCAGAGATGAGAACCATATTCCAGCTGGTGGCGTATTTCTGCTTTATATTATACAGTATCATAATCTGCTGTCACAGAGTAAACGTTTAACCCGAAACTTATAGCCAAGCTTCCTTGCTGTTGCTTTTGCAATACTGAAAACATGTAAGTGTCAGGAAAGATCCTCTGTAACAGCTATGCCCATTGTAGGGAATGTATATTTTTTGGGCAATATTTTGTCAGGCATCTGAACCCCTAAGCCCTGTAGGTTACTCTTCCTAAAGAAAAGGCAATTCTGTGTTGTTAATCCATTAAATATAACCATATTTGCAGAGCCCTAGCTGAGAATTTCAGACAGGTCAGCATTTATGAATTGTATTGCTTCGATTTTCATTAATAAGGAGCTGGAAGCAGCAGTCGATGAGAACGTACTGCCAAGAGTACTATAGTTATCGGAGATGTGTATTGCATTGTTGCTTGTTGACACAAGGTCATTTATATGCAACAGAAAAATTGTGGAAACCAAAACGGAACCCTGTGGAACACCCGCATTGATTTTCATATGATGAGTCACCATCGACCACAACATCCTAAGAACGCTCCTTCGGAAAACTAGATATCCATAGGCATAGTCTTAAAGGCAGCCTAGATGATCGAAGTCTATTGTGGAGTGCCGCACTCCAGACCCGATCGAATGATCTAGAAATATCCAATAAAATTGCATCACATTCTCTAAGTTTTTTACCTACCTACGTGAGTATATTGCCAGTAGATCAGTTTTGCCGAAAATCATATATAAGACCACTTAGGATGATATATTTGATGGTATTTTATAAGCTCTATATTGATAACTTTTGAAATAGTTTTAGACAAAACTGATAGAATGGAAATTAGACGATAGTTCTCCGGATTGGACTTGTCTCTCTTTTTAGAAACAGGCCAGTCTCGGGCTTGGTTTGGTGAAAAAGGAAATAACCCCTTCTTATAGAACATTGAGAAGATGCGATATAAAATTGGAGTAAGTTCAAGAGCAGATATTTTAAGAACTACTGCTGGAATTTCTTCGGATCCTGATAGATTTTTACTGTATAAATTTTCAAATTTGTAGTTAACAGTCTAAAAAATACTTCTTCCATTTTTTACTTACAAGCTGGATTAGTTTGTGAGCTCCTTCCCTATGGATCAAGCGGAGATTTGTAAGCAAACACATGGGCGAATAGAGAGGCCTTTTTTCATGACACAGCCACAAATATATCATTGGAAACCAGGAGTTTGTGGTGAAATTTCTGCTTATAATTTTTGCCATGGGCCAAAGACGTCGGGTATTCTTTGAACCCGATATAACTTTGTCCCTTATTGACTGGTGGAAGTGAGGTTTGGCTTGATCGATTGCCTGCTGGTACCTGCTCTTGCGCGCGCGCGCGCGCGTGCATGTGTGTGTGTGTGTGGGTGGATTGGTGTTTGTTTGTGTGTACTAGGTTGGCTTGGAACCTTGCGTACATTGTCCACAGACATCTATATTAAACCGAAAAAAATCTAAAAATGGAGGGGCTTAACCGGTTTATCTACAATTTTAATCCCAATCAGGTGAAATTTTTCGAGATATACTCAAGGATAGCAACAATATCCTACATTTCCGAGTTATTTTTTTTATTCATGTACAATTACATGACTTTACATAGTGTTATTTTTATGAAACCCTAACATCTTATTCTAATGGGATGAAACTAGGGATACTCGCTTCTCGTCAAGCTGCTCATCATGTCATTTAAAATATACAAGCAAAGACTGGAAAACTAAATAGGTTTGGTCAAAACATTAGGAAAAACAGTAGGTGCTTAATAATTAATCTAAACTAAAACATTTACAAATTTATTAGGTGGTTAAGATAAAAAAATTCCACATTCTAAAATATTTTTTTTCTACATATTATTATCTAAAAATTACAAGGTTGGAGAAAAAAAGATTATTTTAAATAGTAATGTGCGCCTGGCGGATGAATGTTACGATGGTGTTAAAAATTTTAAAATTTGCGGTACTCAACAATGTTGGTAAATTTGTTGGGAGTTCGATTTTAAATCAGAAATGCTTAGGCAAAATTTCTCACGGGGAACTTTATATTGACTACATTGAAATATAATGTGGTTCAAATCTGCAACATAAAAGTTGTCACAAGTGCAATTTGAAAAATTTGTGATGCTAGTCTTAGGCAAATGAGATGAGAAGCACCCGTGATTTAATCTCAGCTTTGTAATCGTTGGACTGTAAAACCTGGGAACATGATGTTCTAGTATGTAAAAAATTTTGTTGGGTAGAGTAAGATGTATAATGGTTTGTGGTATTGTCAACACATTTAAGCTATTGCTTTTGCCACTCTAGTTTTCAGTCTTTTTAGCACAAGTGTCAAGATCAGTGATTCTGAGCATGTCCATACTTTTTGAAAAGTAATTTATGGACTTTTTAGCAAGACTGTCAATCTTTTTATTCCCATATAAGCCACTATGGCCTTCCACCAACACAAAACTAATTGTCTTGTTGTTGTCTATCATTATTTTGTTGCACAACTTAATTATGGTGCAAATAGTTGTGTTTTCATATTGTAAATGGTAATTCGACAATGAAAGTAATGCCGATTTTGAATGTGATAAAATAACAGTATTTGCGATATTGTTGTCAACTACCCAGTGCATGGATTCCTGTATAGCAATACTTTCTGCTGTATATATACTAGTTAACTTATGAAATCGAATCTTGCAAGCTATTAAGCTATTTTGGGCATACATGGCACAGCCAGCTCCTTGGGTTGATTGTGAACCACCTGTATATATATATATATATATATATATATATATATATATATATATATATATATATATATATATATATATAGTGTGTGATCTTCCAACATAATTTGCAATATAGTTTGAGTAGCTTATGGAAGTTTATTATAACATGAAAATATAACTTTAATATTAGTTATTAAATATTCAAAATTAAAAAGCGGAAATCTATCACAAGACTCAATAAACGTCTGATTTTGGAGCGTATACTCATAGGCATTGATCATAGGTGGACTATTTTTATTTGACCAAAAGCTGTTAAATAAACATTCGACAAAAAGGAGATGCATTTCATTTGTCATATTTGTATTGTACAAATTACTTTTAATTACATGGTTTCTGGCAAGGAATCCTCTTCTAATATATTGGGGATACTTCACTTTCTGCCAGTACTACTTTATTTGGAGATGACCTCATGGCATCTGGACAAATTCTGAGCGCTTTTGTGTGAATGCGGTCAACGATTTTAAGGTTGGCGTTACAAGCTGAGCCGTATAGAATGCTACCATAGTCCAGAATTGACCTAATATAGCATCTGTAAAAAAGTATACATATTTTAGGATCTACTCCCCCTTAAGCTTCGCTATGCCTGCTCTTGGCTGCTTGTGGTTTTCGGCAAGTTTTATCGATATAGCTATATATATATATATATATATATATATATATATATATATATATATATATATATATATATATATATATATATATATATATATATATAATGTGTATCACCTCAATGAAACAAAAAGTCAACCAATTGTCTTAAATAAAAGTTGAATTGTGTTATGCATGTTGATTTTATAGAGGCTTTACAAAAGCACTTAGTTTAAAGTTTCTAGGTCAATAGGATATTAGTTAAAACAATTAAAGATCTTTTACGCTTCCACAAAGTTTACCACACGATAAACACTGATTCCTTCTCGGGAAAATTTAGACTCATTGGTGCAGAAATTCTTTTGTGAAAAATACAGACCTTTTTGGTTCTAAACCAAAAATCTTTGACAGAAATCAATCCTCCTTCTCGAAGTATTTGAACTGCTGTGAGAGTGTAGTTATGCATTTTATGATTCTTTACAATTCTTAATACTAAGTAAAATGATATTGCTAGGTATTGTAAAGAAGATCTTATTGAACTATGAGGGTAAGAATTATAAAAGGCCCATGCACTTACTTTATTATCTTCTGTGTTTGTAATTGGTTTATTGAGGATTTTTACAGTGCTTGTTTTTCATAGCGTATACAATTTGACAATTTGTTTTAAATTTTGTTACGTTCATTCGGGGCAAATGGGATATCTTTCATTGAATAATCGATATTTTCTCTTACCACATTCTCCATCTAATTAAAAGAGGTTCTAAATATCTGTATTTGAATAATTTCCATAGTTTTTCATGATGCTCAGAATTAAATTTAAGAGTACTTACAAGGTATGTACTTATTTTGCAACAATCTATAACCGCCAATAATAATAAAAGCAGATAGTTTGTAAGCTGTAATAACAACTGTGGTGGAGACTGATGTCAGTCGCCGTAATTCCAGTAAGCTACTATGCAAAACACTAAAAATATTTACCTGAGTTTAATTTCAGTTAGAATCTTAAATGTTTTCAAAACTAGAAGAGATAGCTATAGGGAACTCATATAGCATTGAAAATATTATTAAATCCAGAAGACAATAGGGTCAAAATATACGGGCTGTTTCGTTTAAAACTTCTAACTCAATGTGGTTTCAAGTTTTTCAAAATAATGTACAGTTTACGAACAACCTGTGTTAATAAGGGTAATTATTATTTAATATCTCCAAAGAACACTACTAGACGTTTGTATGTGTCAAATTGTGCAATGGTTTGTTGCTAAATGGCCTAGAAACAGATTTTTTTTAGTTGACCTCATCAGTAAAATGTTTTGAAGAAACTTGAATAACTCAAAAAACCTGTTTTTCACCAATAATGTCCTAAATAAATTTAGACTGAAATTTTACGTACGAGCTAAAATGTAATAATATATAGGGTGTTATATTTAAAATAAAAGAGTTGATAGCAGCTTCCCGTATAACAGGAAAAGCAGCTATTTTAAAACTATTTCATTCGGCTAAAAGTACGAAAACTTGCAACTAACAGGTTCCGCGAATCACCCTGTATAGGTTTTTCGCAGACAACTGCAAATGTCACAAAATGATAATTGGTCTAAAGTAGTATAGTCATTTTTAGCGAATTTTTTTTTAATTCGCTAATGGGGAGATCTGTGTTTATATATATATATATATATATATATATATATATATATATATATATATATATATATATATATATATATATATATATATATATATATATATATATATATATATATCCGACCGATAACTCAAAAACTAATGGACCAATCTTGATCAAATTTGGTGAGTACCTTCTTTGTGCAAGTGGCTTGGACAAGTTCGTTATCCAGGAAAATTGGACCAGGTTTTCCCGGAAAATTTTGTGTTTTCCTTCCCAAAAAATTCGTATCTCCGGAATTAACAAAGTAAGGGCAACCAAATTTGATACGCGTGTTTTTATTATAAAGAGTGAACTCTGCATCAAAATTTAGGTCTCTAGCTTTAAAGACAAAGAAGTTATGGGCAGTTAAAGAAACAAATTTTGGAGTTTTCCTCAAAACGTCAAACTCGCAATTTTAAACGTGAAAATTGGCAATGTTTAGGCAAAGAACGTGAAACAAATACGGATTTTGAAAAGAAAATGTTTCAAGAAGAGTGTTCTGCAAACTATTAACTTTCAGATCCAACCGTCATTGCCCTTCATTTTACTAAAATGTTTACAGAAAATTCATTTGAAATAGACCCTTTCTCTGATGTTTTGGCTGTCGGTTTAGTTAAGTTGATGCTTTCGCTGTAGGTTTGGTGAAGTTTATGGTTTAACGGTCTATAATTTTTTTATGCCAATTTTCGTAGAACAAATTCGTTAATACATTTTTGCATTTTTTATCGAAACATGATGCGTTTGTAAGAAAAAAACCTGGACGCAGTAAGTGCGTATTGGTAGCGAATTTTCGGTAAATTTGCAGTTGAGCTCCCGAACGTTTTTCAAAAAACTGTTTTAAGAAACTCGCCTAGGACCCCCATGGATCCACAAACCCCAAGAAAAATTTCTTGTTCACACCTCCCAAGAAAGTAATGGGACCAGGAGTGAGTAGGGGTCCTGGGCGGGGTAGGTAGTAAAAAGGAAATATGAGCAGAAAATTCGAATAAAACGGGCTTGAAAGCTGTCTTTTTTACATCTTGAAGCCATATCCCCTTGTGGTGGGTGGACCCCTGCCAAAAGTCGAACGGGGGGGTCTGCTTCGTCGTAGGCATACACCCCCCCCACCCCACCCCCCGTGTGCATACAGCCACCCTTGCTGCATAAACCACAAGAAAAACTTCTTGTTCATATCCCCCAAGGAAGTTACGTGACCTGTGGCAAATAGGGGTGCTGTGCGTGGTAGGCAGTGTTTAATGGGGATATGGCTTCAAATAGACAGCTTTCAAGCAGTTTTCTTCGTATTTTCTGCTCATATTTCTTTCTTTGCTACCTACCCCGCCCAGAACCCTTATTTACTCCCAGTCCCGTAACTCCGCGGGGGGGGGGGGTGTGGCTGGTGTGACAACAAATTTTTCTTGTGGTTTGTGCATCCAGGTGGGGTCCTAGTCCATGTTTCTGAAAACAATTTTTGAAAAGCTTTCGGGAACTAATCTGCAAATTTACCGAATTTTCATTAAATCCTTCAAATTTCAATAACTCAATTTGCTATTACGGTAAGCTTTGTTGGTTAGGAAACCAACATTTAAGTATATTTTCGGAAAATTCTTGTACATTTTCAAACTATAGGTAATTTGATAAAATATAGTAAATTGTTTCTACTACATAGACTATACCGGTAATCAGATTGATCCCTGCTCGCATTTGATATTAAAAACATCTTTATGGAAATTCACTTGCTGCATCCAGACGTTTGAAAAATGTTTATATATTTTCGAACAATAAAGTTATTTCGATGAAATATGGTACATTGTTTCTACTATATAGGTAACCAAGTTTGATGCCTGCTTTCAACATTTGCTATTAAATACTTTAAAAAAAATTCGCTACCATAACGCACTTGCTGCGTCCAGACTATTTTATTTCCTCAAGTACAGTGAACGCAGAATCGACACTATGGTCAGAAAATAAAAAAAGTATACTCGGCATGTGCGGTTAAGGTAAATTATAGATTTGTATTTAAATTTTTATAAACTTTGTAAGCTGCGACAAGTGTTTATTTTTGAGGCACATTATATACATTATACTTGAAAGAAGCGGCTAAATTTATACAACAAAGACTTTTTAAGGAGACATGCATGCAAATATTATATATTAAGATCAGGACTCGAACATGAGCAATATATGTCGCTTTAAGTTCATCTGTTACTATACATGATCGGCTTACTGTAACAAAACAAGATAAAAAGTGTATTTTTTGAGGAGTTGTCGGGCTCATTTCTGTCAGATTGTGGGCGATTTACTTCGACTTTGTCGGTTTTAAAGGACTAGCCTGATTTAGTAGCTGCAATGGTGGTCTCGTCTGGTTTGTTCTGCTTCACGTGAATCGTCGAATCCAGAATATTAATTGCTTTATGGAAAAACATCAACAATTTTCATTTAACAAATTTTGTACACTGAGACGGAACGACTTCGAAATTTAGAAAAATTTCTTTAAATGAGCGTAAATTGGTGCCCTTGGAACCTATATATGTTATCAGTTTTAGAATATATATATATATATATATATATATATATATATATATATATATATATATATATATATATATATATATATATATATATATATATATATATATATATTTATATATATAAATCATTAGATTCATCAAAAAAGATAATATAGTACCAGGTCTTTATTAAATTTGTCGACCTGGTCTTTGTTTTAGCTAATCAGGATCAAGAAGTTTTGTAAGTATTTCATGACCTAGTAGTCTAAGATCCGGCTGCTAAATTAGTACATTAATAATCTAGATTATCAAAATTTAATTTTTAAGTATTTTTACAACTAGAAGAAGTCACTTTTCATCAGGTGCCAATTAAAAATTAACCGCCAGTATTATTAATTAAAATATAATTAATTTACTTTTAGAGAAACATTTCGTTAACATCTTACGGAAATAAAACCTACACAACTTCACAACAGTGTATTTAAAATATCTGAAACGTCATAGTTGCTGCTGATTGCTTAACCGCTACCTCTACGCAGCCAGGTGTAAACAGGTATAATTTTATTAAAAGTTTTCGTTCTTAACGTACACTCATTTCATTTATACCACATTAAAGCTCATTTTTTTCTGTAGTTAATGATATAAAGGTGCCTATATAAAATAACCCGCAAATCAAAGTTTCCTACCCTAAAAGATGCTAGGTATGAAAAATAAAGTGACAGAGAATGATCGCGCGACGCTACTTGTTAGACAAGGATGCTCAATGCCAGCTGAACGTATTTTTTGAGCTATTGCGCATGCTCCGATAAATAGGGTTCTCAACCAACGATCTAAGTAGTAATAAAAAAATTCTGGACGCAGCAAGTGCGTTATGGTAGTGAATTTTCATTAAAATGTTTTTAATAACAAATATGTGTGTTTTTTTTTCAAGAAAGCAGGCATCAAATTTGGTTACCAGTATAACCTATATAGTAAAAACAATGTGCCTTGTTTCATCAAAATAACTTTACTGTGTGAAAATGTACAAAAATTTCCAAAAGTAAACTTAAAGTGTTCCCGAAAAAACACGTTTCTTGGTCAACCTTATAGGTTAATAGCAAATTTTTTTTATTAAAACTTTTCGTTCTTAACGTACACTCATTTCATTTATACCACATTAAAGCTCATTTTTTTCTGTAGTTAATGATAAAAAGGTGCCTATATAAAATAACCCGCAAATCAAAGTTTCCTACCCTAAAAGATGCTAGGTATGAAAAATAAAGTGACAGAGAGTTGTTAGACAAGGATGCTTAATGCCAGCTGAACGTATTTTTTGAGCTATTGCGCATGCTCCGATAAGCATCTGAGTCCAGTCATTTTAGTGAATTTTCTTTAAAAAAAATTCACTAATGAGGAGATCCCGACTTTTGAATTTTGAAAAAATTTCTTCAAATGAGCGCTAATTAGGTCCTTCAGAAAACATATCCGGGGTCAGTTTCAATTTTTATATGTTTATATATATATATATATATATATATATATATATATATATATATATATATATATATATATATATATATATATATATATATATATATATATATATATATATATATATATATATATATGTATCACACCGATAACTGAAAAAATAATGAGCCGATTTTGATTAAATTTGGTGAAAAAAATCCTTTTGCAAATGGCTTGGATGAGTTCGTTATCCAGAAAAATCTGCCCAGGTTTTCCCGGAAAATTTTGTGTTTTCTTTCGAAAAAAATTTATATCTCCGGAATTAACAAAGTAAGGGCAACCAAATTTGGCAAGCAGGTTTACATCCTTATAGGTAAGTTACCTAAATTTAGCTATGTAGGTCAAAAGACAAAAAAGTTATAGGCATTTAAAGAAAAATAAATTGGGGTTTTCCTCAAAACGTCAAAGTGGCGATTTAAAATGTCAAAATTGGCAACATTTAGGCAAAGAACTTGAATCTAATACGGGGTATAGAAATAAAATGTCTCAAGAAGGATGTTTTACAAACCCTAAAGTCTTAGTTTCAATCGTCATTGTCCTTCATTTTACTAAAATATTCCCAGAAAATTCATTTCAAATAGACCCTGTCTCTGATGCTTGGCAGTAGCCTTAGCTATAGAGTTTATCGTTTAATGGTATATAATTTTTGTCGAATTTTCGTAAAAAATCAATAAAGCTCAATATATCCGTTATTATATAAGATATGAAAAAAATTTGTATATATTAATTATAGGGTGTCTTGAGCTACATCTTAAAATAATATTTTTACAATCACAGGATGGCCCATAAGTCGTTGGTGATACAAATTTCCCTTTTTTTTTAAATCAAACACGCCTTATGTTATTGCATTTTTGCATTTTCAATCGAAATATAATGCATGTTTGTAAGAAAAGAAATTCTGGACGCAGGAAGTGCGTTATGGTAGAGAATTTTGATCAAATGTTACATATTTGAACAGCTCAATTTGCTATTAACCTATAAGGTTGACCAAGAAACGTGTTTTTTCGGGAACACTTTAAGTTTACTTTTGGAAATTTTTGTACATTTTCACACAGTAAAGTTATTTTGATGAAACAAGGCACATTGTTTTTACTATATAGGTTATACTGGTAACCAAATTTGATGCCTGCTTTCTTGAAAAAAAACACACATATTTGTTATTAAAAACATTTTAATGAAAATTCACTACCATAACGCACTTGCTGCGTCCAGAATTTTTTTATTACTACTTAGATCGTTGGTTGAGAACCCTATTTATCGGAGCATGCGCAATAGCTCAAAAAATACGTTCAGCTGGCATTGAGCATCCTTGTCTAACAAGTAGCGTCGCGCGATCATTCTCTGTCACTTTATTTTTCATACCTAGCATCTTTTAGGGTAGGAAACTTTGATTTGCGGGTTATTTTATATAGGCACCTTTATATCATTAACTACAGAAAAAAATGAGCTTTAATGTGGTATAAATGAAATGAGTGTACGTTAAGAACGAAAAGTTTTAATAAAATTATACCTGTTTACACCTGGCTGCGTAGAGGTAGCGGTTAAGCAATCAGCAGCAACTATGACGTTTCAGATATTTTAAATACACTGTTGTGAAGTTGTGTAGGTTTTATTTCCGTAAGATGTTAACGAAATGTTTCTCTAAAAGTAAATTAATTATATTTTAATTAATAATACTGGCGGGTAATTTTTAATTGGCACCTGATGAAAAGTGACTTCTCCTAGTTGTAAAAATACTTAAAAATTAAATCTTGATAATCTAGATTATTAATGTACTAATTTAGCAGCCGGATCCCATACTATAGTCATTGTCGAAATCGCCATAACTTATTTTGTCGGTAAAGTAATATCAAGTCCATAGCAGGAGTAAGCACTTGATTTTCTAAAACGTAGAAATGAAGCAATGTGCCGTATTAAAAAAAAAAGGTTGGCATTTGTACCTTTAACAAAAAATATTGCACGTTTACTCAATTCTCAGACAAAATAGTGCTGCAAATCGAATCATTACCTCCACGTAGCTGTGATAATCTACTCTCCTTAGAAAGACATTCGTATGAAATGAATTTAGAGTCCATGATTTCACCACCAAGAAAATATTCGTATTCCTGTATCCATAAACTTCTGACAGGTATAATGAAAAAATATAAATTTTCACCAAATAACTCCTCAGTAAGTGGTGGACGTGCCGCCACCTAGTTGCGGAACCAAGTAGTATGCTGTCACGCCAGCTCCAAATAACACAAAGTGTTAAAAAAAATAGAGACTGGATACAGCCAACTAACAATTTAGAAAATTGTCAGCCCTGGCCTATTTCTACCCCAATATAGGGACAAAGTATGTAAGACTCGATGCATTTTCTACGGTTCTAATTGTTGCGAAAATGCATCGAGTCTTACAAATAACTCCTCATTTATGCCTTACCCCCTGAAGCGATCTTACCCAAAAACGTTGCAAAGCGTTCCTTTGTCAAATGCTAACTGCATGCCAAATTTGAAGAAGATATCTCAGTTCGTTCAAAAAGTATTTCCCCTACTAACAGACAGACGTACAGGCCGACAGACCGACTGGTCGACAGATCGACTGACCGAGAGACCCACAAACAAAAAATGTTCGTTCCAGAATCAAGATTTCTATGTGTTTTAAGACGCCGTTTTAGCAAAAAAAGATCGAAATTTCTGTCACCGATTTTCCACCCCCATATATTCAACCTCTAATTTAAATTCAGCACAGAATAACAGATATTTGATGAAATTGAAACTTTTCTAATACACAAACCTAAAACATTATATTACTCGAGTTTTAACAGAAAAATGTCAATTTTCGCCAAATCACCCCCCATTTATGTCACATGCCCTAGAGTGATTTTATCCAAAGACAATCCGAACCGTTCGTTTGTCGGGTGCTAATTGTATACCACATTTGAAGACGATATATCAATTCGTTATAAAGTTATCGTGACTAAAAGCAGACAAACATACAGACAGACATACAGACCGACAGACCGACAGCCCGATAAACCGACAGACCGACAGACTGGCAGACCGACAGACTGGCAGACCGACAGACTGGCAGACCGACGGACCAACAAACCGACAGACCGACAGACCGACGGACAAACAATATGTTCGTTCCCAAATCATGTTTTCTATACGTCTTTTACCACGTTTAAACAAAAAAAAAATTAAATTTTTGTCGCCGATGACATACTACCACATGTATTGACTATTTTATCCCTTTATTATTTTTTCTTACAGCTAAAAACGTAAGATATTTAATTGATATATTTTTTTCAATTTGTAACCTTTTTCCGGTATCTACATAATCATAACAAATTTGGCAAGATCTAGGACATATTCCCAATCTTCCGTAAAAATGGAAGCTTTTCTTCGTTTTAGCCGACATTGTTTCTCTCGCCGTTTCGGAGATAACAACGGTGGTATTATCTATTTTCTAACACCTTGAATATACACATGGTGTTTTGTATAAAACTCCAAGCAGAACAGAAACTTATATAGGACCTGAAAATATGATGATTTAACGCAACTTGCGTCTATACGTTAGAAAAAATTTCCTTAAATGAGCGCGAACTAGGCCCCTTAGAACTCGTATCCGAGGTCAGTTTCAATTTTTATATGTTGACTACTAAGCTGTTCCCCATAGCAAACATCGTGTTTTGCACTTTTTTTAAGAGCACTTGCCTACTGGCAGTTAGTCAGATATAACAGGGACTTTGCCGAAATAATAACTCACCTAATTAATACATAATTCGTAAAAATCAAGGTTTTTAGTCAATGGATTGAAGTTTTCATAAGTCAATGGTTTTGTGAGCCAGCTGCCTTTTTTAGTCGTCTCTTCTGTACTAATCTGACAGGAATTTTCAGCTTGTCATCTCCCTGTTGGCACTCCTGACGCATATATCATGGACAGAAATGTCAGCTGTCAGTCAGCGGACTTTCATGGACCACATGTGCTACATCAATCTTTTCATTCTATATTTTAACAGTGTTCTTATAAATATAACTATGTAACCAAGGTTTTTGTAAGTGTCCTGTTGTGTTTTTGGTGTTTGTTGTGTATGAAATATCAAAGCCGGTGAGATGGCTCACCCAATCTGTGTTTCCTTGCTGACTGCTTCTTTCACTTTGTTCAGCTTTCGGTGCGTAATTCTAGCTTAAATTATGAATTGTATATCATAACGGCAACTATTTTCAGGCTCCTGAAGATATACCAAAAAATGTGCGAAATATGGATCATGTTGTAGCAAACTACTTTTGCTTTATAAATGCCCATAGATTGATAAGTTCGATAGCCTTTAATGAGACTGTAAATTTTGGAAACTTACAATAGCAACGACCGTTATTCTCTACTAGTCTGCTTATATATATATATATATATATATATATATATATATATATATATATATATATATATATATATATATATATATATATATATATATATATGAGGCTTGTTGAATTGAAAGCCATCTTTGGTTCAGAAAAAAATAATTGGCAAATATATTTACAAATAATTACTACTATTATTAAGGCACATATCCCATTGTTTCACCAACCGATGTATACCCTACTCAAACAACTCTTGTGGCTGCTGCTCGAAGGATTCTTTTACGGCATTTTGTACTTCTTCCTCCGACTGCAAACGATTACCTTTTAACGCTTTTTGCTGTAACCCAGTTTGTGTACGATACTATGGACAGATCTTGTTCTCACATCAACATTTTCTGAAATTGTTTTGATTGATATTCCACGATTTTTTCTAATCAGGCCTTCTACACATGACACATTCCTGTCTTTTGATGCAGTACTCAATGCACCTGGTCGCGGCGTATCATTCGTCTCCTCTCTTCCACTCTTAAATTTTCGACACCATTCCTTGACAGTTGGATACGAAAAAAATGCGCTTCCATACACTGCTTGCATTCGCGTATGAATTTGTAATTGTTGCAAACCTTCAGCACACAAAAATTGAATGGCCGCACGCTGATTATATTTGGACGGATTGTTGACAACAAACGCCATTTTAAAATCACAATACCTAAAATCGCTGTCAAAGACAAATGATAGGAACTGATCAGTGTGATGCTTACAAACACAACTAACATTGCAAAACGTCAGTTGAGTGATTACAACTGTTTTCAAGGCCGACCTGACCAAAGATGGGTTCCAATTAAACAAGCCTCGTGTGTATATATATATATATATATATATATATATATATATATATATATATATATACATATATATATATATATATATATATATATATATATATATATATATATATATATATATATATATATATATATATATATTTGTGACACACTGTTAACTCAAAATATAATAGACCGGTTATGATCAAATTTGGTGAGTACGTTCCTTTTGCAAGTGCCTTAGATAATTTCGTAGGCCAGGAGAATCGGACCACTTTTTCTGGAACATTTTGGGTTTTCTTTTGAAAAGTTTTTGTATCTGTATTATAAAAGGTTAGCTATATACCAAGAGTTTTATATTTCAGTTAAAAGAAAAAAAGTTGTAAGCATTTACACAAAAAACCTACGAGACCAAAAGATTTGGTGTGGATAACAAAACATGTTGTATACTACAGATAAATATTAGGTTTTACTGGTACCAAAAGGTCAAAAAATACCAGGGAAATTACTTTGAAAATTTTATAGTTTTTCTTCTTAAAACATTAAAGTCGTGATTTAAAACTTTATAATTTGGAGCTTTCAGACAACGAACCTGAAATTTTAAAATGGTCCAATATTAAAGTACAGAGATTAAGGAAAACAAAGTGAAAGGTTACTGTAACATCTGAAATGCTGCACCCGAAACTTTTGATTATCTAGATATATTTAAAATAACAAAGTTGATGACGTTCTCCGGTAATAATCTGAAAATATTTTAGTTGAAGAGGATGTAATCAATTATACGAAATTCTAAATTTTCCGATTTTTATTCTGGCCAGAGCTTCATAAATTTCTGACGATCGGCTTAGCTGAAGCCTGTATGTGAATTATGTTTTTGTGCAAAAAGTCAATTTTTAAAACTTAAAAAAAACAAGAAGTTAATAAAACGCTATTTCTTAAACTTTGAAATAATAAAAATCAACCAATATTTTAAATATGTTGTTTGAGTACCCTCTGAACTAATAATAACAAATAGAATACACAGCGGGTTTACCTCTTAAAAATGACTGCATAATAAAATCATTTGCTCATTATTAATTGAAATATTATCCCTTCATGCTGCGACGCGACTTCAAGGAGCTTGACCTCAAAAACCGGTGTCTTGCAAAATTTCCTTTTAATTAATAAACGTGCGGCCTTATTTATACGTATGAAAGCTAATTTCGGAGAGAGCTGGGTGTATTATTGGATTTAATAATCAAAAGTCATTATTTATTTTCAATAAAGTGGTTGCAATCAATTACAGGAGCCTATAAATTTACACTCGAATAATTAAGGATTAATTTTATCTTTGAACAGCTTGAGATCAGATGGATGCGTTGCAATTCAGTTGTAATTTACACGCAGATTAGATCGGAAATAATTTAGTTGATGTCACGATGCCATTAAAGGGTGATACAGTTATACAGTGTGGAACGAACAAATAGAAAAAAGTCTGTATTTCAGCTAGCATATTTATAAAAAATCCCGATTAAGAAATGACATCCTGCAATGTGAAAATATTACCTCCAGATTTAGCCGGCTCGTGTGAGACTTACAATCCTCAAACTTTTACATAATAAGTAGGGACTTGTGTTACCTCGTTTGGACGATCTCTTTATTCTATATCCAAAAATGGTTCGGTTTTAAAACTTATTGCAAAAATTAACATTAAAAAATAAAGAAATTCATCTGATCTGATATCGCGTTTTGTTCTTGATAATGAGATATCAAGCAGAAGCAATTTCAGTGCATATTTTGGACGGTATCAGTTAAAAAGATGGCATAAAAAGTTATCAACACTCTTCACAGTAGCTAATATTAGTTTCGTTTAAAACGTAATGATCAAAAAATTGGATGTATCACTTGACTTTTAGGAAAACCCCCATGCTTCAAGTTGACAAGTAGCTACAACGTTGAAGGAAAGCCATTCATTGATGGTTAAAATATTAAAGGAAAATTGAATGCATCCCTATCAATTGTGTAATGGGGTAATTTTACGTGCCTTTTACTTTCCTTTAAAACAAAAGGTTTTTCCAAATGACTGTAAATTCGAATTATTATTATTATTCAAATGTAAGTAATTATTCATTTAGTTATATTTTAGGATCGGCAACTTTCGAGCAGCAGAACGCGTATCCAAAATCTACCCCTTATTACCTTGAAACTAATATTTAAGTTTTTCGACCTTCAAGGGAAGTCTTGCCTAAATTTATTTGGAACACTAAAACCGAGCATCTGGGTCAAATTCCCAGAATTTTACTATATATTCAGTCTTAGCGTATACCTAGTGACCCCAGTACATCAGAGTCACCCTATAAGAAAACTGGTAAAATGAACTCTAGTTTAGGGCTTCCTAAGCTAATAATGAAATCCAGCATCTAGTTTCTAAATCACTTTAATACAAAAAATAAAATTGATACAGATAACATTTTAAACAGCTCAATAAATTTTAATACACCCTTTGATTTCAACGGTTACCGTATGATTAAAATTAAACAAAAGAAAACATTCAATATTTTTTTTAAATAAATTCCTTAATTCCAAAGGTTTCTATCTGATTAAAATTATACTAAAAACTCGAAATTCTAATAGTATAAATCGTAAAGGTTATTCAAACAGGAGGGTGTAGGAGGTTTTTCCAAACCTAAGAATGGACTAAATGTTATAAAAAGTTGATACCGGTGAAAACTACATTGCTCTTGCCCCCGGTATAATTTTTCTAGTCTAATAATTGACTCTTTCTTAGCTTAATTATAAATCTCACTTATCTATCCCTTATAGCTCCCAGCTAAACTTTCATGACTCAAAGCCCTATCTTTCCTTCGTATTATAAAATTTCACAAATATTTCCCCATCCATTAAAATACCTATCATAAAACAACACCTAAATTTTAATCTGATTTCATTCACTCTGATTATAAGTCCAGCGCCCTACAGCTAAATCATCTATGCTAATTTAGCTTACAGCCCATATGGTTTAAACTATCTATACAACCTTAGTTTTAAAAATTAATTCGGTACTCGAGACAGCTGACCCATTCTTAATAAAAAAAATAGAGAACATTTAACAAAAATATCAACTGGAACGAACTCACCCAGAAAAATCCTAGGCAATACACCAGCTCTGTACTCTGCCTTACCAGCCCCTATGGCCGTTGAACCACGATCTTTCGCGATAACCGCCCTTTCAAACAAAAGCTAATTCTCTCACTGAAATCTCACTTACTTCTTCAAATTTTTAACAGAAACCCTTGACAGTTATCGCTGCGGCGGAAACTGCCTATCCCGGAGGCCAGCGGCCTGAACACTCCCCTCGTCTAATTATTTCATCACTCTTGCTGAGTCCCCAAAACCACTTAGTTTGCGGAAATTTTCTGTTGCAACTCAAGTGTCCCTCTCAGAGGTTACCTACACGTCCTATCATCGCCGATGTCGTTTCGAATTACATTTCCTTTTATTTTGCACTAAATTGACCGGTGTACCGCGCGTTTTGCGCTTGGTAAGGTGTTATGATTACACGTAATTAAATACACTCAATTTCCTCCTGTTCGCGGCCTACATATTTTATGCATTTTATGATAGATAAATTTACGATATTTAAATTACTTGTGGCGATTTTTCATAACTCTTCTGAGATCAAAGCAACATTTATGTATGTAGAAATATCATAAATCTAGATACTCAAACTGTAAGCACCTTGCTTACAATTGATACAAACAAACTCAGGGATTTGTGGAAGACGATTTTGCGGTCTTTTTGTGAACAAATGAGAGAAATGTTAGATAAAAATGTTATCCAACTAGAACATGTTTTGTTTTCTGACGAGTGCAGTTTTACACTTCACGGCAATCCTAACTGTCAAAATAGTCGCTACTGCTCTAAAGAAAATTCACACTACATGGCAGAAAAACATACGCAGTACCCTGAAAAGGTTAATGTTTGGGAAGTAATAGAAACCATGTCATTGGTCTTTTTTTTATCGATGCCAATTAGGATGGAGATAACTATTTAGCGCTACTCTATTATGATGTCGTGCCAACTTTGGGAAACTTATATCCTGATCGAATAAACCCAAAACGGTGAATAGGGCGGTGAGGATCATTAGAATGGACAGCACGATAAGCCGATCTTACGCATAAATCCAATAAATTTGAAAGTGGCTATTATTAAGGAACATTCAAAAACAGGTCGATTTTTATTTTCAAAAGCTAACTTTTAGATATAAAAATCGCATCCCTATTGTTATACCACTTAAAGAGGGAGCTACCGTATCGAAATTTTGAAATTGAATGGTGGGTAGTGTGATATATCTTTTTAAAGCTAATTCAATTCTCTGTTGAGCAACACCGTTTACTTCCACATCGTCAAAACGTGTGGAAGTATGGCATCGACGACAAAAATTTCAAATTTTTTTTTCGCTTCAACGTCGTGAAAAGTATCAAAGCATACATAAAACATTTGGGAACGAAAAATTTTTCATTTATCGGTCTGTCCGTCTGTATGCCTGTCTATTTGTAGCTACGATAACTTTAGAGGAAATTGAGATCTCGTCTTCAAATTTGGTATACAGTTAGCACTCCACAAACGAACGGTTCGGATGGTTTTTAGGTAAAATCTCTTCACGGGGTAGAGGATGGATGGGGGGTGATTTGGTGCAAATTGATATTTTTTTCGTTAAAACTCCAGTCGTGTAATGTTTTAGGGTTTATTTATTAGAAAATTTGAATTTCATCAAACATGTGGTATTCTGTGCTAACATTAAATTAGGGGTTGAATGTGTGAGGGTGGTTTTTGGTTGCTAAAACGGCGTAAAATGTCTCAAAACCTATAGAAAACTTGATTCTGGAACAAAAATTTCGTTGTCTGTCGGCATGTACGTTTGTCTGTTTATGGGCGCAATAACTTTCGAACAAATTAAGATATCATCTTCAAATTTGGTATCCAGTTAGCACCCGACAAAGTTACGCTTTGTTTTTGGGTAAGATCGCTTCAGGCGGTATGGGATAAATAAGGCCTGATTTAATGAAAATGAATATTTTTTCAATAAAATTTGAGTATTATAAAGTCCCAAAAGTTTATGGGTACAGGAATACAAATGGATTGTATTTCTGAAAACAAATTTCTAAATAATCACAACGGTGTGGAAGTTATGATTCAATTTGAAGCACTATTTTTTTGTAGGAATAAAATAAAGTAAGTATTAAATTTTTAGAATCAGCTACACCTAACACAAATCAAGCGTATAAAGAATTACATAGTGCAGTCTTATCTAATCAAATGTTCGAAAAGCTCGCGTTCTTGTGCCTGCCAATATCTCAAACGGTTAACAAATTCCTGCTGGACTCTATTTACTGAAGTATCATATAACAAGTGTCATATCACTGTAATAAGACTAGAGTAGCTTTAATAAGATGTATCACACTGCCCACCATCCAGTTTCAATCTTTTGAAGGGGTGGCTACCTTTTGATCTACTGTTTGAAGAAGTACGCGATAGGGGTGAGATTTTTATATCAAAAAGTTAGCTTTTGACCTGACCTATGTTGGAATTTTCCTTAATATTGGTCACTTTCAATTTTATTGAATTTATGCTTTAACTTAAACACAGTCATTATCTTTCAAGTAATTCTAAGATAGAAAGTTCTTATAGATATGAGGTAAAAAACTTTTCGTTTCGAAGATACAGGGTATTAAAAATTCATATTTTCTTTTGTTTTTTGTTTCGTAGATTTACTAATTTGGTGTTTTTTAAAACAACATTTTTAAATTTCCTACATGTGCTGCGCTTTAAGGTTTAAAAGTAAATATCATTAAGTGCTTAAAATTTTACAGGTTATTATTTTTTGAGAGGTCATAGTCTCTTCGTCCACCCGATTTTTGTTTACGACGACATGAACTCTTTCTCTTTGAAATTGAGGTCCTTATTTTTGTTGTCCAGGTTTTCTTTCTTATCTGTAACCGCTTTTAAATTATTTATCAAAATATCCATCTGCGTAGGATCAAGAAATTAGAGACTAATCACTCAAGTATGCTGTGAAAATGGCTAGCTAAAAAAAGTATCGTGGTTACCTGTTTAAGAAATGACAAATGTTTCAAATGCAGAGCTAGCTGACATTTTACGTCAGAGCCCGCCAGGCATTTGATACCAAATGGTTATATCAATAATGATACCCGAATCGAATAAGTCCTACCTCAGAAACATTTTCAAGGGCCCACATTTGCGAAAGTGGAACGATAATTTTTGAGAATGCCAGCTATCAGGAATGCATAGGAAAGTACGAACACTAGCAATTATGGAAGCATTTCTTAATCACGCTGGTGAACGTCCAGAAACAAACACCAAGAAAGTAGCATCGACGCTAAATATTTTTCACATTCTGTTATGGAAACTCTTATCGATAATTTGTTATGTCCCTACCACATTGAGATAGTTTAAGCACTTTTTCGTAGTGACTTTCCACTGCGCAATAACTTTTGGCAGTGATTTCGTCAGACTTCACAAATTTTCCAAGTGCAGAGCTAGCTGACATTTTACGTAAGAGCCCGCCATGCATTTGAGACTAAATGGTTATACCAATAATGATACCCGAATCGAATAATTCACACATCAGAAACATTTTCAAGGGTCCACATTTGCGAAAGTGGAACGAGAACTTTTGACAAAGCCAGCTATAAGGAATGCATAGGAAAACTTTTGAGAAAGCCAGCTATAAGGAAGGCGTAGGAAAGTACGAACACTAACATTTTTTATGGAAGCATTTCTTAATCACGCTGGTGAACGTCCAGAAATAAACACCAAGAAAGTAGCGCTAACGCTAAATATTTTTCACATTCTGTTATGGAATCTCTTATCGATAATTTGTTATGTCCTTACCACATTGAGAGATTTTAAGCACTTTTTCCTAGTGACTTTCCACTGCGCAATAACTTTTGGCAGTGATATCGTCAGACTTATTCAGAATTCCTTGCTTGAAGATCAGCATTACTGATGCAGTAATTGCAAAAAGATGTGGATGATTTTGTCATATTTTCCAAATTTTGTATAGATACGGGAATATGATTCATTTAGGGTGCTTCTCTTTGCTCATTGTAAGCTTCACCAAAGAAGACTAAAATATAAATAAATAAATAAGTTAATTGTGTGTGTGTGTTTTTTTGTTTCTTTAACGTCGGCCTGTTTCCGCGACTATGGCCAATCACCGACGCCAGGGAGCAGTTTCACCCCACTATCCTAGAAATTTTGCCGATACCCTGCCTTTCTGTAAGGAGGGTAGGGATCTTTAACATGCCTAACATCCCATGGACACGGGACACGCCCCCTCCGAAGGGCGGAACGTGCAGAGATTCAACTTGCTCAAATACAATGCCAGAACTTCCGTTGATGTTGATGTTACAGTTTGTACTGAAAGAGTGAAAGGAGTACCCTGGGATCAAACCCATTACCCTTCGGTTCAGAGGCACACGTTCTTACCCCTGAACCACTGAGGTTCAATAAGTTAATTAATTGACTTATTTGTTATGTTTTTTATAGTCAGTGTGGACAAATTATTTAAGTTAAAATGTTACTGTATTAAATATTGGCGTGAAAGCTTTCCATCTGCCTTAGAAATTAATTTTTACTTTAACGAGTTTCGTTTTACCGCATCGCTGGACAAGAAGAGAAAATTATAAATAATACTAAGCACCTGTACATTGTTGTCATAGGTTCATATACATATTTTTAACTTCCTTGTACTTGGGTATACCGGAAAGGGAAAACTGCAGAGAGAGTAAAAAGTTATTGCTAATCCAGAAAATAGCGTCTACCTCAGAATTTACTATGGAATAGTTTCACCAAGCAAGGGCACCACAATCAATAAATTACAAACTATAAAATGCAAATTGCTGCTACATAAAATGTTTACATGTAACAGTAACCTTTATACAGCATCTAAAATGTCACGTAACGTTGTAAGATATACACTGTTAATATTTTAAAAAAGCCTGGACGCAGCAAGTGCGTTATGGTAGTGAATTTTCATAGAAATGATCTGGCACAAAATATTTTATAACTTTTTTTTCTTGTAACATAGAAATCTAAATTTTGGCGTATAGTTTACTTTTTATATCGTAAACCTACCTACCAAATTTGGTTATCATAGATTTTTTATTTTTTAAGATAAAATTATTTTTCAAATGAAAACTCAAAATTTTCCCGGAAAACCTCGTTCGATTTTTTTGATTAACGAACTTATCAAAGCCATTTACAAAAGGAAGGTACGTGCCAATTTTATCAAAATCGGCCTATTATTCTTTGAGATAAAAATTTTTTTCGAATGAAAACTCAAAATTTTTCCCGAAAACCTCGTCCGATTTTCCTGACTAACAAACGTGTCAAAGCTATTTACAAATGAAAGGTACATGCCAAATTTTATTAAAATCGGCTTATTACTTTTTGAGATAAGAATTTTTTCCGAATGAAAACTCAAAATTTTCCCGGAAAACCTCGTCAGATTTTTCTGACTAACGAACTGATTCAAGCTATTTACAAAAGAAAAGTACATGCCAAATTTAATCAAAATCGGCCCATTATTTTTTGAGTTATCGGTGTGATACATATATATATATATATATATATATATATATATATATATATATATATATATATATATATATATATATATATATATATATATATATATATATATATATATATATATATATATATATATATATATATATATATATATATATATATATAAACATATAAAAATTGAAACTGACCCCGGATATGGGTTCTAGGGGTTCTAGATCGCGCTCATTTGAAGAAATTTTCTCAAAATTCAAAAGTCGAGATCTCCTCATTAGTGAATTTTTTCTAAGAAAATTCACTAAAAATTGGTAGTCGTATTAAATATCATAATTCTGGATTACATTAAATAGCCGGTAACACCAGAGACTTACAAAAACGACGATAATGAAATAAAATACTGCAAGTGAACGTTTTCAATCCATAAAGTTTGCAAGTACAATGGCCTCCAGGTACTTAACTAATAAAGATCCTATTAACTACGTTTAATCCGTTAAAATACTTAAATGTTAATCTGGAATTTATAACACAGGCGGACATAACTTGACAGCAAAAAGCACGTTCGTAATAAAAACTACTGAAGATTCTCATTATAGTTAAAATCAAGTATGACAAAAGCGGCTCACCTCTCAAATAAAAACCGTACTTGGTCGTTTGCCTGATTCTCTACGGTTTTCAGTGCAATGCGTATAAAATACATTGACATGTTCATTAGTAAGAAGTACGCAGTTAAGCTCGTTAATGTTCCCTATAGTGTTTGACCTGCTCTTGTACTTTATGACCTACCTGTATAAAATTTTTGTTTTATAGGACATTTGTTATATGAAAGACAGCGGCACTCAACACGTTGATTGTGTCAAACAGGAAAAAAAAATGTTTTAAATGACAATGGTTCAAAACAAAATCTGGACAGAGCAAGTGCCTTATGGTGAGGATTTTTCATAAAAATATTTCAAATCCGGGAGAATCGCAAAATAATTAGTTTCGGAATTACAAATGTTTGTTTGAAAAATCACCACTGTGAACGTTTAAATTCGTCACGAGTGATGTTTAGAGGAAAACCTATAAAAACTAGTTTTTCTGTATCCACTAAGATTTGAACCCCCGTTAGAAGACGATTCTGGAAGCCGTCTCTGAATCTTCTACGGTTTTGAATTATTTGTAACAAGTAAGGCATATTTCGGATGCATTTTTTGCAAATGAAAGGAAGTTACAGTTGAAACGTAAATATAGGACCGAACTAAATATATTATGTGCCATCAGTTTCAGAATCTTTGATTTACTTCACAAATTTTGACGTTTCAAATTGTCACTGACATTTTCAGAAAAAAAAAATTATTCTTATTGTCATTATAATTATTATTGTTGACACGTGTTATTAAAAAACTTCGGGACGCAGCAAGTGCGTAATGGTAGTGAATTTTTATTAAATGATTTAAATTTGAATAACTCAATTTTCTGTAAACTTAGAGTTGAATTCTGGTTCGTAGTAAGGACTTTCTCAATGCAACATATCCACCAAATTTCATTTAAATAACTTTGTAATTTTCGGATAATTTTTTTTTCAAAAAAAACTTAAAATTTGAATAACTCAATTTTTTAAAAACTTACAAAGATTAATTTTGGTGTGCTACAAGATCTTTCCCAACGCAATATATACGTCAAATTTCATAACAATAGGTTTGTAATTTTTGGAGAATTTTTTTTTAACTCAATATTACCCGGAAACTCTTATTCGATTTTCGTGGCTAACGAACTCCTCCAAGCCATTATGAATAAAAGAAAGGCACGTGCCGAGTTTTCATCGAAATTGGTTAATTATTTTTTGAGTTATCGGTTGAATACATACATACATATATACACGTATAAATATATATATATATATATATATATATATATATATATATATATATATATATATATATATATATATATATATATATATATATATATATATATATATATATATATATATATATATATATATATATATATATATATATATATATATATATATATATATATATATATATATATATATATATATATATATATATATATATATATATATATATATATATATATATATATATATATATATATATATATATATATATATATATATATATATATACATATATATAAAGGTGCCCATTTAAGATGGAAAATTCCATCTAACATTTTTATTTATAATTCGTCTTTGATGAACAAAAGATCAAAAGATATAAGATGAAAGACTCTATATATACTGTAAAAATTGTTCTCTATGTAACCTGCCTATGGCCTATTAATGGAGTTTCTCTATGTAAAAAAATTGGGAAAAGGGTTAGGGCTGTTTTCAGGAAAAAAATAAGAACGTCACTGCATTCGGCATCCCTCAACATAGATACACACCAAATTTCATTTAAAAAAAAGAATAATTGTTAAGCATTTCAGAGTAATTTTTTGCGTTGCCCTTCTAGCATTGAAACACCCTTGTAACTTTTGTATTTATAACGCGATTTTTTTTAGCGTGATCTCAAAAGATAGAAAATGAAGAGTCTGTAAATATTGTGAAAATTGTTTCTTATGCCATTCGATCATGGCCTACAAAAACTATTTTCATATGTCACAACATTTATAAACTTCTTCTTCAATTTTTGAGATGTTGTTGTTGACTTTCATAGTTCGTCATAATAGTTATTTATCGATGAAATTTGGTGGGTAACAGTGTTGTAGAATGACGTATCTATTTTTATACTAAAACCAATCCTCAAACTTTTTTGTAATTTTTGACATATGAAAATACTTTTAGTAGGTCGTGATGGAATGACTTCATTTTTTGTCTTCTGAGATCTGTTAAAAAAATCGCTTTAAACATACAAAAGTAACAGGGGTGTTTCAATATTAGAAGGGTCACACAAAAAACTTCTCTGAAATGGTTAATAATTCTTCTTTTTCAATGAAATTTGGTACATATCTATCTTAACACGTTCATTGCCCACTAAAGTTATGACTGCAATGTTTAGCATATATGTTCTTTCTTATGCAGGTATCGTATTTGGCCATTGAAATTATTTTTATTTAAATTAATTGAGAACAAGTTCAAGCAAGTTTAAAATAAATAAATAAGTTTCACCTACTTATTCGAAAAGAAATCAAATATATACATACACAACATAACTTTACAACCCAAAGTCAAATCTAAATCTAATGAATAAACTAGACAAAATGTCTCAATGCAATAATAAAAAACAAAGAAAACTAAATAAACCTTCTTCAACATCAAAAGAATGTAATAATACAAATATTAAACGTACTATTTTTAACACATGTATCTAACACAAAAAAAAACAATGCAAACACTCTGTTGGGATATCTGGACACTCTTTGCATTCCATTGTAGTTTCCACATTTTTTTTTATTTCGGTAAGAGTTCCTGCAATATTTTCTGGAGTTAGAATTTACTTTTCTCTAGTCCCCCATTTTCATTGTGCCCTCTTTACATTTGGCTATTTTGGTATTCTTGTGTTCTCTCTGCCCCGCTGACTTCTCTCCATAATTGTCGGTCCTTCATATTCGGGTAACAAATGTTCAATAACTCTTCCTGGAGTCGTATAAGAAAATCCTGCGTTCTCCAGAAAACCTGTTGCACAGAAAACGCGCATTATCCAACTCATTATCAGAGTGTAATTGAAAATGTTGAAGTACCATGCCAATGCCTTTCTTCACACGGGTAATATAAGATCATTTGATCCTGAAGATCGACCCCTGACACATTTTCATTCTGGCGTACTATAGCTAGTAGGTTGAAGGGCTTACTTTCTCTCCTGCTGGTAAATTCTTGCACTTCATCAGAAAACTCGGTAGATATGTAATCTATCTCTCCATTTCCCGATGTGAACACCATTTCCGAAACGAGATATGTTCTCACCTTTCTTCAATTTAGCGTACCATTACGACCAGGTGCGATAAAATTAAGCGCGGGATATCACTGGCGACGCCCACTTTCCGAGAGCTTGATTCTTGGCCCGAAAGCCCACTGAAGCTCTATGCTATTACGCAGCGGCCAGTATTCTACGATGAATAGCAAATTACGAGAGTCAGGCGACGTAGAGTCATAGGCCACGTTGATGTAGCCCCTGATCACTCAAAGTCGCGTGATCGGCAATGAACATGTGGAGGAATGCCGAATTCAATGGTGTTCATATTTTCTTTCTAAGAACGGCCCTAACCTCTTTTCCCATTTTTATGCATAGAAAAACAGCATCAGTAGGTCTTGGTCAGGTGAAATGGAAAACAATTTTCACAGCATTTATAGGGTTTTTCCTCATATATCTTCTGATCTTTTGTTCATCAAAATCGAATTAAAAAGCCAAGAGTTACAGGGGCGTTTCCACCGCAAATGGGCCATACTATATATATATATATATATATATATATATATATATATATATATATATATATATATATATATATATATATATATATATATATACATACAACTCCCACTCAACCGAGGTCAAGCATGGAACCACCGTCGCCAGCCAGACTTGCATAATTTAGGAGCTTTGCTTCTGTATATAATGGATAATATATTGAACAAATATATCGATAATATGCATTCTGCCGTACACCTTTTTTATACCACCTTCCAATCTATCCACCTCTCTTCATTAAATAAAACAATATTTTTTAATCAAATCTATGAAATGACTTTTTCAGTTCTACAAGCGCAGTAAACGCACCTGTAAGAAAATAAGGTTGAGAACTTCTTTGTACATTAGAACATTCCCGCAAAACGTTTGGGATCTTTTGTAGAGACGAGCTTTTTACGGCCACTGGTTTGTAAAGAAAATGCGGCAAAAAACAGGCACATGATAATAACTGGCGCTTTTGAGCCGAGTATGCTATTGTTAACATTGGGATCAGCACAAGCGGTGGATCGCAGCATCCCAGGTATTCATAAGGATGGTGCAGCTCCTAACTAGACAACGTGAGTCGCATTCACTGGCCCATGCATGTATAATGAGTGCATTGTTACAACACAAATAATGCCACATATCAGTTTTTTTGTCCAGTCCATATCGTGTTCAATGCGTGAGGCCTTCTATGTTTTATTTATTATTTCTTAATCAATTTCTATATTTGTACTGACTTGCCAGTTCACAGAACGTTAGTTTTGCACAATATAACCCAGTTTTTGAAGAAATTTTCTTTCCGTTCCACAACGATCGTTGATTAAATAGCGTTTGCTGCTGATTTAATGTGTTGACTAATAAGGCCTTCTAATATAGATTTTATAGGAAAGGAAACCAGACCAAAGCAAGCTTGGGAACTTAAAGAGTAGGAAATAAGATATATCACAGAATATTCATAATTCTCATGAGGCGACTGGGTCAAGAAATAATTGCTTATAATTCTATACGTAAGACTGAGACCTGGATAAAGATGAGCGTACATTACCAATTATCAGCCAGTTATCAGTAAAACTTTAACGTTGGAAAATATTTCTATTATACAGGATATTTCTAAATGTATGAGGAAAAATGTAAGTGGCGATTCACTGTTACACAACAGGGGAACCTTTCGTTTAAGCTTTTTTCCAAAGATTACCTCTGCAGAGTTAAACGCCTTCTAAGGCACACTTCTAGTGAGACTGGCAATCCGATTTTTATTTTTCCGTAAAAATCTAGATCAAACAAAACATAGATCCTTTTGTTCATTGCAGAATTAGAACAACGCCAATATATTTGTCGCAGATATACCCTCACTGCCACTAAACGTGACATACACACTGCACGCAAATGACACTACCATCATCAGTAGCTCCAGGCAGCTGAGGGTAATAAAAAATTATGTCTAACCATAATCCCCGACAATCCTCAGCAGTTCTATTCTCTAAGAGGAGACACACATCTTACGGTAACATATTTATTTATTTATTTAGCGTATGCGGTTACAGTACGATACACGTGATAGATGTATACAAAATATACAAAACTCACAAAATATATAAAATACAAAACGCATATAACCAGAGAAATTTCAAATATATAAGGACAAACATAACTATTATGACAAACTATATATCCACATCTAAATTGCGAAGCCATTCAATTGCCTCTCATGTGGCTTTCATAAAATCTTCGAGGTCACAAGCGTAGGAACGGTTAGGACATTCTGATACGATGTGGTGGATAGTTTGCCGCAGAGATCCGCAATCACATTGTGGGGATTCTGCCCTGCCCCATGTGTGTAAGGAGTCAGCACATTTCCCGCAACCTGCTCTAACTCGGTTGAGCTTTGACCATAGTCGGCGTGGTAGGTCGGATGCGTTGAAACGGTGTGTTGGATCATCTAGTTGAATGTAGTGGTCTCCTGCAGTTTCTGTCCATATCGTAGTTCATTTATTAGTCGCATGAAAGATTTCGTTCGATTCCAGTGCTGATCGGATGGCTGGATGTCTTGATTTGAGCCGATGATATTCTCCCGCCAGGTATGGGATATCATTAGCCAACCGTCCAATTCCCAAACGCCCACACTCACGCCACAAAGGCGTTTTCCTCGACAAACACTTAATATGGCGCCCCCATGTCCAACATGCCCGATGGAAAGCTTTAATTTTCATCTAGAAGTTATTTCTAATTCTTAACAGAATTTCCAAATTGTTCATAAACCTGTATATTGTTTGGAAGCTATCTCAAATATGTGCTATCTTAAAAAGGGCTATGAAACATTCATCATTAACTACAGGCCTACATCAGTACTGTCAGATTTTATAAAACTATTTGAGATATGTCTATATAACAAGATGTTTTCACTATGTGAAAACTGGAACCTGTGATGAGAACTAATAAGTACACTTGGAGAACCCAAATCACCACAACACATATTTGAAAGACCTTGCGATCATTTTCGCATTCTAGAATTTTTCAATTTTTCATCCTCCGATGATACTGACGTGGTCAGTGAAACAATCGTAAGGTCTTTGAAATATGTGTTGTGGTGATTTGGGTTCTCAGAGTGTACTTACCATGTACTTATTCGATTTTTCCAATTGTACGCCCAAAGATCTCACAGCATCAACATGATTTTGTGAGCATGCGTTCAGCGGAAACTAGTCTAGCTCACTTAACGCATTATAATAACAAATGCCTTGATGACCAGAAGCAAGTGGATGTTGTGATTACGCCACTTGCCTTGAACTCTATAAAGATTTCTTCTTCGGCAGTTGAGAGACCTTCAGGGGTATTTTGAAATGGGTCCCCAACCCACTCGTAACTTGCTATCAAAATGAAATCAGCAAGAATTTTTTTTAAATTTATTGACAGCATGACTAAATGAATTGCAATAATTACAAAAACAATTTCCACATGTTGTTTTTCAGCCTTGTAAGTTTTAACACCTTCATACACATTTGCAAAGACTTATAGTTTTTTTGCTTTACATTTCTGCTCTATAATTCCAGTTTTATGCAGAACGCATTAACTGTATCACTCGTATCCAAAATATTTGTATTTGCTCCCTGGAGTTAAAGATTCAAGGTCTTTAATTTCCCCAATAGACTGACCAAGTAACCTTCTTCTATAAAAATGGCGCTTTCATCTCTTAATTAATACACGTTGCAAAAATGTGTCACACGATAACCATCTTCCCTTGCAATAAAATAGTAACTTTGAATGTTATGCACCCATGTCTTTACAAAGTGCAAAACAATTCTCGATTTTAGGGTTCTCATTTTTATATAATTTACTAAGGTTACCACCATCGTTAGCACAATATTCAGACCAGGACACATTTCTTTGGGAGCCCGAGCTTCTCTGTGGATCATACAATATGTCCAGATACACTGTAGAGATTTTTGTTTCACAGGTGCTTGTATACATTGGAATCTTCTGGATATTGTGCGAGCACCATCGGTGCATATTCCAACACAATTTTTTTACTCCATGTTTGCCTGGTTTGAAAAACAATTTGAGATAGAAAATAATGCAAGTGATGCTGCTTTGATCTCCATGGGATTGCAAAATAGTAGTTTTTCTACTGCTGACATACCATCATAAAATCGTACATAGGCAACTAAATGAGCATCTTTGTTGCTATCTGTTGCCTCATCAACCTGAATTGAAAAAAATTAGTCGCGCAACTCTCCGAAAAGTTGATGCTGTACATCTTCAGGTTTATCACTAATTCGACGGACAACAATATCATTTGATAGAGGTATGGACTGCAATAGTTTGGGAAAATTATTTCCAAACATGTTTTCTGCGATCTCAATTGCAGCTGGCAGAATAAGCTCTTCACCAATGGCGTTTTACATCTAGCTATTCGATATGAAACTTTGTAAGAGGCAAGTATAGCTTTTTCATTTACAGACAGTTTTTTTAATAATTTTTGTTTTTCATATGATTTTAATTGTAATTCGACGAATTCTCGGGGTTTGCTAACGTACTCACTATGAGGCGTTTTCAAATGTCGTTTTTTCCAGAACCTCGGTGGTTCAGGGGTAAGAACGTGTGCCTCTGAACCGAAGGGTACTGGGTTCGATCCCAGCGTACTCCTTTCACTTTTTCAGTACAAACTGAAACATTAACATCAACCGAGGTTTTGGAATTGTATTTGAGCAAGTTGAATGTCTGCACGTTCCGCCCTTCGGTGGGGGCGTAAAGTTGTCAGTTCCGTGTCCATGCGATGTTGGGCTCGTTAAATATCCCTACCCTCCTTACAGAAAGGCAGGGGTTCGGCAAAATTCCCAGGATAGTGAGGTGAAACTGCTCCCTGGCGTCGGTGATTGGCCATAGTCACGGAAATAGGCCGACGTTAAAGAAACAAAAACAACAAAGAAATGTCGTTTAAGTTTATTAGGTTTCATGCTGTCTGCTACCAAAATTTTTGAGCAAATGACACGCAGGGGCTTTTCTTCTTCATTTACTTTAGTGCTGCTAAACCCACACTTTACTTCACTGTAGCCAAATACTCAGTTTTGTCCGCTTAGGAAATTATTCATGATTCTGTACACTACATAAATCCATTGCTACTCGATTACCGTGAATTGTAGTTAACACGCAAATGACAACATACACATTCACGGGAGAAGGATCGATTCGACTGAAACTGGCTGCGACTAAACCAGATGCACCATTTCTGTACACCGCGCGGACGTTCTAGAATGTTTTAAAATGAAAAAAATTGGGTCGCGCAAATATTAAAAGGTTGATAAACGCTGCAATGATTGGAACCACCTGTATATTCTTTTATTAGATAGAGCAGATATTACATCAACAATTTAGTCTAACAATAGATTTTTATAAAAGTATTCAGCTAATACTTCAAAGTAGCTTTCTAAATACGACAAATGTTCACATTGAACATATATAGCAATAAGGAAGAGTGCAGTTCGATCTCACATACCACAAATTCTTTACGAACAGGTGCATTGCGATTGATTGTCTTATATTATCCACCATGCGGAGAATTTTGTTTGTGCGAACAATAAAATAAATCTGTAGTTTAACTTATAAAATTCTTTACAACCTTGTTAGGCTTCGAAGATAAAGATACTGCCGTAAGGTGTCGGTTAACCAGACATAATTAAACTTTTTCTTGCTGATCACTCGGCTGGGTAATGTGTACTAATTTTAAAAGTCGTGATGTAAAAACCATTTAATATATTGCACCTCAACATCAAAAGAAACGCAGCGATATTCCTGGAATTATCAAGATATTAATGAGATACACATTCTGACTAACGGCAAATCATCTCATTTATAAATTACTGCAACATATTAATGATTAAACTTGAACGATCACACTGACATGTGATACAAAAATATGTACCTTAGTTGTGTAAGTAATAATAGATTTCCCTCAAGGTACCTTGAATACGTGTAGTTTAGATATTAAAGTTATAAATAGGTACAACTTGGAGAACCCAATTCATCACAACACACATACATATCAGACCTGACGATCGTTTCGCTAGCATAGTTAGTGCAACGATCGTCAGGCCCGAATATTTTATTTTGATAATTTGGGGTTTCATTATTAATATTTTCGAGGACTATGTTTGCAAATTTTCTTCTCGACAATGCTGTATCTTCGGAACTCCTCAATTTATTTTTCCAACACTCAACTTATATATTGCCATCCGGTCCTCCCGGCTGTCTGCGCGGCCAGAATCAGGTCAACACTGGTTCAGGAGTGCGCTGACATCCTCAAACAACTAACCAGGACAAAGGAGGTGCAGCTGGTGTGGGTTCCGGGACACTGTGGCGTAGCGGGGAATGAGGTAGCGAATAATCTCGCAAGGCCTGGTTCCCGGCGGCCGTTCTGTGGCCCGGAGCCTGCGATAGGCATAAGTAGGAAGACGGTCTCTGTCGCCTTGGGCAGCTGGACTGAGGAAGCAATGGAGAGGCACTGGGGTCGGTTGGTGGCTGTAGGTAGGCAAGGAACTTCGTGGAGGGGCCAGACAGAGATATAGCTGTCTGGCTACTCGGCAGGATTTGATCTACGCTTCGCCGCATCCTTGGGGTGCTGACAGGCCACTGCGCCCTTAGAAGACATCTCGCATTGATAGGCGTAGAGAGGGATCCCATTTGCCAGGAATGCGACGAGGATGAAGAAATGTCCTACCACTACCTGTGTGAATGCGAGGCTTTTGGGAGTCTTCGAGCTGAATTGTTCGGTTCGAGGACTCTGCAGAGGAATCAGGTAAGTACCGTCGAATTGAAGACCGTCGCGGCTTTCATCTCGAGGTCAAGGCGGTTTGGCGATGGAACCGAGGAAGAGTAGAGCATGGTTGTTGGGTTGCTGGGGTTGGAATAAAGGGCCCATGGTGGCCTACTTGCTTGGCGTTGGCCTCCCCACCACTGCTACTACTACTTCTATATTGCCATTAACCTACAGCGGGGCTCTTCCAGAGTTTATTTCAGTTAAATACTTCTAAGCTAAGTTTTCCCGGAACTAAATTTAACTGAATTTGAAAAATGCTGAAAAATATATTCCCTGCTGTCATAAAAAAATCTTAAGCTTTAATAGAATAAACAAAGATAGATATATTAAATCATTAAGCCGTCAACAATTGTTGTAATCAAAAGAATGTAAAATCGGTTAAGTGACATATTATATTGATAAAAATTTTTAACATACTTCAACAAGTAAATGAATTGTTTATAGGAACTAGTTACTATTAACATGTGTGTGCTTGTGCTGTGGTAACGCTAGTGTTGGCCGTAGACTACTGACAACGTCAAACTTTTGCAGAGATCGAGGGATGGAGCATTCAATGCATTTGAGAAAAGTAAGCTACCTGTACACTGGGTTCAATATAAAAAGCTACAAGCTTCACTAACACCACCATTAAATCAGAAGAGAAAGCATATGTATCTTACAGTCTTCAGAGGTGTTCATCAAAAGAAAAATGGCGAAAACTTAAAAACTAAACATAGTGGATTATAAAACAATGGGTTTGCATTGCAAGGAGAGGCGTAATCACACCCCACCCCCCCTCACCTGAAGGAATAAAAATATAATTTAAAAAATAGTTTGTCATGACAGTACGAAATAGGTAGATACATTTTCCAAATATTGTAACAGGAAGTATTTAACTCGTACCAGCAGATACAATAAGTACCTAGTAAGGCTAATATACTGTTTTACTTGTCCTATACTATTACCATACATAACAAACTGACGTCAATGAGAGCGGTTTTTTAAATCTTGCAAATATTTAATTTAAATTACTGTCCCCTGTTCGCAGAATGACATATCCATAAACAATAGTGTAGTATAAGAAGATAAGGTAGGTTAGTCCCTATACTGTGCCACAATGTCGAGAATATATAACAAATCATAATAATAACAACATCTGGACGCCACTCCTCCAGCGATGTGAATGAAGATACCGTTCTTCAGTTCTGAAAATTGGTAATCCGGGACTCTTTGAGTCTGACCTTCGAAAAATACGCATTCAATTTATTTTCGACATTACAACATGCCGCTCGCGTCTGGCAGGTTGAAACATATAAAACAATGAATCTCGTTCACAGTGCTCGGCTCGGAGATTTTTGGTAATATTTTTAAGTTCTTAAAAGACTTATTTTAGTGCAGAAATGTTTTTTAGTGTCCCTCTTTCTGTCGTATCTCCTCACATCATCTTCAGGATCAATCCCAACAAAATTGGAAGCCATATTGACCACTTTATTATCATACCAGCGAACTGCTACAATTATTTTATCTGCTGAGATTGCAGAGTCACAGCTGCCATGTACAATTTTCTATAGGTCACTTTCGGATTTTAGATGAGACTTTTCAAGTCTATTGGCACGGATGGTACCAGCCATAAAAATTCCCTTTTGAAACATATTTTGCAGCAGCAACAGCGATGTAAAGTAATTATCACAGGACAATTTATGTCCATGGTGTTCGGGGATTCTATTTGACAAATATACTACTTAACCATTTGTAGCTGAATAAGCGTCTTGTAAATCCATTAGAAGAGTAGTAGAACCTTGATAAACAATCGATCAATATATGATCCCAAAGGCACCACAAAGCATGAAAACTTTTACCCCCCATGGATGTAGTTTTCCTTTCAGATATTGCTTTACAGTATGTTGTCCTTTAAATGGAATTATTGATTCGTCAATACAAAGATTTTCCTCTAAAGCTAACTCCTCACATCGCTTTTCAAACGACTGTTAAATTGGGCGTACCTTTCAGAGTCTATCATAGTGATCACGACGTTGATTGTTATCGACAATATGTAAATTGTTTCTTAATGATTAAAATATATTACGCGAGATCCCAATATCATCTAAAAATTGTATTCCAGTAGCAGGTGCCCAGTACATCCTTAGCCTAAGAAAGCGGACAATTCCCATTATAATGTGTAATGCTACAAGTTTTCTAATTTCCTCTTCACTACTGTTGAGATTTTTTCCGGTTGTGAAGAATGCGTACATATTTGTTTTTTCAGACACTTCGGTGAAGATTTCAGGAGGAAAATATTTCTGAAAGTACAACAAAGGTGTCTGATATTCATTACTAACTTCTATGTCTTCAGGTTAAGTAAACATAACTCGTGGAGACAAAGTTGATCTTTCTTCCAGGATATTTTAGCTTTATCATTCTTTTTTTTTTGTAAATTTGATTTCTGCGATTTTTATGCTAGTACAGCCAGCGGAATACAACCTTCTTCTTCTTCTTCATCTAATGTTTCAACTTCGATATCTACAGTAATGTCCTCAATAAGTACTTGTTCATTTTCATTTTCTGTTTTATCTTCTACACCAGATTCTGGAAGAGCTGATATAGCAGCAGCCGCATCTTCGATAGTCACTTTCGTAGCTTCTGTGTTTAAATTTTTATAAAAATTTGCTGCTAGAATACCATCGTTACCTGAAAGTAAAACTGATACGATATTTTTTTTTCGAATGGTAACACCTGGTGGTGGCAATTGAGTACACAAATTTCAAATGTCTATGGGTGTGCTATTTTTATGAAAAAAGGGCAAGTAAGTTCTTTAAAGATATTCACAGGTTTTATATTTGACATACTAACAAAAATATAATGCAAATTACATCATAATTATAAAATAATGTGTACTTACCCAATAATGTTTTGAGGTTATCAACATTCATGTTTTCGCGCCTTATAAAACTTTAGCTCTCTACAACTGGAGTACAAATGCTGTAGATTAGATGATACTGTGAAGTTAAGAATAGTATAAAGTAGCGACATCTAGTGACTTCGATTGGAACTAAACCTCTTATCACTATCTAGAAACCTACAAAACTGCTGGTGGCAAATTCCACCTTCAGGGCCGAAAGGGTTCATATAGACGCATATATTATGTAAAAGATGTAAAATATATGTGGACAATAAATGTGTTATTATTATTATTCTTATTATCATTATTATTGAGCAGGTTCAATAATATAAAATGTATGCGGATAATAAATCTGTTTCCCAATTTTTTTAAAAGTAGCACATATATTTTGCTGAAACTTCGCATGTGTAGGCTGCTATTTAAGGCGCGTATTCTACCATAACAATTAAATCGGCTAATCCAACAGTGGCGTGCGTACCCACATGTCATTGGTTATCCCTCAAGAAAAAACAGGTAAGCCAATGATGTTTTTTTTTATTTTTCATTTTTTGAATCTTACTTTCATTCGTGAACAAAATGACTCTCTTAATAATTTTCTGTACGACGCTTATTTTACGAGTAAGCAATGAATCAGGTTAGTGTTTTAGAGCACAGTTCATGATTTTTAACCAGTCGTTGTTTGGTAGAAAATCGCAATGATACACTTTTATCAGGCTTATAGTAATTTATTTATTACAATAAATGTTCAAAAATGCCTCCATTGGCCTGAATACACGCATGACATCTTTTTAATATGGAAAATTTAATGTCTTGATAATTTTTTGTACGACGATTATTTTTGTTGTATTTTAGTAAGTAGTAGTCTGGTTTGCCGAAGTTGTCATTAAGTGTCACTTGACGTTTAGGTTAACAAGTTATTATTTTGAATAGGTGTAAGTGGTAAACTTTATAAAATTGCAAAATTTTCTACTCTTTTACTCATAATGGAGTACACCTCAGAAGAGTATGCAGATATAATTTTTATCTACGGTTATGCTGATGGAAATGCTCTAGCTGTTTGTCGGGAATATCAACGTAGGTTTCCCACTCGCCGTTAACCTACACCCAGGGTTTTTTCTCGATCGTTTTCAAGACTTCGGCAGTGCGGTATTGGACAACGTCTTGACGCTAGAGCTAATGTTAGAAGACAACATCAACTTGAAGACGAAGAGAGAGTGGTGGATGCAGTGATGGATCAACCTTCTACAAGTACTCGGAGGATTGCCAGGCAGTTACGATATTCTCAAAGCTTTGTTTGGAGAACTTTACATCGAGAAGCCTTACATCCATATCATCGACAGAATGTTCATTGCCTCCTACCTGGAGATAATGTGCATCGACGAGTCTTTTGTGAATGGATGTTGGAAATGAACGATCAAAATATCTTATTCCCTAATCTAATCCTCTGGTTTGACGAATCAACATCTACAAGAAATGGTATTTATAATTCTCATAATGAGCATGTCTGGTCATTGGAAAATCTACATGCAGCAAGGACTCGCACATTTCAACATAGATTTTCTATAAATTTATGGTGTGGTATTTTTAACGGCTCACTGTTCATGGAAGTCCTGCCACAACGTTTAAATGGAACTTCGTACTTAGCGCTCCTAGAAAACCGTGTAGAAAACATTCTAGATGACATTCCACTAGCAACAAGAGGTATAATGTGGTGCCAGCATGACGGTGCACCAGCGCATCATAGTCGAAACGTTGTTACATGGCTACGTGAACATTATAATGAAAGATGGATTGGCAGAACTGGACCAATACATTGGCCTGCAAGATCACCGGACTTAAACCCACTTGACTTCTATCTTTGGGGTGATTTTAAGCGACTGGTCTACAGTGAACAAATAAATACACCAGAGCAGCTACAACAATTGATAAATAATGCTTTTCGTCATATTTAAGCAACAATGAATCCTCAAGACATTAAATTTTCCATATTAAAAAGATGTCGTGCGTGTATTCAGGCCAATGGAGGCATTTTTGAACATTTATTGTAATAAATAAATTACTATAAGCCTGATAAAAGTGTATCATTGCGATTTTCTACCAAACAACGACTGGTTAAACATCATGAACTGTGCTTTAAAACACTTATCTGATTCATTGCTTACTCGTAAAATAAGCGTCGTACAGAAAATTATCAACAGAGTCATTTTGTTCAAGAATGAAAGTAAGATTCAAAAAATTTAAAAAAAATCATTAGCTTACCCGTTTTTTTCTTGAGGGATAACCAATGTGGGTACGCGCACCACTGCTGGATTAGCCGATTCAATTGTTATGGTAGAATACGCGCCTTACATAGCAGCCTATACATGCGAAGTTTCAGTAAAATATATGTGCTACTTTTTAAAAAATTTGGAATTCCTATTTTTTGAAATTGAACTTCAACAACAACTTAATGAAGCATTGTAGGAAAATTTTTTATAGGACATACCCTCTCTAAAATTGTTCAAAGAACATGGGCTTTCATTTTTGGTCACCACTTATGAATCACCTGTATTTGACGGTAAGTTACGTTATACATGACAAAACTCAGAAAAATTCGAAGCCATAACGAACTTGCTGTGTCCAAAATGTTAAACTTAGTTTGAAATCATATCGCTACTTTTACTTTTATCGGTACTTTTATCATTATATCCCCTAGAGATCGACCCCTGAATTTTAAGATCAAATATTTATTTAAAGACAAGCATGCCATGTGTTTATGCATATTATTTAAGCAGAAACTAGTTTGATTTTTTTAGTAGAAATCTGCTGTAATTTTATTTAATAAACCCCAGATTCACGAATTTAATTTATTTTTCCTTATTATCACATTTGCAAAGGACAATAATCTGAGGATCCTTTTTTTTTCATGGCAGACGCAACATAAATAATTCTTGCTTGCTGACATGAAGGTAGGTTTATTAAACGTTTTACTCACAAAACCTTTTTTTGTCTTAAAGATAGCTTATAATGAACTGTATAACTATATCAAATCAAGTAAAATAATTTCTAATTGATTGATAAATTGTGACAGGGCTTGAAACGTGAGCATTTTATGCGCACGCCACTCCTGTTTTACGCTTTCAGTTATCGATCTTTATCTGAGTAACAAATTCCAACGACGAAAATGAAAACTAGCTGTATAGCGACTCATGCCTAAGACTGTATTATTATATGCTGATTAAAATAAATCATCATCATAAGACCAGTCACCAGCTCAGGATGGTGTAATTATACAATTTTATTTCTTATAAAAAATAGTGTGACGTGGAGCAATCAGACTAGTGATTTATTACTTATTAGATTTGAACGTAGGAAATTGATTCTAATGGTGTGTGATTAAATTTGGTTCAACGTCAGAGGCGTCGATTATATAACACAACAAAAATAACATTAAAATTGATCAGTAATTAATCATTTCTAGTTAAATTTACTTTGTTTTTTTGGACCATTAGTACTACTTCCAATAAAAAAAAAACTTCTGAGTCAGCAAGCGCGTTACGTTAAATAATTTTTATAAAACTGTTTCCATTGTAAAATCATTAGTTGGATTAGATTAGATTATATTGAATATGAGTGGGCTATTACAGTCCCACCACCGCCACCCTAGGTCTATTGTCGATTATGTCTCATTCCTTAAATTTCATCCATCAAATCCAGCTCCATGCGAAAGTCAATCTTTTTTAGGGTGATAGTTGGTTTAACACGTGTACTGCCATCTAAGTGAACTCCTTGCCCGTTTCGTACCTCACAGAGAGACAACCGCTCTCCAAGTTAGTCAGGACTCGACATCCGTAGGTGTTTGATTCTAGGCTGTATCATGGAGTCCTGGTCTCGAGCAGCATCCAAACAAGGCCGTTTGCCCATTTTGAGGCTCACAGAGGAGGCCTCAATCTCCAGATGTAATTCACCCCTAGAGATGCTAGCTTCCTCCGGGTTTGTCTAAACTCGATACCCGGCAGTGTTTGATTAAATTCCACCCAGCAAATCCAGCTCCTCGCTCGAGGCCATATTTTTTTTAGAGTGAAAGTTCGTTTGACAGGTGTATTGTCATCCGAGTGGAGTCGCCTCGCTTTCGAAGCTCACAGAAACATGGCCTTTCCCGGAGTTCGACTGGACCCGACGTCCGTCAGTGTTTGACTCGAAGGCGATATCATGGAGTCTCGCTGTCGAGCAGCATCCAAAGGAGGTCGTTTGCCCGTTTCTAAGCTCGCATAGGACGCCTGAATCGGTAGCTGTCTAGGGGTGAATTCCTTAGAGATCTCAGATCTCCTCCTGGTTCATCTTCTAGACCCGACACCCACTAGCGATAGACCCAAGGCCACATTCCACCGAGTCTTGCTCCCGAGCATCACCCAAGCGAGGACGTTGGTCCGTTTCGAAGCACACAATGGGGGCCTCAAAATCCGGGCTTATACCACTCCACAGGGACGTCCATACCCCCCCCCCCTGGTTCGTTTGGACCCAACACCCACCAGCGCTTAACCCAAGGTGGTATCATTTGGATCCCTGCTTTCGAGTAACAACAAAGAAAGGCTAATTGTCCATTTAGAAGCCCACAGTGAAAGCCTCAAAATTTACCACTCCCAAGTAATATTCTCCTCCCTGCAGGCTCGCCTGGACCAGACCCCGTCAGTGTCTGACTCCAGTTGGTAGTCTCTTACCATAGGCAGGAATTAACTTGGGCCCATTCTTTTATTTCGTACCCGGATCCACAGGAACTAAAATCGTTAGTTAGACGCTAATAAAAGTTAGAAAATTTACTTTGTTGTAGTTATGAATAAGCAACTGAAAGTGGGATTATGGCTTGCTCACTTACTAAGGAAGTTTGGAAATATTGTTGGCATTAGATTATATGCAAAAAAGTCTAAACGCAGCAAGTGCGTTACAGTAGCGAATTTTCATAAGTTTTGCAATAATATATCCTAAGTGAAGAGAAGTATGAAAAAAGGAAGTCGTACAAACAAGAGTCAGTAGAAGTATATGTAGGAGCGTGCTGAAGAAGCTGTAATTTTAATACAATTGTTAGTTACAATTCCAGAAAGTTTTTTTAATAGTATTAGCGAATACAACTACCTTCCTGGCTAATATCACGACCGATTTTTAACTACATCACTCGCTAGCAACCACCATGTTAGTCCTACCAGGACTTGCAGTATGAAGTAAAGCTGGAGTCATGGACCAGTTTTTTTTCTTATCAGGACTCTTTAGTATGTCATACCTATCCTCTAACAAGTCGGATTCAAGGCAGGTATTGCAACAATATACAATGGCGAATAGAGCAAACACCATATCCGATTTTGTGGCGGTTCTACACAAAAGTTTTCACGTAGAGTACAGTTGTTTTCCCTCGCTAGTTTTCTTTGTATGGCTTTATTTTTGCAGTATTCTTTGTACGTGGAAGCTGCTAAACAAACACCACTTTGAATGAACTGCAGAAATCAGTTCAAAATACCAAAAGTTTGGCCCATTGAAGAAAAAAAAATGAAAGTCGTTAACCCACTCACAGCTGAATTTTGTTTTTTCTTTATGAAAATTTGCTAAAAATCCACATATTTAGAGTATTCATAAATTTGCATTGTTTTGATTATATAAGTTTATTTCTGTTCTGAATACCTAATTTTGCAACCTATTTATACATCCAGCAGATTTATTTAATTGTTAGTAACATTATTATTACCGTCATTTAGCACACTAAGATCTGCTCATCCAAATAATAAAAATCGGTTTATTACACGCCAGTTATGAATGAGAAACACAGGTCGACAGGTATTCGAATAAAAAGATGGAAGCTGATTTGAGACATTGTGGATGCTTGTTTTGTGGTATGCAGATTTGTCTCTTTGTATCATAGACCGACTGTCAAAGGTCAGTTGGGCGCAACACGCACACAACTCTACGTGACCCTTTGAAGATGCCGAAGGGGCACTTGACAAGACCCTGTCATTTTTAAATTTCTGTACGTGAGTTTCCTGTTCATCAAATGCATAGGAATATGAAAACATTGTTACCATGCGATCTTTTATTCAATATGTTCACACACACACACACACACACACACACACACACACACACACACACACACACACACACACACACACACACACACACACACACACACACACACACACACACACACACACACACACACACACACACACACACACACACACACACACACACACACACACACACACACACACACACACACACACACACACACACACACACACACACACACACACACACACACACACACACACACACACACACACACACACACACACACACACACACACACACACACACACACACACACACACACACACACACACACACACACACACACACACACACACACACACACACACACACACACACACACACACACACACACACACACACACACACACACACACACACACACACACACACACACACACACACACACACACACACACACACACACACACACACACACACACACACACACACACACACACACACACACACACACACACACACACACACACACACACACACACACACACACACACACACACACACACACACACACACACACACACACACACACACACACACACACACACACACACACACACACACACACACACACACACACACATATATATATATATATATATATATATATATATATATATATATATATATATATATATATATATATATATATATATATATATATATATATATATATATATATATATATATATGTATGTATGTATGTATGTATTTATAAAATGAAATTTTCAATTGTATCCAGACCTTTCTTTCTAAAGCTGGGGTAACTTTTATAGCCCCAAGATGATGTGAGTTGCTAGCTGTTTTATTTCTAATAAGTATAATTTGGAGAACCCAATTCATCACGACATAGTTTTTAGACCTGACGATCGTTTCGCCAGCAAATTTAGTGTCATCAGAGGGATGAATAAATTCCATGGTCTAAAAATGTATTGTGATGAATTGGGTTCCCAAATTGTACTTATCAGTGCTCATCACAGGTTCTAATCTCCACCCATTGTTTTATTTCTACTTTTAAATTGCAGAAAAAGTCTGAACCCAGCAAAGGTGGTAGGTATTAGGTATGGTAACGAATTTTCATTAGCAGGGGTTACTAGCACAACGCTGTGAGTTCAATAATTAATCAAAAGTCTGAACGTAGTAAGTGCCTAAGTGAAGATGAGAACTTGTGAGCACTGATAAGCACATTTGGAGAACCCAAATCCCCACAAAACATTTTTAGAGACCTGAGAATCGTTTCACTAACCAAGTTAGCGTCATCACAGGATGAATAATTTTAAATATCTTATATCTACAGCTCTATTAGTGAATTTTCGTAGAAAAAATTCACTAATGGGAAGATTCCGACTATTGAATTTTGAATTTTTTATATTTATATATTTTTTTATATATTTATATATTTATATATATATATATATATATATATATATATATATATATATATATATATATATATATATATATATATATATATATATATATATATATATATATACGTATCACAACTAAAAAAATAATAGGCAGATTTGGATGAATAAAGTTTTGCATGTACCTTCCTTTTGTAAATGGCGTGGACAAGTTCGTTATTAAGGAGAATCGGACAAGGTTTTCCGGGAAAATTTTGAGTTTTCAAGAAAAAAATTTATATCTCAAAAAATAAATAAGCTATGATAACCAAATTTGGTAGCTAGGTTTACGATATAAAAAGTAAACTATACACCAACATTTAGATTTCTAGGTTACAAGAAAAAAAAAGTTATAATAAAATATTTTGTGCCAGATCATTTCTATGAAGATTCACTACCATAACGCACTTGCTGCGTACAGACTTTTTATATTCTTCTGCAGGTAGTCGGTCACTAACGATTTAGGGAGGTTCAACGATACAAAAATTTACATATTTCGTTTGGCGGAAATAAATGAACTCTTTTATTATATTTCGGATGTGCTTCTGCCGGTATTTCTTGCAAAGTACCCTATCAGTAGACTACACATAGGCGGCGAAGTCAAGTTCATACACTTTTTATTATTACTATATTACGCAATATTGATCTATGTATATATATATATATATATATATATATATATATATATATATATATATATATATATATATACATAGATCAATATTGCGTAATATAGTAATAATAAAAAGTGTATGAACTTGACTTCGCCGCCTATGTGTAGTCTACTGATAGGGTACTTTGCAAGAAATACCGGCAGAAGCACATCCGAAATATAATAAAAGAGTTCATTTATTTCCGCCAAACGAAATATGTAAATAAAAATATAAATATATATATATATATATATATATATATATATATATATATATATATATATATATATATATATATATATATATATATATATATATATATATATATAGTGGCGCATTGAAAACGAAACGGACCGATTTGCGTCCAGAAAATTTTTTTTTAAGAAACGCTGAAAAACGTCAATGTTAATATTGAGGGGGACATGTTTTGACTCAACTTTGTCACATCAACCCCTTAAAGGTGGTGATAACAACCCTTATATTTTAAATAGGGAACATGGGTCGAGTGTTACATCATGTGAAAGCTCTTTCTTTTCTGAATTTAGCACACAAATTTATTTGAAAGTTTTATAAACTCGTTTAAAAATTAGTCACAGTTGAAGATGCAAAAACCCATTTCACTCATTCCGATAAGAAATGTGCTGATAGTCAATGTTTTGTTGGTTTGTAAACTAAAAATTGACTATCAGAACATTTCTTATCGGAATGAGAGAAATGCGGTTTATTATTTCAGTTTATCGGTCGGTTCGATACTTGATAGTACTACTGAAAAGTAATTTCACAGTGGTGTATTCTGTAGAAGAAGGAGTTGAAATAATCACTCTTTTTTTCAAAAACGATGACTGTGCCAACCGTACCGCAAATTTGTTTAATGAACGACATCCGAACAGACATGTTAACAGAAAATACGTCTTAGAGTTAGATGCAAAGTTTTGACAAAGTGATTCAGTAGCCAAGAAAAAACGGGATCCTGAACGTAAATTTCCGGTTATAAATGAGACTACTGAGATTGAAGTTTTAGGACAAATTGCTGCAGACCCAACTTTGAGCACGAGAAAATTGGCCACTGTTTCAAACATCAAAAGAAGAACTATTCATCGAATATTGAAGCATCATAAATTGATGAATGAAGATGATTTAGATCGGCGGCTGGAGTTTTGTGAAGTTATGACTGCACGAATAGCTGATAACGGGAACTTTCTGTTCAATATCTGTTTTTCAGACGAGTGTACGTTTTTATTCAACTCTACAGTCAATCGTCATAATTGTCGTTATTAGGCAGATAATAATCCAAGGAATTTTCACGAAGTCGACACTCAAACTCCACAGAAATTGAATGTCTGGACTGGCATTTTTGGAGACAGTTTAATCGGACCAATTTTTCTTGATGGCAATTTGTGTGGCCAAACGTATTTGGAGTTACTAGAAGATATCGTTTGCCCTCTACTAATTGACATTGTTGAAAATAATGATGGTTATCAAGAAAATCAATTAGTGTTTCAACAAGATGGAGCTCCTCTGCGTTTTTCACAACGTGTTAGGGAGTTTTTGAACAGAGAGTTTCCAGAGCAATGGATTGGGCATAGAGGTACTATTGAGTGGCCCGCTATATCACCGGATGTAACTCCTTTAGACTTCTTTCTATGGGGCCCTTTAAAGAGTAGAATTTTCGCAACAGAACCGGAGTCTTTGGAAAAATTACGACGACGCATTGTTGCCATCTAATAACACCACAAATGCTCCAGAATGTCAGAGCTCGTTTTGAACAAAATTTGTACTTTTGTATGGAAGCTGGTGGCCAACAATTTGAACACTTACTTAACTCAATAAACATTTTTGAACGCTTGGTTTTGTTTTTTATTTTTTTAACGAAAAATTGACTAATTAGTGCATTTCTTGTCACAACGAATGAAATGCGTTCTTGCAACTCCAACTGTGAATAATTTTTAAACCAGTTGATAGCATTTCCAAAAAAAAATGTGTGCTGAATTCAGAAAGGAAAAGGCTTTCAAATGATGTAACACTCGGCCCATGTTTCCGATTTAAAATATAAGGGTTGTTATCACCACCCTTAAGGGGTTGATGTGACAAAGTTGAGTTTTATGTCAAAATATGTCCCCCACAATATTAAAATTTACGTGTTTCAGCGTTTCTTTAATAAAAATTCTTTGGACGCAAATCGGTCTGTTTCGTTTTCAATGCGCCACCATATATATATATATATATATATATATATATATATATATATATATATATATATATATATATATATATATATATATATATTGATATATATATATATATATATATATATATATATATATATATATATATATATATATATATATACATATATATATATATATATATATATATATATATATATATATATATATATATATATATATATATATATATATATATATATATATATATATATATATATATATATATATATATATATATACTTTCGAAAGAGTTTGTCTGTCCTGGATGTCTAACATTTTTTATAACTTTTAGATTTTCCTTGTTTACGCGGTGATTATTATCCCTAATATGCCGGGAAACGGAAGATCCATATATAGTACCGTATTTGAATTGTGCTAAATGTTCTTAATTTAATTTTTATAGATTTTTTGTTTGTCCGAAGTATTTAAGTTCACAATCTTTATAACTTATTTCATAAATTCCAGACATTTTGGCGGTAATATCCTTGTCTTTTGGGTTACCTAGGGAATCGATAGAAATATAGTCAGATAGCCAAGCTGCAATAAGGGCACTTGGTTCCTACCGTTGCAATTCAAAAACGGTATGGAGCTGTAAATCTGCCCTCAACGAACTGGGCAGCTCCAAAGATGTGTCGCTGGTCTGGATACCTGGTCGCTCGGACCATGATGGCTATATAGCAGCCGACGCGCTTACCAGTGGTGGTGTGCAGGAGGACTTCAACCAGAACCTGTGCTGGGGATATGATCGTGCACAGCGAAGCGCACCTTAAAAATGTGGACAGCTGGAATGACAGTCCAGCAATGGAAAAATCTGCCGGCACTAGCTCAGTCCAACGCCTTCATAAATGGCCTGTGAGAGTCATGGGCTAAAAAATTTCTAGAGCTAAACAGACAACAGCTTAGTACTCTAATCGCCCAATATACGGGACACCGGCGTTTGCATTACCACATGCACCGAATTGGTGTCGGTAAGGAAACTGAGTGGCGGCTATGTATGATGAGTGACGAAACAGCGGAGCACGCGCTGTGTTCCTGTCCGGCTGCGGACAGGACAAGACACCTGCTCTTTGGCAAGACAAAGCTTGCTCCAGAAGATCTAGATCAGCTTTCGCCCACAAAGATTATCGACCTCTGCAGGAGGCTGGCTTTGTTGGGCAAAATATAGACTCTTAGGCGTGCACCACAATAGACCTTAAGGTTGCAGTGGATTGACCGGTATGGCCCACTCACAATTTAACCTAACCTAACCTACCTAGCAAGATTTTTAAAGTACTGTTGTCGAAAATTGGCTTCTTAAAAAATTATATCTAGATCCCTCGTGATTAGAAGTTCTAATGGTAAGTAAACAAAGTTTTTTTTGTTGGGTTTCTCCCTTCTAAAAATCGTTGATTCCGCTAACATTTTCTTTGTTTTCTGTTAGTTATTTAACTTCTCCACTAGGCAAGCAGTGTTTCGGTATTTCTTATTGGAATGGTGCACACTCTTATCAAAAATGTCTGACAGTCTGGTTTACATCTACATATATTGGTGTCAGATATATCTTTAGAGGATGCCTATGAGTAGGTTCGGTGTAACCTAGTCTCAGATGTGTAATAAGTACCTGGATTTTTTATTCATTTGAATTTGTTAGCCACCATTTCACTATAAATTAACTTATCACAATTTTGATGTTGATCTTAGCTACTGGTTTTGCCCGGCCACTTAACACTGTATGTTGAATTATGTTTTGGTGTCATCTATTAAGAGTTGACTTCACTTTCGCACTGATCGCTTGGTGAGCTTGGTAATCAGCTTTTTTATTTACATGAATTAGGATGTGTAACGGATCCAGATAAAAATTACCTCCTTGCCTACAGTTTGTGATTTATGCAATTATTCCTTCATTTTCATTACGATGCTACTTAGAGTCACTTAATATTACAAACATTTTGGTGTTCGTAGAATTCATCAAGTTATGAAAAACAGTAAAATGATTAGTTTTAGGAAATACAAATTTGTTTTAGGATTTTTTTTTTTTTCGGAAAAACATCTCTACCTTTCTATAAAAAATAGTTTTGTACCATAAAAACAAGTTGTTCAACTTTTAAAATTATTCAAATTTTGTCTACAAATATTGGCTAAAATGTTTCTAGGTCCAACAATTAATTTCAACATTTTTTCACTTAAAAATTCACAAAAATGTCTTTTCATTCAAATATGCAAAAGATATCCACGTAAATATGCTAAAACATTTTACAATAAGAGTTTATTGAAATTCGCTTCAAAAATTGTTGCTCGTAAGTTCGCTACAATACAAGTAAGATTATTAAAGGACGGAAATTAATCTAACAGTAAAATAGTTAACAGCAATTAATTACAGAATTTACAGATAAAGGAACAAAGTACTGATCTCTTCTGCCTCCATATTAGAACTATGTTATTGCAGTGGAAGTGGAGAGCGATCGAAGTGCGAGTACCAGCGTGTCCAAGGTGGTAGGCATCCTCAGTACGACAAACCCTTAACTGTTGTTAATCGCCTTTATGTAAGTAACCTCTACTACCCTAACAATATTAAATTGCGTTTTTTTACAATAATTCACACAAAAACATTTTTTACACAAGGAACTAATTTTCTTTTACAAAAATTCGGCCAAAGGTGTTTTCTACACAAAGTCAACAAAAAAGAAACGTTTTCTACGACCCGGACGAGGTCACAGACCGGTTACACATTCAAGAATTGACCGTGCCCGACGTTACTTACCTTCGATTAAGGAACATCGACAAGGATTTGTGCTCCGCCGCCGAGGTATGTTTTCATTTCACTAATTGTCAAAAATACTTGTGTTATCAAGTTTGACAAGTTCAAGCCTTATCTATCAAAGCAATTTGCCAGTCATATATCAAAAAAATTTGGAAAATGCGCTACCTAACTACCTAATTTTTACTACCACGAACATACAGGTGTCCGGAAATGACAAGCAAAAAATGCACGGGGCTATACTACCCAAAAAAATAGTGCCACAAGTCTCTTTAGCATTTTTTTTTTGAAAAATTCAAAAATAACGGAGTTACAGGGTCTCAAAAAAATTGGCTGTTCAAATTTTTATTGATAAAGTTTTTGCCATGAATCGATTGTTTACAAATTTATAGCAACTATATATAATGCACTTATGCATTTATGCTGCAAATTTGACGTGGATCCCTTGGAATCCAAAGGCCGAAACTGCCCTTGACCAACTTATATTGACTTAAAAACCATAATAAAATCTTCGAAAAAGGTTCTCTGGTTACACCATGATAAAACTAACGGTTTTCGAGAAAAACGTTTTCAAATATTTGCTGGTATTGATTGAATACGAAACCATATAATTTAATTTTTTATTTTTAATGTTAACGGAGTGTGCTATGAAAATGTCCTCGGTAACCAAGATCATGTTCCGCCAGTTTACAGATAATAGTTTGCTGTGATTTAACTTATGAAGTAGTCCATAGCGAAGTTGTTTTTATAAAGTTTGATACACATACACCTCGATAAAGACTTTGATGTGTACCAAAATTTAAGTTTCGAGCTCAACGACAAATTAAGTTATTAGAATAAAAAAAATGGAAATGGCTACCAGTCGCATTTGCTGCAACCAGATTTATATTCACGCACAAGTAGATATGCCTTTTCTGGCAAGTTATGACCTTGAAGGAAAATATTATTTGGAAGGTAACTCATCAAAATTCTATTCGCTTTTCTAAAATAGGTGTAACAGATAATATATTATCTTTTATAACGGCAGTTACTTGTAGCAGGTTGTAAATAATTCGGTTTCGTGCTAAGAATAATTTAAAACTTGCCTCAAATCAATTAATTAAGATATTTAATGAATTTTTATCGTTTTACACGATCTCAGGTCTGGTCGTGGAAGTATATTACACAGCAACGGCGAACTAATAAATTTGTAATAAGACGAGTCTATAAAACAATCAGTTTCCTACTCGCTACAACAACCCTGAGATATCGGCTGTCTCCCCCTTTCCCAGATTTATAAGACTCGGTCACGCTTTGGGATTTTATCATGTAATTTAAATTTTAAATGTCCCAACTAATTTGATTGTAAAAATTGATAGACGTCTTTTACAAGATCGCCGATACTTTCTAAAAATAAGAGTATAATATAGTTTAGACAGAGACGCATGAATCTCAGGTTATCTCTAGCGATAGTCTTTCATGTGAAGGTCTAAGTCGAGATTCTTTAAAGAAAAAGTGGACGCAACACAAAAAAAACTACGTCATTTATAGACATTGGTACAAAGATAAATAGATAGATAGATAGAGAGGCTGTATTTCGCTTTGCTGTTACAAAGCCAGATGTGTTAGAATTTACAAAAACCAATTATTACGTATTTAAAATAATGTGCACACATGATACAATAACTAGATAGGTGTGATACTGCCCTTACCTATTATTTGAGACTTTCTGAAATTTTTTTCAAATAAGCACATGGAATCCATATCGAAGGTCTGTTTAAATTTTTATGCGATAGGTTTTTATTTGCAGTAAAATGTCAAAATTTCTGTGCTAAACAATTGTTTTTTAAGAAGGTTTTGTTGAAATGAAGAGAAATAGTGAGGCGAGAGTGAAAATACATCTTTGTAACGGCTATAGAAATGTTTGTGGAAGAAGAAAGGAACGAAAAACCAAGATTGATCAAAATTCAGAAAGTGACATAATATACAATTGTTTTGACAATTTGATTATTTGAGGATTTTTAGAAAATTATGTTGATACAAGCACAAGCACAGCTTCTTTGTAAGACATAATGTAGTTTTGACCACTAATAAATGAGTATGAGTATATATATATATATATATATATATATATATATATATATATATATATATATATATATATATATATATATATATATATATATATAGGGAGTTTTAAAAATGATGGTCTATGTTACAGGTGCAGATTCAGCACAAAAAATAAGACTTTTTTTTTCATATAAACATGAGTCCGCCTGTGCTTAGTTTTTTAAAAACAGCGTGTTAAAATTATTTGTTTTTGTCAGTTTTTCACGAATAAGTCTAAGTCAAATTAAAATTTTGGCGTGAAAATTGGCATGCGGGGGTTTTTGAGAGTATGAAATTTAAATGTGTTATTGTTAATAACGCTGCTGGTAGAGGGCGCCACCTGTAAGACTATGCTTGCATTCAATTGGTAATAATTTTTTGACACCCAGTAATATCGACCTACCGTGTAGCTACATTGCAGCCCTTATCAATTGTAAGCAAAAAATGTATACTTGATTTAAATCTCTCAGACGCACCATTTTCGAGATATTTCAATTTTTGTATGTCGATGTTGCTCAAAAATGAATTCTGTGACAAATCATAGGAATACATTTTTAACCTTTTAATTGCTATCGGTATGTATAAACCTAATTTTGTTATTCTCTAGTTAAAAAATTAAAATCTTAGCAGAAAAAAGAACTGACAAGACACAATCATGAAGGTAAAATAAAAAGCCATGATAACAAACTTTGAACAAACCATATAACAAAGTGGTTTCCATCGTTACGGGACTTCACTTTTGTGTTTTCGTCGTGACATATACTACATTTGAGTTTTACGTTTGAGACTACTCACTATTTTAAAGTAATTAATTGTATTGTCCGTAATTTTTCTAATTAAATATGGAAGTCTTTACCAAGAATGAACTAACAGACATGCATGTTATGTATTCACGGGCTTTTGGCAACTGTTATGAGGCGAAACGACTGTATGAAGAAGCCTTCCCAAAATCTGAGAATTCCAGACATAAGGATGTTTCAACGGATTGACATCCGTCTGCGAGAAACAGGTACATACTTACAATATCTAATAAATCGATCTGTCTGTTTAGAATATATATTTTTACCAGGTACCCTTAATAAAGTTACTGCTGATCGAGGCAGACTACCAAGTGCACGAAATCCTGATTTTGAAGAGGCTGTTCTGGATGAAATTGGATCAAATCCAAAAACAAGTACTAAAGCCAATCATCTGGGAGCATACAATGCAACGATATGGCGGGTTCTTCACGAGCAACAATTGCGCATACACGTGTTTCAAACTTATTAGCTATCACCAGTACGGTATAGCAAGGTGATGATGAGAACACACTGGATGAAGAAGCAAAAATACACGGTTGTCTCCTTGCGGCCTTGCCCTTAACCTTTTTCCTTGTATAGTATACAAAAATGCCGTATTAAAAATCCTGTTATAAATAGTATGACTCCTGGGATCTGGATGCTCACGCAGGTGATTTCTTTATCTCCGTGGCCATTTTGGTTGTTGCCCTCGAATTGAGGGCCTTCCGAATGATGTTGCAAATGTGGACTGGTTGCCTGTTGTGACTCCGTGTATTTTTGCTTCTTCCTCCAGAGTGTTCCCATCATCACCTGGCTATACTATACTGATGACATCTAATAAGCTTGAAACACGGGTTTGCGGTTCCCTTCTTGCGGCCTTGCCCTTAACTTTTCTACTAGTATAGTATACAGAAATGCCGTGTTAAAAATCATGTTATAAATAATATGACTCCTGCGCTCCGGATGGTCACGCAGGTGATTTCTTTATCTCCGTGGCCATTTTGGTTGTTGCCCTCAAATTGAGGGCCTTCCGAATGATGCTGCAAATGTGGACTGGTTGCATGTTGTGACTCCGTTTATTTATGCTTCTTCCTCCAGAGTGTTCCCATCATCACCTGGCTATACTATACTGATGACAGCTAATAAGCTTGAAACACGGGTTTGCGGTTCCCTTCTTGCGGCCTTGCCCTTAACTTTTCTACTTGTATAGTATACAGAAATGCCGTGTTAAAAATCCTGTTATAAATAATATGACTCCTGCGCTCCGGATGGTCACGCAGGTGATATTTGCCTCCGTGGCGATTCTGGTTGTTGCCCTAGAATTGAGGGTCTTTCGAGTGATGCTGCAAATGTGCACTGGTTGCCTGTTGTGACTGCGTATTTTTGATTCTTCATCCAGAGTGTTCCCATCATCACCTGGCTATACCGTACTGATGATAGCTTTACCTTTCTCCTTGTATAATATATATATATATATATATATATATATATATATATATATATATATATATATATATATATATATATATATATATATATATATATATATATATATATATATATATATATATATATATATATATATAATATATACAGGTATCCCATCGGTGGGAGGACGAAGAATAGCTTCTCACTGAGGCTATATTTAAAAATTCAGATTTCTTGAGGCGATAGATGTCCCACACGTGCACATTTCAAGATAATGTGTGCACATTTCAAGATAATGTCCATTTATGCAGGTGTTAATATACACAGTGTTGCACAAAACTTGCCCTTTTTTAATGGAAGACCGTATATATTATGCCATTTTTGGAAAGCCACGTCGATGCTGATTAAACTGATACCACTTTTTTTACACTTAACTTCCTGTAGTGGAGAACGGTTGAAAATAACCCAAAACAATACAGTATCAGTTTAATCAGCATTGACGTGACTTTCCAAAAATGCCATAATATATAGGGTGTTCAATTTAAAAAAAGTATGGACGCAGCAAGTGCATTATGATAGTGAATTTTCATAAAAATGATCTGGTACCAAATATTTTTTATCTTCTCTCTTTTAACATTGATATATAAATTTTGGTAGATAGTAAAGATAGTAAAGTTACGTACCAAATTTGGTTATCATAGCTTTTCTATTTTTTGAGATAATTTTTTTCCCGAAAGAAAACCCAAAATTTTCCCGGGAGGCTCTCCTGGCTAACGAACTTATCCAAGCCACTTACAAAAGTAAGGCACGTGGTAAATTTTATCAAAATCGGTCCATTATTTTTTGAGTTATCGGTGCGATACATACATATATATATATATATATATATATATATATATATATATATATATATATATATATATATATATATATATATATATATATATATATATATATATATATATATATATATATATATATATATATATATATATATATATATATAATTTTTTACAAATGAGCGCGAACTAGGACCCCTAGAACCAATATCCGGGCTCAGTTACAATTTTTATATGTTTAATATATATATATATATATATATATATATATATATATATATATATATATATATAATATATATATATATATATATATATATATATATATATATATATATATATATATATATATATATATGTATATGTATATATAGAGAGAGAGGGAGAGAGGGGAGAGAGAGACACAGAAAGGTGGAAATGGTTTCCGCGGTCTGACAAATACTTGGTTATAGGGTTAAATCTCGTTTGATATCTTTTTAGTGAATTTGTATTCAGGTTTAGGGCTGAATACACTGAGACCTTAGAAACGATTTCGAGTGAGATTTGGTGGGTAGGCACAGGCCCTAGACTTTCTTGTATATTTCCTTAACCTCTTAAACATGGTTACAAAAAAGGAGCTGAAACGTCTTATTTTTACCAATTCAGGACGCCGGTTATCCCAAGAACCGAGTATTTCTCATAATATATTGTACATATATTTTATATATGCATTTTATTAATTTACTTTTTTATTATGGCAGACATTTATACAGTGTGTTAACACATACAATTTATATCAAGTACTGCGCCTCATATTTGTTTCCACAATACGACAGCGTCACGATATAATTTTGAGATTTCTAAAATAGCCACTCCTATTTTTTACAAAGCCCCATTTCAGCTAAAATTTACAAGAATATCCATTTCGTTTTCAGTCACAAACATTCTCCCTTCAACAACATATTATTTCCTATAGTCTTCAAATAAACCAGTGTTTCACCAGCAAACGTAACTTATGCAATTTATAAACTTGTAGACATTTTCAACCCTAACTATTGATAAGTACACTTTGAGAGCCCAAATCACCACAACACATTTTAAAAAGACCTGACGATCGTTTCACTAACCAAGTTAGCGTCATCAGAGGATGAAACATTCTAAATACTTAAAAAACTAACATCAACTTATATACCGGATCTCAGGTAAAGAGATCGAACCGAGATGAGACACTAGTCGTAGGCAAATTCCACAGTGTATTGTATTTTCATCGCCTGACCAGGTCTTTGCGCTATCCTTATTGCTTTATCTAAAAGTGTCCATCTGTAATAGTCTTGAGAAAGTTCAACGACCGCTAAATTAACAACGGTTCCTTTGGCGGCAATAACTGTATACTTGTTATCGGTAAAAACGTGCCGAAAACGTGGGAATTTTATTTAGCAAAGTAATCTATCAAGTGATATCAAGTGACTCGTAATTGGCGCTGGTGCACTGTTCATACATTCTTTGTTGCAACTATATTTCGCAATATATACGCTCTCAAACCCATTCAGCTGACCTGGTTTTCTAACATTTTTTATTAATTTCAGATTTTCTTTATAAACGTGATGATTACTATCCCAAATATGTCGGGCGACGGCAGACTTATCTACAGTACCGTAACGTAATTGGGATATGTGTTCTTTGAATCTGATTCCAATCGATCTTTTTGTTTGTCCGACGTATTTAAGATTACAATCTTTACAACTTATTTCATAAATTCCCGACATTTTTTCCGCGCTATCCTTGTCTTTTGGATTACCTAGCAAGTTTTTTAAAGTATTTGTTGTTGAAAATGCTACCTGTAAGTCGACTTTTTTAAAAATGTTGTCAAGACCCCTAGTGATTCTAGGTTCAAATGGTAAGCAAACAAAGTTTTTTTCCGATTTTTCTCTTCTGAACGTCGTTGATTCCGTCACCATTTTCTTTGTTTTCTGTTACCTAACTATTGATTTTAAGGGCTCTAGTTTTCGCTCACTTAATAAAATATTTTAAAAGTTTGAAATAAGTGATATATCTAATACCTAGCAAATATTTCTCATAAAAATTTGCTAAAAAGAAGCCAGATGAATATGTTTATAAATAAGTTCATGTAGCAGAAAATTATTAGAATTTTCACTCATACAAGGACTTTTTGATAGGTGGAAAAAATGACAACTCAGTATTGTTGAGAGGGAATTAAAACACAGGTGGTTATTTTCCATTAGGTATCTTTGTTATTTTGGACAAAAAGGTTCAATCAAATCTATACATTTTAATGCAAGTTTTTTGAGATGTGGGGGTATAAAATCTTCTATCTACTAGATGCTGCAAACTACCAATTGGAATAATTACAAGAATCGCGCGTTAATCTGGCTATATTACAACTGATATCAGGCAAATAAACCAATATATAATGCTTAAGTTTGTCATAAACCGAATGCAAATGATCTTATTTACTAATAATATTACCAACTCATTTACATACATATACAATCAATGTAGAGTGCACTGCCACCTTTTTACACCCATCCCCAGGATCAAAAGTTTACAGTAATTCTAATAATTTAATTTGCTTGAATGGTCGGATGTTTAAATAATCTTTCTTGATGCTGCTATCTAAGATTGTGCAAATAGTTTGAGATTAACTCCGTTTATAATACCTTTTGCTACGTGAGATTAGTTGCATGGACTAGCATTCAGGTTTTGACTTGCTCTGCTTTAGAAAGTTCTTAGGCTAGCCTATTCAAATGGCAAATAGCCGTAGCCATCTAAATTCGAGTTAAAAAAGTGTGGACGCAGCAAGTGCGTTATGGTAGCGAATTTTTTTAGAAATATTTTTAATATCAAATGTCTTTCTTTGATGAAAGCAGGCATCAAACTTGGTTGCCTATATAGTAGAAACAATGTACCATATTTCATCGAAATAACTTTATTGTTTGAAAATATATAAACATTATTCAAAAGTCTGGATGCAGCAAGTGTGTTATGGAAGTGAATTTCCATAAAAATGTTTTTAATAGCAAATGCGAGCAGGCATCAATCTGATTACCGGTATAGCCTATGTAGTAGAAACAATGTACTATATTTTATCAAAATTACTTATGGTTTGAAAATATACAAAAATGTTTCGAAAATAAACTTAAATGTTGGTTTCCTAACCAACAAAGCTTACGCTAATAGCAAATTGAGTTATTGAAATTTGAAGGATTTAATCAAAATTCGGTAAATTTGCAGATTAGCTCCCGAACGCTTTTCAAAAAATTGTTTTCAGAAACATTACTAGGACCCCACTTGAATGCACAAACCACAAAAAAATTTCTTGTTTACACCCCCCAAGGAAGTTACGGGATTGGGAGTGAATAGGGGCGCTGGGCGGGGTAGGTAGTAAAAAGGAAATATGAGCAGAAAATGCGAAGAAAACCGCTTGAAAGCTGTCTATTTGAAGCCATATCCCCATTAAACCCTGTCTTCCCCGCACAGCTCCCCTATTTGCCCCAGGTCACGTAACTTCCTTGGGGGATATGAACAAGAAGTTTTTCTTGTGGCTTATGCAACGAGGGTGGTTTTATGCACACGAGGGGGGAAGGTAAATGCCTACGACGAAGCAAACGTACCCCCCGGTTCGACTTGCGGAAGGGTGAGGGGTTGGGGGGTGGCTGCTACGTCGTCGGGATTTTCCTTCCCCCTGGTGTGCATACCACCACCCTCGCTGCATAAACCAAAAGAAAAATGTCTTGTTCCTACCCGCCAAGGGAGTTAAGGCACCTGGGGGGATAGGGGTGCTGTGCGGGGTAGGCAGGGTTTAAGGGGGATATGGTTTCAAATAGAAAGCTTTCAAGCCCGTTTTATTCGAATTTTCTGCTCATATTTCCTTTTTATTACCTACCCCGCCCACCACCTCTACCGACCACTGGTCCCGTAACTTCCTTGGGGGGTGTGAACAAGAAATTTTTCTTGGCGTTTGTGGATCCAGGGGGGGCCCTAGGCAGGTTTCTGAAAACAGTTTTTGAAAAGCGTTCGGGGGCTAAACTGCAAATTTACCTAAAATTCGCTACCAAAACGCACTTACCGCGTCCAGATTTTTTTCTTACAAACGCATCATATTTCGATAAAAAATGCAAAAACGCATTAACGAATTTGTTCTACGAAAATTAGCTAAAAAAAATTATACACCCCTACCCACTACTGGTGCCGTAACTTCCTTGGGAAGTGTGAACAAGAAATTTTTCTTGGCGTTTGTGGATCCAGGGGGGGCCTAGGCAGGTTTCTGAAAACAGTTTTTGAAAAGCGTTCGGGGGCTAAACTGCAAATTTACCTAAAATTCGCTACCAAAACGCACTTACTGCGTCCAGATTTTTTTCTTACAAACGCATCATATTTCGATAAAAAATGCAAAAATGCATTAACGAATTTGTTCTAGCTCATAAACTTCACTAAACCTACAGCGAGAGCATCAACTTAACTAAACCGACAGCCAATGCATCAGAGAAAGGGTCTATTTGAAATGAATTTTCTCTAAACATTTTAATAAAATGAAGGGCAATGACGGTTGAATATGAAACTTAAAGGTTTTCAGAATACCCTTTTGCAACATTTTGTTTACAAAATCGGCATTTGTTTCACGTTCTTTGACTAAACATTGCCAATTTTGACATTTAAAATTGCGAGTTTGACGTTTTGAGGAAAACTCCAACATTTGTTTCTTTAACTGCATATAACTTCTTTGTCTTTAAAGCTAGAGACCTAAATTTTAGTGCAGAGTTCACTCTTTATAATAAAAACACGCGTACCAAATTTAGTTGACTTTACTTTGTTATTTACGGAGATATGAATTTCCCAATTTCACGCGTAGGTTATTTCAGTGCATTTTAACTGATTTTGACTTCCTTACATTGAGTAAAGCTGGGTAAAGTTATTTTTGTAATTAGTCTGTTACTGTAGTTATCCTGGAGGAAGTACCAGATCTTTTGCTTTTCATGTCTAGTGCTAGTTGTGCTATTGACGAAATTTCTATCGCCATTCTGCGCTCGTGTAGCCTTTTCATAGATAAGTATATAACACACTCATTAAACTGCTCTCTTCAAAGAAACTTATTTTAGTTCGTTTGAAAAACACCTCTTGTAAAGCTTTTACCAAAGATTTTGTCACCTAAAAATTCTCCAATCTGAGACCTATTGATCTTTTACCCGCTTTGTGAATGATTTCAGAAAGATTGATGCTTTGCCAGTTGCTCGAAAACACCTAAGGTCAATCAATCATCTTGTCGGATTACCAAGCGAGCTTTTGAAGGTGCAACAGTTATTATTGTGTTTTGGCAGATGTATTTGATGACGTTGTGAGAAATACTGATAACAGGGAAATGGTTGTCCTAATTTTATTAGATTACACTAAGGCCTTCGACACTATCAGTCATAAGCTTATGTGCTCTTAGCTTATATATTACGGGTTTTCAAATGTCGGTTTTACGTTTGATAAGGTGCTACTTGAATGATAACATTCAAATAATTTATGTTGACTATATTATGTCGTCGTCTCTGCCTGTTCCTTGACATGTACCTCAAGGATCAATAGTCGGTCCTCTTTTATTTATTATGTACATCTCTTATCCATTGCCTGCTTTTTAACACTGGTCCACTCGATGTTATGCTGATGACACACAGTTATATTTAAACTTCAAGCATTATGAATACCACGTTGCTGAATATCTTGGTAATGTAGATGTTAAGCAAATAAGTGTGCTCTCATCTCAGCGCAAGTGATTTAGTTTCGTGTAACTTCTGTCAGCAAACCTAATTGTGACCTTAATTTGATGACGTGAAGTCGCAATATATATATATATATATATATATATATATATATATATATATATATATATATATATATATATATATATATATATATATATATATATATAGATATAGATCACCTGAAATCTATTTAAAAAAGCCATATCTGCCTTTAAAGGCACTAAACTCTAATTGTCACTTATTGAGGAATCATATAAAAATTATATTGGCTGAGTCTTTGGTGGTGTCACATTTCAGTTACTGTGACTTTGTGTCTGACAGTTTTTGAGTCGTAGGGATCAGTACACTACGCAAAGGGTGCAGAATTATTGCTGTACACTCGTTTTCAAATATCATCATGTTCTGTCAAAGTTAAAGGAGTTGGCGTGGCTCAGAATGGTTGATCGTAGCCAATTATATTTTGCTGCCTTCACTGGTAGTGTCATGGTTAGTTCCAATTCAACTTACCTTAAAAAACAATTAGTTAGACGGGTTTTACAGCACAGCATTAACATAAGACATTCAGATGCATTATGAAATCCCAGACATTCGTCATCATTGTTTAAGAGATGTTTCACTTATAGCGCTGTAAAACTGTCGCGGTCTCCTCGTTAGAAATTTTTTTTTTACAAAAATTATAGATTATTACACCATAAACCCTATAACTGGAATTACTGCCAAAGGAACAGAGAAAGAATCTTTTGTAATGAATTAGATGCAAATATATAAGTAAAATGAAGGACAATGACGGTTAAATCTGAAACATAAGGCTTTGTGAAACATATTTTTTGCGAAATTTCTTCGACATAACCAGTATTCATTTCAGGTAAATCGCAACTTCGACGATTTAAGAAAAAATATAAGAAATTTTCCGAGTCATTTTCCTGGAGTTTCTTGACCTTTTTGCGTCACTATTTGTCTGTAATCTACAATAGGTTTTGTTATCCACGCAAAATATTTTGTTTTTTTTTCTTCTTTATCGTCGGCCTATTTCCGCGACTATGGCCAATCATCGACGGCAGGGAGCAGTTTCACCTCACTATCCTGGAAATTTTGCCGAACCCTTGCCTTTCTGTAAGGAGGGTAGGGATCTTTAACGTGCCCAACATCGCATGGACACGAGACCGACAGTTTTACGCCCCCTCCGAATGGCGGAACGTGCAGACATTCAACTTGCTCAAATACAATGCCAGAACCTTGGTTGATGTTAATTATACAGTATGTACTGAAAAAGTGAAAGGAGTACCCTAGGATCGAACCCAGTACCCTTCGGTTCAGAGGCACACGTTCTTACCACTGAACCAACGAGGCTCAAAATATTTTGGTATTTTGCGTTTCTCTGATGATCACCAGTGACATCCAATCTTTTAAAGTTCCTTTAACTTCTTTGTTTGAAGTTACAAAATTTTGGCATGTCGTTTGCTAATAAAAACGTTCGTTCCTAATTTAGTTACCATAGCTTTGCTATTTTCTTTGAAAAAAGCTGCAATCCCCCAATAACGAATTTTGTTCTATTAAATTCGGTAATTTGAACAAACATGTTTAAAACTGTTTTTGTGCAGAACCGGTTTGATTGGGACATCGTACGTATCCATTTCCTGAAGAGTGGACATACTGTTGCCCTAGTTGAGGAGCAAACGAATAGAAATAATATTTTTGCTAACCGACACACAAACTCAAGCTCTGGAGAAATTTACATATTTTTTAATAACCGACTAAAGACATCATGTCTCTTCTCATTATAAATGCGGCTCTATTATTTGGAACGCAAAATGAAAATTCGCCTGAGCAGATAATAAATTAAGACGAGCCTCGGTGGTTCAGGGGCAAGAACGTGTGCCTCTGAACCGAAGGGTACTGGGTTCAATCTCAGGGTTCTCCTTTCACTTTTTCAGTACAAACTGTAACATTAACATCAACCGAGTTTATGGCATTGTATTTGAGCAAGTTGAATGTCTGCACGTTCCGCCCTTCGAAGGGGGCGTTAATCCGTTGGTCTCGGGTCCCTGCGATGTTGAGCACGTTAAAGATCCCTACCCTCCTAACAGAAAGGCGGGGTTCGGCAAAATTTCTTGGCTAGTGACGTGAAACTGCTCCATGGCGTCGGTGATTGGCCATAGTCGCAGAAATAGTCCGACGTTAAAGAAACAAAACACACACAAACAATAAATTAACATAATTACGCTTTCTTTAACGAGCTATAACGCTAGTTAGTTTTCCCACATAAACTGCCTCCTTGAGAACGAGGTAAATTATGAAAATTTTAAACAAAAGTAACTAGAATTATATACAATTCAAATTTAATCACGAATTCAGCTTGCTAGACCTAAGAAACCATACATCAGTGGTGAAAGGTGTCACGTAGAACAGCACAAACGTACTTCTCAATCTTGATAATACCGGACAGTTGCATGATACTCGAATTCAATGATCTTTATAAGTGACTTAAGTGATTGGTGTATGTTTGGCAGGACTACAGACTAATCTGATATTGCTCACTTCAATATACAGGGTGCCAATGAAATCATTGTCTATGGTTCTCAACTTAAATATAAGAATGAAAATCGGATTACATCATAGACATTTAGGAACGCATCTTTTCTGATACTGGAGACATCCGCATCACAACAGGTTCCATTGGAAGGGACCATGATCTCGAAATTGTAAATACAACACCCAAAATATTTTTACATTCTCTGTATTGGGAGACGATGTGTTCAGAGAACAATAGGGTTTGCAGAATGGGCATTAGTAAGCGTGGAAACATAATTATTAAGAACAGTAAAATAATAAGTAAAATTAGTTTTAGGAAAATTATCTACACTAAGTAATGTAAATATTGCATATAATTGTAGGTCACAAATGTATCGATAACATTGGCATTGAAACGATTACATTGTTATGTAAATAGTAAGCAAGGTAAAATAGCAGCGTACAAGGAGTGCATGACTGCTGAAGTCGGCAATTTAGGAAGGACGTAAACTGATTAAAAAACTGTAAGTAGTATTTGTTGGTAAACATTAAGAGAGTCAATTAAATTGTTAAGATTTAAAGATGCGACACTTGTGATTTTAATTATGTATAAACATTACGAGACTGTTCAATTAAGATTCACTATGTAAACAGTTCGGGTTTAAAATTCATTCAGTTAGTTAGTTCGTAGGCATTGTTAAGTTTAGTGAGTTTATTAAAGTTATATTTACAACGTTACTATGTTTACATTCGCCTAGTTCGACAAGTTTATTCCTTAAGCTATCCTCCGCTCCTTAAACACGATGCCCACCGCGATCTTGATTTTTTTCAGTTATTTTATTATTTGCATCTAGAGTGGGGTGGATGTACTGAAACGAATGCAGCAGACTTACTTTACATGACCAAAGTGCATACATTTTTTCTTCCTTACATAAGTTGCCATTTGCGCATTTCTGTAGTATAGTGTCAATTTTATTTTTTCAGATGGCTTCACAAAAAAAATATCTAAAAGGTTTAAAGCTGGAGACCTTGCATGCCTTTCTATTGCTCATCTTTGCCCAATCCATCTCCCAGGAAAAATATATTTACAGTTATTAGAAGATTGTGCTGATTCAGTGCTAACAGAAATTTGGAAACAAAGTGACCGTTACAATGAAAATGATTTAATATTTCAGCAAGACGGTAACTAGCAGACTATACCATTGCTGTTTGCTTGTGGCTGGAACAGACATTTCCTGATGGATGCAATGGAAATGGAAATCCTTTAGATGTTTCTTGTTGCGGCCGCATAGAAAATAAGATCTACACTACACTTCGAGAATGCGTACATTATTTACATCAACGCATCATCGCAGAATGTCAACAAATTTCATCCGAAATGCTCCACAACGTGGGAAACCGCTTTTAGCAAAACTTGTATTATTGCATGAAAGCTGTAGGTCAACATTTCGAACACTTAAGACATCAGTATACTGTTAAGGTAATGAAAAATAGTGCTTCGGATTGAATCATAAGTTTTACATAGCTGTGATAATCCACTCTCCTCAAAAAGACATTCTCATGAAATGAATTTAGAGTCAATGACTTGATTACAAAGAAAATATTCGTATTCCTGTAGCCATAAACTTCTGAAACGTTATATTACCCCAGTGTTAACGAAAAAATATCAATTTTCCCTATTTATCCCCCTCCCCTTGAAACGATCTTACCCAAAAACAACTCGAACCATTTCTTTGTGGGGTGCTAACTGGATACCAAATTTGAGGATGATATCTCAATTCGTTCGAAAGGTATTGCGCCTACTAACAGACAGATGTACAGACCGACAGACAAAAAATGTTTGTTCCAGAATCAAGTTTCCTACATGGTTTGAGACTTTTTACGCCGTTTTAACACAAAACAAATAAGCAAAATTTTTGTCACCAATCACCCACACTCACACATTCAACCCCCAATTTGATTTCAGCACACAATACCAGATGTTTGATGAAATCGAAGGTTTTCTAATAAATAAACCCTAAAACGTTCATTACTCGAGTTTTAAGGAAAAATGTCAATATTCACCAAATCATCACCCCCCCCCCCCCCATTATTTATCCTCTACCTCCTGGAGCGATTTTACCCAAAAACAATCAGAACCGTTATTTTGTCGGATGCTAACTGTATACCAAATTTGAAGACGATATCTCAATTAGTTCTAAAGTTATCGTGGCTAAAAGCAGACAGACATAGAGACCGACAAGCAAAAAAATCTCGTTCCCAAGTCATGTTTTCTATACGGTTTGACACTTTTTACGACGTATTGACGATGTAGAAGTAATAATGTAATAAGCTTTTTTGTTTTGTTTGGAAGACAACATTTTGAAATGCGTTTCCTTAATAAGCACAAAAATGATTCTCAACAACTGTTTTCAAAAGGAGAATTTAATTTAAAAAAACTCCGAATTTCTGTCGCCAATATTCCACACTCACACATTCAACCCCCTATTTAATTTCAGCACACAATACTAGATGTTTGATGAAATCGAAAGTTTGCTAATAAACAAACCCTAAAACGTTATATTACTCGAGTTTTAAGGAAAAATGTCAATTTTCACCAATACACACCCCCATTTATATTTTATCCCCTGGAGCGATTTAACCCAAAAACAATCAGAATTTTATTTTGTCGGATGCTAACTGTATACCAAATTTGAAGACGATATCTCAATTAGTTCTAAAGTTATCGTGGCTAAAAGCAGACAGACATAGAGACCGACAAGCAAAAGAATGTGGTTCCAAGTGATGTTTTCTATACGTTTTGACATTTTTTACGACGTTTAAGCGAAAAAAAAATGCTGAAATTTTTGTCGCCGATGCCATATAATAATGTAAGAAGCTTGTTTGTTTCGTTTGGGAGAGAACATTTTGAAATGCATTTCCTTAAAAAGCATGAAAACGATTATCAACAACTGTTTTCAAAAAGAGAATTTGATTAGCTTTAAAATGAGGTGTCACTCAATAGCCCTGTCCGCATAAAATTTCAGGGGTGATATTCACCCCCGTTAGAGGTATGAACTGACAGGGTTGAAAATATCGAAAAAACGTTTTCCCCTCAAAATCAAAATTGAGTTGTGCGAGCGTTTTTTTTTTTTTAGATAACAGGAAATATGAAAAAAGGGTTCTGCATCGTTTTTGCTGCGCCACTTTGTATATTAACTTGTCAAGTCTGAATGACAAAATTATTGTGCACTAATTTGTCAAATCTTAAACGAATTTTGATTTGCACAAAAGACCCATCAGGGTTAATAAAATTTAACAAATTGAAAATATTTTATAATTGTATCTTTGGGACAGACTGTATATAAATATTATTCACTCACATAGGGCTTGATCATTGAAAGAAGGATGGCCATAGACAGTTGGTAATGAATTCTGTGGTACACACGTACCTTTCAGCTCTAATCAACGTATAAAGTCAGCACATAAAACAAGAGCTATAGCGGCGTGATTGTCTCGAAGTTTATTTGATTTCAGATTGCGAATGGTTAAATAGGCAAAATTTCAGTAAGAAGTAAGCAAGCTTACCAAGCAGATACAAAAACACTTAATCGATTTTGTGACAGATAAGATTAAAGAGTGGGATGTAATTATATAGAGTTAAAAGTTTGTGAAAAAAGAAAGCAGTGACAGAGGTGTTAGCTGGAGAAAGAAAATCTGGATAGTGTATCAAACTTTCTAGTTTATTAGTGAATTTTCTTAAAAAAATTCACTAATGAGGAGATCCCGACTTTTGAATTTTGAAAAAATTTCTTCAAATGAGCGCTAATTAGGCCCCCCAGAACACATATCCGGGATCGGTTTAAATTTTTATATGTTTATGTATGTATATATATATATATATATATATATATATATATATATATATATATATATATATATATATATATATATATATATATATATATATATTATATATATATATAGGTATCACACCGATAACTCAAAAAATAATAGGCCGATTTTGATTAAATTTGGTGAATAAATTCCTTTTGCAAATGGCTTGGATAAGTTCGTTAGCCAGGAAAATCGGTCCAGGTTTTCCCGGAAAATTTTGTGTTTTCTTTCGAAAAAAATTTATATCTCCGGAATTAACAAAGTAAGGGCAACCAAATTTCATATGCGGATTTATTTCATCATCTTCTCATTAACGAATTTTTTCTACGAAAATTATCTAAAAATTATAGACCGTTAAACCATAAGCTACTGCCACAACATCAAAGAAGGGGTCTATTTGAAATTAATTTCCTGGGAACATTTTAGTAAAATTAAGGTCAATGACGGTTGAAGCTGAAACTTAAGGGTTTGCAGAACACCCTTCTTGTGACATTCTCCTTACATAACCCGTATTTGTTTCAGGTTCTTTGCCTATATGTTACCAATTTTGATGGTTCAAATCGCGACTTTGACGTTTTGCGGAAAACCACTTTTTTTTTAAATACCTATAACTTTTCTGTCTCTTAACTTACAGGTCTAAATTTCGGTACATGGTTCACCTTTTATAACACAAATATGCGTACCAAACTTTGTTGCCCTTGCTTTGTTATTTCCGGTGATATAAAAGTTTCCCGAAAGAAGGCACAAAATTTTTCGGGAAAACCTCGGGCGATTTTCCTGGCTAACGAACTTATCGAAGCCACTTGCAAAAGGAAGGTACTTACCAATTCAAATCGGCCCATTATTTTTTGTGTTATCAGTGTGATACATATGTTCATATATATATATATATATATATATATATATATATATATATATATATATATATATATATATATATATATATATATATATATATATATATATATATATATATATACTTATGCCTATGCGGAAGTAGCTGGACCATTTCGTATACCAAGTGTATAATAGCTGGACCAACCGTGCAATAGCTGGACGTCCAGCTATTAACATGCTGGTATTAATATGTACATGCGTTATTGGCTGGACCTATTTCATGAGAACATTAAAAGTAAAAATTAATGCGCCTGTGCGGTGTTGACAAATGCTCAAAATATTAATTCTATTTAAATATTTACATGTTTTAGTGAATTTTATGTACACTAGGACCGCAAAAAGCATGAGGTTACTAAAGACTTTATTTAATAATAATATCGTCAGGATATTTCTTACGAATTTCTGGATTAAAAATGATTATTGCCTAAGTTACTATTCATGTAATATAGCAAAAAATCTACAGGTGGTTTGTAAAAATAATGTTTTGGAAGAGACAACATATGAATTATTTGTTGATATTTGCAGTAGATGTGCCAAAATCATAAAAACACAAAATGATTACCAAGGCCCTAGTGTATAAGATTGCAAATTATATTTTGTCACCCTTTGCAAAAGTGACAAAAATGCATATGAAGATCGGGATAGAAATTAAGACCTTTCCGAAATATGAATTATTTTTTGATATTTGCAGTATATGTGCCAAAGTCATAAAAACAAAACAAACAAAAATTACCAAGGCCCTAGTGTATAATAAGATACGCAAATTATTTTTTGTCACCCTTTACAAAAGTGAGAAAAATGCATATGAAGATCGGGATAGCAATTAAGACGTTTTCCAAATATTTATTATTTTATCGCATTTGCAGTTAATGTGCCAAAATCATAAAAACAAAAAATTATTACTGAAGCCCTTATGTATGAAAAACCATGCAAATTATTTTTTGTCACCTTTGTCAAAAGCGAAAAAAATGCATATGAAGATCGGGATAGCAATTAAGACGTTTCCGAAATATGAATTATTTTTTGATATTTGCAGTAGATGTGCCAAAATCATAAAAACAAAAAATGATTGCCAAGGTCTTATTGTATAATAAGATATTCAAATTATTTTTTGTCACCCTTTGAAAAAGTGAAAAAAATTCATATGAAAATCGGGATAGCAATTAAGACGTTTTCCAAATATGTATTATTTTTTCGCATGTGTCAAAATCATAAACACCAAAAATGACTTCCAAGGCTCTAGTGTATAATAAGATATGCAAATGATTTTTTGTCACCCTTTGCAAAAGTAAAAAAAATGCATAAACAGATCCGGATAGTAATTGAGACGTTCCTGCAAGATGCATTATTTTTTGACATTTGCAATTTTTTAAACAGGAATCTTTTTTTTATATTTATATTTAAAATCATAAAATCACAAAACTATTACCAAAGCCCTAGTGTATAATACTACAGCATACACAACTCTCAACTCGGACAGTTTTAGAATGAATTGAATATGATTCTATTCCTATTTTTCAAGTTGCAGATTTTTTAACGCGCTAAAATCTAATATACAGTCACAGCATAATAATTGATTGATTATGCTGTGCTACAGTTACTTTTCAATTTTTTCTTAACATATGTTTGACAGGTCAGGTAAAAGCTTTGAAATTTGCAAAAGGAGGGTACAGAAACAGAGCTGTAAAACTTTCTGGGATCAACGTCGTAAAAGCGGTATATCAAAGCCCAAACGTTCTTTATCTATGCGACGCTTTTATATACAAATACATAATATTTGAGAAAAAATGCTAGGTTTAATATTTGAATATTACCAGCCAATACCAGCTATACTAGAGTGACTAACATTAATTAGATTCTCATAATTTTTATGTTGCATTGTTCAAGTATGCAGTACAGCATAAGAAACAGTCTTCTTATGCTATGTAACCAAGATTTATGCCACTAAAAATAAGTTGCACTTTAAACCTAAGTTATAGCAAAAGGTGACAAAAAACAATTTGCATATCTTATTATACACTAGGGCCTTGGTAATCATTTTTGGTTTTTATGATTTTGGCTCATCTACTGCCAATATCAAAAAATAATTCATATTACCGAAACTTCTTAATAGTTATCCCGATCTTCATATGCATTTTTCTCACTTTTGCAAAGGGTGACAAAATATAACTTGCAATCTTATTATACACTAGGGCCTTGGTAGTCATTTTGTGTTAATATGATTTTGGCACATCTACTGCAAATATCAAAAATTAATTCATATTTCGGAAACGTCTTAATTGCTATCCCGATCTTCGTTTTTGTGATTTTGGCACATCTACTGCAAATGCGAAAAAAATTTCGATCTTCATATGTATTTTTTTCACTTTTGCACAAAGTGACAAAAAATAATTTGCATGAGTTATTATACATTAGGGCCTTGGTAATAATTTTGCAGTTTTATGATTTTGCACATTAACTGTAAATATCAAAAAATAAGTCATATTTGAAAAAACTTAGTAATAAGTATCTCGATGTTCAAATGATTTTCTTTTATTTTCCAGAGTGTGACAAAAAATAATTTGCTTAGGTTGCTATACACTAGGTCTTTCGTAACTTATTTTTGTGTCTATTTTTATATTGGGGCCTTGGCTTTATTGTCCAATATTTGTCATTTGGGTACATGTAACCAAAATAACAAATAATACATACTAAAATTTAGTTTTCCTCTATGACTATGTTAATAATAAACGATTGGTTTAGTGTTATTATGTTATTGCAAAACACTTAAGACAATTTCTTTTTTCTTCGGTAAGGTGTAGTAGCATATAGCAATATATGGCTGGCATCTATGGCTAACCATACATTTACTATGTTGAATCCGCTTCACTGATATTGTGATCGCGACGATCCATCCCGCTTTCTGCTGACCCTACGTTTAAATATATGGCTCGGAATTTATGGATAACTTCACGCAAACTTTATCCCAGTTATATTCAGCAAACATGTCTTATCTCTGCTGCATCGAACATGATGCAAATGCAACTATGTGAATCTCAAAATGCAGCGGCTTTCCAGGAAATAAAGCTTTTAAGTTATTTACTTACCAATGCTACTATTTCTACCCCTACGACTTTTTATTTATAATAAAAAATATGTACATTGTTTGCCTAAACCTGCCAGTATAATTTTTTGACAGCTATATACATATAGCGCGAGTTTAAAACATGGAATAAATTCAGTTAATCAGATACAGCTATCTTTTTCCAATAATTCGCAGACATGTCGATAGACATTTTATGTTGCGGTCTTTTCAAAAAATAAAATAAATATCATACAGTGTGTGCCAAATTTAAGGTACGACCTCATCGATATTTTTTTCAAATCCTACCCTAGTTTGATCCTACCCTAGTTTGTTTTTGTTCAATAGGTTTAACCTACACATTAATTTGAAAAAACAGCAGATTTTAAATTTTTATTTATTTATTATTATAAATCTAAAGGAATTTGTAGCACGAATAAGAAATGAATGTTGACTTATTTTCCCAAGATAACCAGAAATGTGTAAAACGAATTTGAATTCCGTTTATACTACTAACAAATAGTCAATCGACAACAACCTAAGCACTTATTAAAGAAAATTGATTTAGGTTATCTATTTTTTATTTCTGTTTTTAAAATAATATAATGTATATTTTTGTGCGAAGGAATATAAACTTGGTGGTTTAGCATAACTTGACATGTACTTTAGAAATAGCCAACAAAACAGTAGGATTGTCGGTTAAACAAATTATCGACGTTATATCTCAAATTTGGGACAACTTCATATTATTAAAGAAAGATCACAGCTTAAAAACCACTAATTGACGTGTTCGCGCATTTGAAAAAGGTGTATTTGATTAACTGAATGTATTCTAAGTAACCAACATGCATTGTGTAATATGGCAGTAATAATGCTGATAATTGTTTATCTTTTTTTGTTTTTGCCTCAACGGCGACGTATTTCTGCGACTATGGCCGATCACCGACGACAGGCAGTACTTTCAACTCACTTTCCTTTAATTTTGGCCGAACCCCGTTTTTTCTATAAGGAGGGTAGGGATATTCAGCGTGCCCAACTATATTCAGCGTGCCCAACTTCGCACGGTATACGGGACTAACGACTTCACGACTCCTCAGTGAATCGGAACCTGCAGAAATTCAACCTGCTCCAACTAAATGATAATTTTACAGTAGGGGCTAAAAAAATGAATGGGGAACGCTGGAAATCGAACCCAGTACCCTTTGATCCAGCGGCATACTTTCCTACCACTGGATCACTCAGGCTTTTTGATAATAATTGTAAAATATCTTTTGCAACAATTGGATACAATAATCTAAAATATATAACTCTATAACACTAAAAGTAGATCTCATAAGTTTATAAAACAACAGTCATTATACACCTTGTCCTATTTTCGAATTAAGTTTTTGTGTTATCTACTAAAAAAAGCAGGAGTTGGATTAATTTTAATTCAAAATACTATATTACAAAACAAAAGAAAAATGTACGAAAGATGCTCTTTTCTCTTAATACCAGGAAAGCCTCTGGCCTTGACGAGATCCCAGCAATTCTTCTCAAAAGATGCGCACCAGAACTTGCTCCTGTCCTGACCTGTCTGTTTTAGACATCTTACAGTAGAGGCATATTCCCTAGTAACTGGAAAACTGCTCGAGTACAACCCGTCCCCAAGAAAGGATCCAAAGTGCTTCCTAGCAACTACAGGCCTATTTCTCTCGTTTCAGTCATCTCTAAAGTGATGGAAAAGTATATAAACACCGAATTACTAAAATTTCTTGAAAAACACAGTCTAATCCACGACAGGCAGTATGGATTCCGTCAGCGCAGATCAACTGCCGACCTCCTTTCCTTTCTCACCCATTCTTGGAACAAGTCTATGAAACTACACGGTGAATGCCAGATTGTCGCTCTAGACATATCCAAAGCATTCGACCAGGTTTGACACGCAGCGCTGCTTAATAAACCTCCGGTCTATGGCCTACCACCAAAACTCTGTACCTGGACAGCAAATTTCCTCTCCAACCGGAGAATTTCTGTTGTCGTGGATGGCCATTCCCGTAAACTGTATCCAATTAATGCAGAAGTCCCTCAAGGTTCAGCTTGAGCCCCTACTTTGTTTCTTCTCCACATCAATGACCTCCTCTCTAGCACATCTAACTCACTTCACAGTTACGCGGACGACAGCACCCTCCTCTCAAATATACAATATTCTAAGCCTGTCTTTTTAACTCAATTAGATGAGGAACGCAGACTCGTGGAGGGTTCTGCCTCTGTGGATCTTCAAAAAATATTATACTGGGGAAGTAGAAATCTTGTACAATTAAACTCCACCAAATCTCAGTCTTGCTTTTTATCTCATAAGAGATGCACCAGCTTTAGACCCATCACAATGAACAACCAAGTTATTCAAAGTAATGAGACCTTTACACTTGTTGGCATATCTGTCGATCGAAATATCAATTGGCACCAACATGTCACATCAATTGCAGAAGTGGCTGCTAAGAAATTAGCTTTCCTCGTCTGGGCTCGCAAATACTTTTCACCAGATAATCTCTATACCTTATATACTTTACAAATAAGGCCATACCTCGAATACTGCTCCCACATCTGGGGTGCCGATGCCGCTTTTACACTCGCTATTCTGGACTCCATTCAGAAGAGAGCTATACGTCTCATCGGTGACACTACTATCAACCAAAGGCTGCCATCCCTTGCCCACCGACGTGCCGTTGGTGACCTCGTTCTCTTTTATAGATATCTGCACGGGCACTGCTCAGATGAGCTTTCTTCCATAGATCCTCCACCTGCTGCCCCCAACAGATCTACCAAGAACAAGCGAATGCACCGTTTTACTATCCAGGTCAATAGACATAGAACATCTTTTTATGCCCGCTCTTTTGTCCCGAGGCCTTCCAAGTTGTGGAATTCCTTGACGACACGTTTTTCCTTCTCCTCAGAACCTCCAAACCATCACGTCCAGAATTAACAAGTTGCCTCTTTCCTCCTTCTCGACACCCACGGCACGATAGTATTTAGGCTGTAAGCCCTCGTGGTGTGTTGTTGAAAAATTAAAAAATAATAATAATAACCCTTTAAGTACGTTACGCCCCAACATCTACTATAATTACTGAAAATAGTCCAGGATCAGTTTGACTGACTTATTAATTTAGACACCATATCGATTTATAAATTTCGGTCGGAATGTTTTTTGAGAATTAACTTTGGCAGAAAATTTTTAAAACAAGTTTCATTTCTTAAGCAGACTAAATAGTTGTAAGTTTTAAATTCCCAGTGCTTTCTTTAGACAGACCTACAATATGTTTTGTTGATGTACTCATTAATCAAATGACCTTGTGGTTAGAAAACATTTTATGTCCGAATTTTCTTAAAGGGTTTCTTAAGCAATTACGGAGCAAGGGGGTTGGGTACTGCCCACTAGACGATGTGCGTTAACTAAACGTTTATTATGAGGCTACTATAACAGTTAAATTATGTAAGTACATATATTTATAATCTCGGAACCAAGACACCCTACAAAAAGGCATTATGGGAGCCGAGACTATAATGTAATGTGTGGGAAGTGTGATCGTTGCATTTTGTATTATAAAATACATATTTTCGTGTCGGATGACTCCACCCCTGTTAGATGGGATTTTATGGGGTGCATAAAATTTAATTTGCAAAAATTTATATTCTAAGGTAAAACATTTAAAATGATCAAAAATTTAAAACAATTACATTAATAGATCAATAATTCGATGAAATTCAGAAAATATAACATATAACATGGTTATTCTTTAGGCAAAGGAAAAGCCTTTTGTTTGCTGCATTTTCGTTAACCTGTACGGAAATTTAAATATCAAGTATTTAAAGTTAACAATAAACAATGATTATGAAACACCCGTTAAAAGTAGCTTCCGCAGTATACACTCTATCACTGTTGCACTTCTTACTATAAGCTTAGCATAAACAATATGCTACTGTTTTCCTCTAGGTAAAGGAATAATGTCTTCAATTTCTGCGTCTTCCTTAAAGTAATTTTTTAATTTTTAAAATTTGAATAAACCAAGTTTATTCTTAATTGTACTTATCAGTGCTCATCACAGGTTCCAATCTTCACCCATTGTACAAAGCTAATTTCTATGATCATTGTTTCACAGCAGCACGACAAAGATGGGGTTTTCCTCAAAGAGAAGCAGTTAAGGAGACCATTATAAGACATTTAAAGGACGGAAGCAACCCCTCGATAGCTGAATGTGAACTTCTGATTGAGAATTGTCCAGTGTTAAACAAACGAACTCTCCAGTCTCTAAAACCTTACATTTCTAGTAGCACGAAAAAAGACAGACAATATGATAAATATTTCTTTTTAGCTATATTAAAATAAAATAACATAAAAATACATCAATGACTATTTATATTACATTTTACAAATTTGCCTACTTTGTACAAATTTTCTTCTACTAAATTCCTGAGTTCTCCACTTTTTCTGCATTTTCTATTTATTTACGACAACTATTTTCACTGATTTATCAGGTTCAATTCAAACCATAACACAAGAATTGTGTTTCATATGTAACTTATGCAAAAGCTTTGGTCATCATAGTTTTGTTAAGAGTTTGAATTATGTTACTTCCATTATGAAAACAGATCACATGCAATGTATTCAGATCCAGATAACTAATTACAATAATTTTGTTTTCTAGGAACTCAATGTATTACATTTTGAGATAAAACACGTGTGTTTTTAGACAAGACTGTCACAAATAAATTTTTTTACACAATTTATTTAATTTAAAATAACTGGTAAAAAATTACAACACAAAATTTGTCTTTTATCATTTTTCTGCTTTATCACACCGGTGTGATAATTTATGTAGGCAAATAATTTAAAAATAATTTGTAATCACTTTTTATAATTTTAATATTATTCACGAAGTGCTTCACTGTAAAACTGTCAAGGTAAAGAGAATAAATAATGTATTAATTAAAACATATCATCTTTGTATACTAGCACGCAGACCTTAAAACCGTAATGCTACCTGTTTAAGCGTACAACATAAAATTAACCAGAAAACTTTTATATATCCTACTAAAAAGTGCGGCAACACTGTGAGGTTAGGTCCAGCTACTTCCTTTTGGACATATCAATTTTTATGGCTGAAATGTCCAGCTACTTCCTTATAAACATATATAAATCCCAAGAGGGAAAGGTCCAGCTACTTCCGCATAGACACAAATATATATATATATATATATATATATATATATATATATATATATATATATATATATATATATATATATATACAGGGTGATTGATTAGTAGGTAAAGTCCAGTATATTTTATGTCTTTTGACATATCAAAGTAAAAATTGGGAAGATCTTAGCAAGCATTAAGCTTCATATTCTAAATTTAGTTACAATGCTACAGGGGGTTTCGTAACGCCTTGCCAGTACAAAGTTTTATATTTTTAAATGAAACACCCTGTATTTTAATTTAAATTTGAAATCCCCTTCACTTCCTCACTACTAGAATTTAAGGTTGTAATATATGTGTTGTAGGTGTTTAAAGCGTTATAACCAATTTTCCATGAAAATAGTAACAAGTTCAGCGCCCTATATAATTTAAAAGGAGTACAAGAACAGTGATATATTGCAGCCGTGGCTTTTTAATTATTTTTTAGATTTATAAAAATGATTGATATTGTTAATTTTCATTAAATCGATTGTTGAGTGTCAAAACACAAATTCATTATTCTGTTTTTTTTTAATTTACCACTCTGTATATTATATAACTATCGCAAAGTACTATCATTATACTTTTTTTTTTTTGGTAAGCATTCCCAATACCCAAAATGATTAGTTTTTGTTATTTTCCTTTTTCTATGCAAAGTATCGACTGCCATGATTTATTTGCCAAAAACTGACAGTTTATCATTATTGTTACTGAATTCCAGTGGTGGTTCATCTGTTGCTAATTTAAATAATCTAAAGTAGGCCAAAGATGAATTTTACTCGCGATGAAATGATAGATATGATGTGGATATTGGGAGAATGCAAGAAAAACATCTTACTATCAACCAGAGTTTACTATCAACGTTTTGCTGAGAGGCGATTCTATGCATGCAGAAGGGGAAGGAAAGCTTCCAGGATGAAAAGGGTTTTTGCTTCCTCAGCCAAAAACACGGGGGGTTCTCCTTGCCCTTGTGTATGGATACAACCGCCTTCAAAGCATAAAGCACAGGAAAAATTTCTTCGGAGCAACCCCCTAGAAAGTCACGGGACCTCTAGCGAATATGGATGTTGTACGTGGTAGACAGAGTTTAAAGGAGGTATTGCTGCAAAATGTGAAAAAATTTTTTTTTTCAAAGTCCGATTAGGTGTTTTTTTCAGCATTATCTACTCATATTTCCTCCCCGCCCAGCATCCTTCTGCATTCTTGGTCCCTTAACTTTCTTGGGGGTTGTTCGCAATACATTTGTTTTGTGGTTTGTGCATCCAAGGGAGGTTCTAAGCATCTTTCTGAACAAAATTCTAAAAGCTCCGCGTGCGGTAAACTGCAAATTTACCGAAATTTAATTCCATTTCGTCGCTTATAATGTATTTTTCAGATAATATAGAATACACCACTAAACTAAATAAGTTCGCTTGCATTTTCACTTCTTTTCTATATTCATATTACATATATCAGAACAATGTCAGTATAATTAAGGTCCGGCCCTTAATTAATACATTGTGGCAACACAAACTTTAAAAATAGAGAAGTTATTTAGAGCGCGTTCACAGTCATAAACTTGATTTCATCATGACGTCACAGTAATGATACGTATTATATTATATATTCTGCTCATAAAAAATTACTTCTAACTGTATGCACACGAAAATCAGTAAAATACATTTATAAAATCTATAAAAATAACAACACTTTCTAAAAAATATACCCTCTACACGTTTCCACTGCACTGACTGCCAAAATACTTTTACATTCTTATTATGAGGATTAATTATAAAATTTTAAGCACTAAATGGCGATGTTGAGTTATTTATTATTACATTATTTTTATAATCATTCGTGGCAAATATTTTTCAGTTTTTGGTTATTATTGAGAAGTTTTTCTACTTGGTCCAACAAAAATGTTTGCTGTATACTTAATGGGATTTGATGCATTTGTCATTCAGAAGTTGGTCCTTTCTATCAACTACATTGATCCACTGCTTAGCTCTGCAATTAGATTGTATTTTTCGCTGGAATTCTGCTAATTCTAGGGTCTTCGGTAATAGTTGCAATAAATTAATAATGCTTACTTACAGCAGGTCATCTTTCGGCAAATTGAAGAACGGTATATCTCGCATGTTGTGTTCATTTATTTAACATGGATCACTTATGCAATATGAACCACGGCTTATTTTTAATTCACACAAATAACACAATCACTACTTATTCTTACAAAATTTATCGCAATAATTCAAGGCAGATGGTTAGGTAAGATCATAATATAAGTAAGCTTGAACTTTGACTTTCGACACCAAAAGTCATACAAAATCAGGTAGCTGTACGGCTGGTAAGAAAGGCATCGATAATTGCAATAGTAGTATACATTTAAAGCAATAGAGGGTTTTAGTGTCGACACGGTCGTCGCGTTACAATGGAGTTCCAGCACGAAAGCTTTCTGAGAACGTTGTTAGATAGATTAAATTAGGATTGGATGTATAAATTAAAAATCATGAGAAATGGGTAATTATAAATTTACAGATATTACTGCAGCTTTGGGGTACGGTATTTTTAACTAACTGATAAAATAAAATGTTATAAAATACTTTCTTGATTATCAGAAGTTGAGAAAATTTGAGATGTTTATACATGAAAGCTTTAACTATATCAAATTTCTGAAGATCTGCAAGTAAGAGCTGCACACCGACATCTTGCAATGATTGTAACTTTCGTTGCTGAGATTTTTATCTACGATCTATATAAATAGCATAGCATTACATGTAACGTCATCTATGTCTTTGTCCAGCATGGTAGATATTGAATTACGGAATTTCAAGTGATGTAGAGAATTATATATATATATATATATATATATATATATATATATATATATATATATATATATATATATATATATATATATATATATATATATAAGCATTCCAACAGACATTGGATATGGGTTCCAGGGGCCCTACTTCTCGCTCATTCAAAGAAATTTTCCGAAAGTCTTACCATCAATACCACTCTATTAGTGAATTTTCTTAATGAAAATTCGCTATAAAAAAAAAAGATTTATGTGTTATAATTCTAAAAGTTATGGAATTTCGCTACCATAACGCATATGATGTGCCTAGACTTTTTAAATTGATAAACTACTTTGACAACGATGACTATTAGCGAAGTAAATGATTTAACAGTATTGGTTGGAACGTTGGTATATGTGTGAATTCTTAAAGAGGACAAATTTGTTTTTCTCTGCTTAGGATGCCAACTCACATGGGAACAAAAAAGTCAAGGTTGACAACCTGACGTTAGTTGGGTCTCCAAAAAGCCACGTTGGCCAGATCTGTAGTGAAATCGTTAGATCAGTGGGAAGAAAATTACCAAATACTTAGTGAGTAAAAAGTTTGTAACTTATGGGCCACCTGTGATTGTCGAAATAATTTCTATAAGATGCAGCTAGAGATACCCTATAATTAACGTAAATAATTGTTTCTCGTAACTTGTATAATCACAGTAATATTGTGCTTTACAGTAGAAATGCGTCACCCGGTATATATGTAAACAGATAAAAACTGAAATTAACCCAGGATATGGGTCCTAGAGGACCTAGTTCGTGCTCATTTGAAAAAATCTTTTTAAAATTCAAAAGTCGCAGTCTCGTCATTAGCGAATTTATTTTACGAAAATTTTGCTAAAAATTATAGAGAATTAAACCATAAACTCTATAACTAAAACCAATGCTAAAGCACCAGAGAAAGGATCTATTCAAAGTCAATTTTCTGGAAACATTTTACTGAAATAATGGATAATGATGGTTGAAGCTGAAAAGTAAGGATTTGTAAAACACATTTCTTGCGACATTTTCGCTACATAGCCCTGATTAGCTTTAGGTTCTTTACCTAAAAGTTGCCGATTTTTGACACTTCAAATGGCGACTTTGACGTTTTAGGAGGAAAAGTTGTCAAATGTCAAAATATTTTTTTTTGGCATTTATTGACCTTTTCGCGCCAAAAGACCTAGTCTGTTACATACAATAGATTTTGTTGTCGACATAAAATAGTTTTCTTTTGTCCGTTTATCTGGTCATCAAAGGCACCCAATTTTTTCTTCCTCAAATGCCTGAAACTTTTTTTCTTTCACCCTATAGATCTAAATTTTGTGACATAAACCAGTATAACAAATTTGGTTGCCCTATCTTTGTTATTTCCGAAAATACAAAAATTTTCCAGAAGAAAATTTAAAAGAAAGGTACACATCAAATTTAAAGCAGCGAAACCTGTTACAGAGAACACGAAGATTTATGAAGCCAGAGAAATAGTCTCTACGTCTATATTTAGTATGGAACGGTTTCACCAAGTAAGGGCAACGACAACTAATTAATAATCCCATGTTCCGTGTACGTCTCATCGTATGTAATTATATCAAAAGGCTATTGCAGGCATACCATAGGGCTGTTTATTTCACATTTAATTATCTATTAGTGTCAAGAACTTGAATGATATACTTGATGTAAGCTTATTAATATTATCTAGGCAGATACATCGGTGAAGAGGACGTTGAATTTTTATAACGCGTGGTGGAATGCACTTTACCAAAACGTAATCTACATCTCCTATAAAACAGATCTCTAGCATTTTCAGTCCAATATCTTACATCTGTGAGCATAAATTTCCGCTCTTATCTTCGTCGCTACTAGATTGAGTCCACACATCAACATGACACGTTAAACGTACGATTTCCTATCCCTATATTAATTTACACTACCATTGTGAAAGTAATTTATATAAAATATTCCAGTAAGACTCCACTATCTGATAATATTATCGGAAACCAGGACCTTATATGCGCAATAGTGAGTTAATTAATGGCTACGATAATTGGGATATGAAGCGAAATCTTCTATAATTTTAACGAGATAGTTTGATTAGCGTTAATAGATAGTAGTTGAATTCTTTAGAACGATTATCCTACCAGTAAATATTTTAATTACATTTTTGGTTTACATAAAAGGGCAATTATTCTATCTACAAAACTATTTATGTTGCTTAATTAAATAGGTTCTTATAAACGATGGAATAAAAATATGGGACCTAGATGGAATAATCTTTCTTAACTCAAGAGTCTGATATCCAGTTTCACAAATCTTGATTGAATATTTAACGGCCGCTTAGATAATCAAGGTTTAGGACGACCAATCACAGACTATGATTCGGGTTTTTGCCATGACAACCAAATAACTTGAAGCTGTGATTGGTCATCTGAAGCCTCTACTAACTAACCGGCCGTTACATATTGAATCTAGCTTTGTGAAACTGGCCATTAGAATATCAGAAATTATGTATAGGTCTCATTTAAAAAAATTTGTCATAAGGCTTTTAGATACATTATGTGTAATGGGTGACACACAAGCACATAAAGCTGAGATAGGTCTGAGCAGGGCAAGTGCATTATGGGAACTCTAGAAGACAGTTTTTACCAAATTAAGAGTCTGCAATGTTTTCATGTTGATTTATAAGCCGCTCCTAACATTAAAATGCAGGGTTGCGGTGCTATCGGGGCGGCAAGGCCGCGGACGAGCCCTGAGGGAACAAAAAAAAAACATTAAAATGCTCCAGAACCTACAAAAGATGACTATCACACCGAAAGTTAGTAGTGCGCATATAGGATGGTCCAACAATGCGTTCTAGTTCAATATCTCCTTTATTGTTCAATAATAATAATAAAAACTCTGGGCGCAGCAAGTGCGTTATGGAAGTGAATTTTCATTAAAATGTTTTTAATTACAAATATATCGCTCTAATGCGAGCAGGCATCAATTTGGTTACCGGTATAACCTATATAGTAGGAACGATGTAACATATTTTATCAAAATAATTATTTGAAAATGTACAAAACTTTTCCGAAAATAAACTTTAAATGTTTCCGAGAAAACTGGTCTCCTAGCCAATGAACCTAAGGTTAATAGCAAATTGCGTTAATGAAATTTAAAATATTTAATGAAAATTCGCAACCAAAACGCCCTTGCTGCGTTCAAACAAAAATTTTCCGAAAATAAAGTTAAATGTTGGTTTCCTAACCAACAAAACTTACGTTAATAGCAAATTGAGTTATTGAAATTTGAAGGATTTTCTACCAAAACGCACTTACTGCGTCCAGATTTTTTTCTTACAAACATGCATCATATTTCGATAAAAAATGCTAAAATGCAGTAACGAATTTGTTCTACAAAAATTAGCTAAAAATTATAGACCGTTAAACCATAAGCTTCACTAAGCCTACAGCGAAAGCATCAACTTAACTAAACCGACAGCCAAAGCATCAGAGAAAGGGTCTTTTTGAAATGAATTTTATGTAAATATTTTAGTACAATGAAGGGTAATGACGGTTGAATCTGAAACTTAAGGGTTCGCAGAACACTCTTCTTGCAACATTTTCTTTTTACAATCCGTATTTGTTTCACGTTCTTTGCCTAAACAGTGCCAATTTTGACATTATAATTTGCGAGTTTAACGTTTCGAGGAAAACTCCAAAACTTTTTTGTCCTTAAACTTAGAGACCTAAATTGGTACATGTTTCACCCCTTATAGTACAAATACGCGTACCAAATTTGGTTGTCGTCACTTTGTTGCTTCCGGAGATATGAATTTTTTTAGAAAGAAAATATATATATATATATATATATATATATATATATATATATATATATATATATATATATATATATATATATATATATATATATATATAAACACGGATCTCCCCATTAGTGAATTTTTTAAAGAAAATTCACTAAAAAAGAGAATTTGAATCACCAACGACTTATGGGCCAGCCTGTAATTGTAGACATCTTTTTTACGATGTAGCTCAAGACACCCTATAAATAATGTATACAATTATTTTTCGTATCTTGCATAATGACGGATATATTGAGCTTTAAAGATTTTTTACAAAAATTCGACAACAATGATATACCATTAAGCGATAAATTCTACAGCCAACACTACTGCCAAAGCATCAGAGAAAGGGTATATTTCAAATGAATTTTCTGGGAACATTTTAATAAAATGAAGGACAATGACGATTGAAACTAAGACTTCAGGCTTTGTAAAACATTATTCTTGAGGCATTTTCCTTCAATAGCTCATATTAGTTTCAGGTTCATTGCCTAAATATGATGAATTTTGACGTTTCAAATTGCGATTTTGACGTTTTGAGAAAAACCCAAATTTATTGTTTTTTAAATGCCTGTAACTTTTTTGTCCTTCAACCCACAGAGCTAAATTTTGGTAGGTAACTTACATATAATAATATAAACCCGTGTATGAAATTTGGTTGCCATTACTTTGTTAGTTCCGGAGAAATAATTTTTTTAATTTTTTTTTTCGAAAGAAAACACAAAATTTCCTGGGAAGATCTCGGCGGATTTTCCTGGATAACGAACTTATCCAAGCCACTTGCAAAAGGAAGGTAGTCACCAAGTTTTATCAAAATGGGTCCATTATTTTTTTAGTTATAGGTGTGACACATATATATATATATATATATATATATATATATATATATATATATATATATATATATATATATATATATATATATATATATATATAAACATATAAAGTCTGAAACCGACCTCGGATTTGGGTTCCAGGGGTCCTAATTAGCGCTCATTTGAAGAAATTTTTTCAAAATTCGAAAGTCGGGATCTCGTCATTAGTGTTTTTTTTTTAAAGAAAATTTACTAAAAAATTGGAACAAAAGTTGCTGTACTAACGTTAGAGACAAAATACAATTATCATTGTTTACTTTTAGTTTTTATTTACTCTTCATCTCGTATATGGAAAATTTGAGGTAAATGAAACTACATAATATCATGCAGTAGTTAAAGTATGCCTATAAACAGCCTGGACGCAGCAAGTGCCTTATGGTAGTGAATTTTCATAGAAATGATTTGTCAGAAAAAAAAAACTTTTTTTTCTTGTAACATATAAATCTAAATTTTGGTTTGTATTTTACTTTTTATATCGTAAACCTACCTACCGAATTTGGTTATCATATCTTTTTTATTTTTTGAGATAAAATTTTTTTTCGAATGAAAACTCAAAATTTGCCGGAAAACCTTGTCCGATTTTTCTGACTAACGAACTGATCCAATCCATTTACGAAATGAAGATACGTGCCAAATTTTATCAAAATCTGCCTATTATTTTTTGAGTTATTGGTGATATATATATATATATATATATATATATATATATATATATATATATATATATATATATATATATATATATATATATATATATATATATATATATATATATATATATATATATATATATATATATATATATATATATATATATATATATATATATATATATAAACATATAAAAATTGAAACGGACCCCGGTTATGGGTTCTAGGGGTCCTAGTTCGCGCTTATTTGCAAATTTTTTTTCTAAATTCAAAAGTCGGGATCTCCTCTTTTCTACGAAAATTCACTAATAGCGTAAATTATTAAAATTTTAATTTAAAAATTTTGTATTGTTTATATTTATTAATTTCATTTCCAAAAAGCATGAATACAGCAATAGTAAATAAGTGTTGAAAAGAGTTTAGGTGAAGCAAGTGCGTTATGGTAGCGAATTTCCGTAAAAATATTCTAAACGGTAATAATTCAATTTCCCATTAAACTAGAATCTTCAGTTTTGATACATACTAAAACCTATATAAAAGCAGCCAGGGTATTAAATTTTAAAAATAACACAATGAACTTCACAGGCAACGACAAATTTGTCTTAGAGAACCATTTTTGTTATTTTGTTTGCAGGAACTGTTTCTATTGAGTTGGATAAAACGGATGATCCAAGCGACTAATAATGAAAAATACCTGCCACGTTTATAATTTGGCAGGTGTATTCATTTTGTAAATAAAAATAAAATTTTCGGTAAAAATATAGATTAGCACCTTGTCGCCTTTTAGAAAAATTCAGAAACATGCATAGGTCTTCTTCTGGATGCACAAACCACAAGAAATATTTCTTGCAAAAAGCCCCCAAGAAAGTTGCGCGACCAGATGTCAATAGGGGTGTTGGGCGGGGAATATAAAAAGTAAATGTGAACGCAAAGTGCGAAAAAACCAGCTTAGTTGGACCTCTATAAGCTGCCTTTGTCTCATTTTGCAGCTATACCTCCTTAAAATTCTGTTTATCCCGCCCAGAACCTCTATATTCACCGCAGGTCCCGTAACTTTCTTTAGGGTTGTTCCCAAGAAATTTTACTGTTTACATTGTTCCTGTTTAAGCATTGAGGGTGGTTGTAGGCATGCAGATGTGCAAGAGAACCCCTGCGACAAAGCAGCGAACCAAGATTTTCAATTTATGTTTAATTTGTTACCCCATTTGTTTAAAATATGTTTCCAAAAATGAAATATAGGTTGCCTTGTTTGTCAGTCGTACATAGAGAACTATAATATTTCATCATTTTCAAAAAGTCTGAATACAGCAACAGTAAATAAGTGTTGAAAAAGGTCTGGGTGCAGCAAATACATTACGGTAGAGAACTTTTGTAAAAATATTTGAAATCCCATAACTCAATTTCCTATTAAGCTAGAATCTTCAATCTTGAACCACAGTAACTCCTATGTAAGGGCAGCGTGGGTACTAAATTAAATAAAATTAATATAATGAGCTTCGCAGAGAATTAAAAGTTGGTTTTAAAAACTTTTCTTGTTGTTTTGTTTGCAAAAACTAGTTTAATTGGGTTGATTGAAGTAAAACTGTCCAAGCAATTAAAAGGAAAATACCTGCCATACTTGTGATTTGGCAGGTACAGTCCATTTGTAAATAATTATTTTTCTTCTAGAAAACTTTTGTGACTTTAATGAAATTTGTAAGACAATTTTTTAAAGACACTTGCAGTACTTACATATATCTCTACCAAATTATAATTTTCTAGCTCCATAGAAAATAGAAACTTCTTCAAATAGTAACTAAGTGGGGTCTCCCAGGTCCATTTAAATTTAAATAATTAGTTTTGATAATATACCTTACTAATAGTGTACAATTCTTATGAAAATTAATTACTATAATGCACTTGCGTCACGAACATTTTTTCGAGTTCCTCTTGTTTTGCCGATTCATCGACTGCATGGGGTTTATACAGATTCGTTCAAAAGTTATGGCCACTTTTCTAAAATATCAGAAGCACATTTGATGGTCTGTATATTCACTAATGTGTCAGAATACAATATTCTATCATGTCAAAATCTTGAAAAAGTGTTCTTCTTTCAACTTTAATGAATACAGAAATAATTCCTTGAAAACAGTATATATGATGAGTAAAAACACCTGAGTCAAGTTCTCTCGAGAAACTCAAATGGAACATCCTTTGTATTATAATCAATTTCGATACATCAACAAATGTTCTTTCAGTATAGAGAAATATTGCCTATACCTAGAATCAGTATTTACTGAGATATTGGGTGTTTTTTAAGAAGAAAGGTAGATTTATACACAGGAACGAATTAGTGTATTATTTTTGAAACACCTGTAAACAGTTTTCTATCTATACTCCTCTCGGTTTGATTATTAATCGTCTGTTGGGGCATATGAAGAATTATAATAAGATTTACGGTCACTACTTCTCAAAACCTAGTACTTATTCGGACGTGGTTTTATTATTTCAGAAAACTTGCAACTGTCGGCTTGTTTGTATTGTTACCAATGTACAAAAGCATAGAGCAAAAATATTCCCCAGATAAAAATAATAACCATAAAAGAACATTTTAGTGGAAAAATTTTACAAGTTTAAATTAAAGACCATTCGATTTAGTCATATTAAAATAAAACTTAAATCTGAAATTAAAATGTATCAAATCACGGAAAATTGCGATAACAACGATATAACAACCACCATAAAACAGTGACAACTAGTTAACTGAGTGTTCTAAATGATCACTATTTTGTTCAGGACATAAGTTTAAGCGAGTGTCAAAGGGATAATTAGCGTTTCGTAATACACTTAAATTGATATTATCAAATACACCATGGATTCTTGCCTTCATATCTTCTTTTGTCGACGGTTGTGTTTGATAAACTAAATTTTTTACATAACCCCATAAAAAGGAGTCCATTTTTGTTAGATCAGGTGACCCAGGCATTCGGCCGTCCTTTCCCAAACCAGCGTTCTGGAAAATGTTGGTTAAGAAATGCTTGAATGTTAGCTGTATGATGAACTGGGGTACCGTCATCCATAAACCACATATGATCACGTATTGTAACCGGCAGTTGGTCTAATAATGGTCCAAGGTCTTCTCTTAGAAACCGAACATATCGCTGTGTGGTGAGCCGTTCTTCAAAGAAATGGGGACCGATGACAAAATTTCCAATAATTCCACACAGACGTTAAGACACCACCTATTTTAACTAGTTGTGCGAGTAAAGTGAGGGTTTTTAGTAGAATAGTAGTGAAAGTTATGTCTGTTGACATGTCCGTTCTAATGAAATGTTGCTTCATCAGTGAACAACACAAAGTTGAAGAATCTTGTATATCTTTGGATTTGTTGCTGTGCCCAGTGACAAAATAATAGTCTCCTTTGATGACCATCATTGGACAGTTCTTGGAAGAGTTGAATATGGTATGGGTGAAATTTTTTTTAACGTAAAATTCGTAAACCAGATGTCTTACTGATATCAACTTACCTTGCTATTTTTCTTGAGCTCTTATGAGGTTCTTCTATCACTTTCAAATTTACTATTAACTCTTTCTCTTCGTTTAAAACAGGCTTGCTTTTCTCAGTTTTCTTGTATCCTGTGTTCTCCGTTTCATAAAAACGTCGCATCAGTCTTTCAAAAGCGCTCTGTGTGATTCTCTTCTATTAGGATATTTTTCATGACAGATTTTTGTCGCGAATAAACACTTTTTGTTACTTGCTCCTAACACATAAATCACAATAATCATTTCTTGTCGAGAGTCATTCATTTTAGCGTCTTGTTATAAATCAAATACGAGACAATAACTACTTGATAGTTTAAGTTAATGTTTGACAAGTAAGTCAATATATTGTTTATTTTGTATAGTTACGGTATAATACACTAATTCGTTTCTGTTTATAAATGTACCTTTTGTTAAAAAACACCCAATATCTCAGTAAATGCTGGTTTTAGCTATAGAGGATACTTCATAAAACTGGGAGAACATTAGTTGATGTATCAAAATTGATTATAATATACAGGACGTTCCATTTGAATTTCCGAGAAAACTCGACTCTAGTGTTTTTACTCACCCTGTATACTGTTTTCAAGGAATTCTTTCTGTTTTGATTGAAGTTGCAAGAGGAATACTTTTTCAGATTTCTGGCACGATAGAGTGTTGGATGCGGACATATTAATGAAGATACAGACCGTCAAATGTGCTTCTGATGTTTTAGAAAAGTGGCCATAACTCTTGAACAACTCTGTATAGACCCCAATACACTGCATGAATCGGCGAAACAGGAGGAATTCAAAAATGAAACAATATACAGGGTGTACCATTTAAAAAGAGTTAAGTTTTGGTTGTATCTTACTTATGCAATACCCTGTATATGTAAAAATAATTTTAGTTTGTAGCTAACGGTAATACCTGCAACTTTCGTTTCAAATTTTTTGTTATAATAATAATATTAATAGGTTTATTCCAATATAGGAAATCCTAATACATACAAACAAATTAACATTTAATCATACATGTGCTCTCAACATCAATAACTGAAAAAGTTTCCTCCTAAATAGACCCAATGTACCACAATTTCTCAAATCATCAGATAAGCTGTTAAACTCGCTGATACCTCTAAAAACACTGACTTCATTGCTCCGTTTGTATAGGTTCTATATATGTGCAGACCATCAGCACCCCTTGTATTATATTGGTGAATGTCTCTGGTAAACACCAGAAATGAATCGAAATAGGCTGGCAACAGATTCTTCGCAAGTTTAAAAACAAATATCATCCTTAAATAGTACAGTATATCTGCAACGCATTGCCAGTTCAAAGTCGCCACCGTCAATGTTGTAGGTGCATATCTGCTCACTTTTAAGACAATTCGCATTACACGATTCTGCAGTTTCTGTAACACACTCAGAGAATTCAGATCCATCACGTGAAGCAAGGTAGCACAGTAATCAAAATTAGGTTGTAACAGTGTGCGATACGCCGTGATACTAGCATACACTGACAAATTGTGACTGAGCCTGCTAGACAAACAAAAATTTTTCCATATTCTCTTGCTTATGTACTCAGAGTGACTCTTAAAGCTAAGTACCTCATCCAAAACAAAACCTAAATATTTCATTTCTTTTACAAATTCTATCCTTTTGTTTCCAATAATCAAAGTTACATTATTACAATCTATCTTCTTTAGCCTATACTTACTACCCAATACCATAGCTTTTGTTTTGTTCGCATTCAACCCCAGTCTGTTCACATGCAGGTATGCAGCAAACCTATCAAGAACTTCATTCATCCTTGTAACCATATTTGCAACATTGTCTCCAGTGCAGGCAATCAATGTGTCGTCAGCAAGCAAACTTATATATTCAAAATCTCTAGTGAAATTAATATCATTCATGTAAATGATAAAAAGTAGGGGTCCAAGTATACTCCCCTGAGGAACTCCAGTGCAGCACACCACCTCATCTGATATTTCTTTCTCTAAGCTGGTCATCTGTATCCTGCCCGTCAAGTATTGCCTCAGCCATCCTAACACATTTCCACCAATACCATAATATGCCAGCTTCCGCAGAAGAATATCCCTGTCGATTGTTTCAAAAGCTCTCTTAAGATCAACAAACATAGCTAGTATATATTTCCCTATTGCTTCCTTCCACTTAGAAATGGTCAGCTGCAAAGTAGTGTCGCAAAAATGATGCTTTCTAAACCCAGACTGATAACCAACAAACAGTTAGTTTTTCTGAAAATAATACATTAACTGGCAATATACAAAATGTTCCAATAGCTTCTCAACACTCGACAGAGTATTCACAGGGCGAACATCTTTCTCTCCCTTTCGAATTTGTATAATTGTACTGGACTTAAGGGCCTCCGGAAAAGCACCATATTTAAGTGAGACATTAATAAAATTCAAAATTACATGACCAATCACTCCAAAGGTTACTCTTAAAAACTCTGTGCTGAGGATCTCTGTGATTCTACCTTTTTTCATAATGTTTATATATTTATTCAGATCAGCCAGAGTCACAGGCTCAAAGTCAACAAAAGAACATGCAACCAAGGGATCACCCTCACGAGGCCAAGGACAACCCACTGGAATTGAATCTACAATCACATTAATACTATTTATAAAATATACATTGAATTTTGCACATGCCTCCTTTCTCGTTGCTGCAAAAGAAACCCTACATCACAGCCGAAGTTGAAATCCAGAAAGTTCACCGCATCACCTTCAGCTTTGTACAGGGTCTTTAGTGTTTTAAAATGTCCTTCGAATGACCTTTATTTGAGTCAATTTTCCTTTAAAAATATTTCCTTTTTTATCCTTTAGCAGATTTACAAAATCGTTCCTATAGAACTTGTATTAAATAATAAAGGAGATATTAAACTTAAACGCACTGTTGAACCACCCTGTATTATGTGAAACAGCCAAATGGAATAAATTCTGTATTTGATTTATTGTGTATATTTATAAAGAAAAAATTCCAAAGCACGTCAATTTTAGGTTAAAATATGATATCCTGTCACCCATACATTCAACTTTCTTGGAGTGAGAGTTGTACCCACAAAAATTTAAATGGGAAGTGGGGGCTTGTAATACCTTATTTCAAACACATGTTCATTTAACATTCAAAAATGCTATGGTTTTAAAATTTATTTAAAAATTAATAGTAAAAAAAAGAAATTCATCTGATTGACGAACTTGGCTACGACACACTAAAAATTAATAACTAATCGCGTTTGATTCTTGATAATGCGAAGAAAAAAACAATAAAATACATCAATATTAATGTAGTAGATGTTTAAAATGCAAGCCTTGAACGTCTTAGCAGCATTCTAATTGCAAATAAAAATATCTTCTAACGTTAATCAACATCTGAGGTGACTAACCTAATCGCAGTCGTTATTCTTCATCTTAAGTCAGTAAGCATCGCATGTTTTAGTTTTTGTATACCATTATTTTTACATATCTCTTAAGAAGAAATCTAATAGCGTGAGATCGGGTGATCGTGCTGGGCATTCTAGTGATCCTCGCCTCCCTCTCCACCGATTTGAAAATATTAGTTCGATGTACTGCCAGGCATTTGTCAATGTGCTGGTGCTCCGTACTGCTGGAACCCTATCACATTCTCTAGAACATGTACATATAGGTTTTCTCTATCGAAATATAAGTTTACTAAAGTTGGCACATTATTTTGGACTAGTGCTGACTAATTATCTCTGTTTCAATTGCCATCAATGGAAAATATTGACGATTAGCATGACCGTGAAGTGTAAAACTGCACTCATCAGAAAACAAATCATGTTTCATTTATATAACATGTTATCTAACATGTTCATCATTTGTTTGCAGAAAGACGTTCTCGTATCCAAGGCGTTCTCCATAAGCTCCTGAGTTTGTATCAATTTATAGAGATGCAATCAGTTTGCAAGCAGTTTACATAAAAACATTAAAATCTAGAATATAAATAACTAAAACATTAATGTAGCAACTAAACAATATACTCGCGGGAGTCAGTTACTCGTACGCGAGGATTACACTTAACAGTAATAATTATTTTGTTAGTGAAATGTTGGTCAGGTCTCAAAAAATGTGTTGTCACCTTAGATAAATACGCAAACCTATTTACACTATTTTATTGTATGTATAACTGCAGTTTCGCTGAAGGTCTTTGCTTTGTCAAAGACAGAATTAAAGTAAAATTTTAAAATTTCAAATATCTACTCCGTGTTAAATGAAAATTTCTGTCTTCTCAGATAAACGGTATCGTGCCGAAACCGACTCAGGACCACATTTTTTATGGGAGTATTTATGACAAGGTCTGTAAACGCTCCTCGCTGAATTATTATTTCGTCCGAACATGTTTAATAATGGGCTATTGTTAGTTTAGTCAATTTGAGCGTTTAGAAAATTTCCCGCATTTGTTTGTTAATTTCTGTTTCGCACAAATTTAATTTAAAATCTTTTGCATATAATTTGAAGATGCCAAAATTATCGTTAAATTGATGATTCTCATTTAATAAATGACTTGCATAATTTAAATAGAATCTATTATGTTCAAAGCTTCTTTTATGTTCGCGAATGCGTGTTTTTAAACTTCTAAATGTTCTACCTATATACATTTTGTCACATGACACACATGAGTGTTTATATACTCCAGGCTTATCCGATTTTGAAACTGCCGACTTATTGTTTTTTATCTATGTTTTCAAGTTGTTATCGGTTTTATCTGCTGTTCTGATACTAAATTTTGGGAATAGATGTTTTAGTTTTTCGCTAGTTTCATTTACGTAAGTCAAAGAGATGTGAACGTATCCTCTATTATTCCAGTGAACGAGAATACTTGTAAAGCTTAAGTATACTTCTTTTAGTGAATTTTCTTTAAAAAAAATCACTAATGAGAAGATCCCGACTTTTGAATTTTGAAAAAATTTCTTTAAATGAGCGCGAATTAGAGACCCCCCCCCCTCAGAACACATATCCGGGGTCAGTTTCAATTTATTTATATATATATATATATATATATATATATATATATATATATATATATATATATATATATATATATATATATATATATATATATATATATATAACGGTATTACACCGATAACTCAAAAAATAATTGGCCGATTTTGATTACATTTGGTTAATACCTTGCAAATGGCTTGGATAAGTTCGTTATCCAGGAAGATCGGCCCAGGTTTTCCCGGAAATTTTTTTGTTTTCTTTCGAAAAAAAATTATATCACCCGAATTAACAAAGTAAGGGCAACCAAATTTAATACACCGGTTTATATCATTAGAGGTAAGTTACCAAAATTTAGCTCTGTAGGTCAAAAGCCAAAAAAGTTATAGGCATTTAAATAAAAATAAATTGGGGTTTTCCTCAAGACGTCAAAGTTGCGATTTAAAACGTCAAAATTGGCAACATTTAGGCAAGGAACTTGAATCCATGGAAATAAAATGTCTCAAGAAGAATGTTTTACAAACCCTTAAGTCTTAGTCTCAACCGTCATTGTCCTTCATTTTACTAAAATATTTCCAGAAAATTCATTTTAGATAGACCCTTTCTCTGATGTTTAGCAGTAGCCTTAGCTATAGAGTTTATCGTTTAATGGTATATAATTTTTGTCGAATTTTCGTAAAAAACCAATAAAGCCCAATATATCCCTTATTATACAAGATATTAAAAAAAAATGTATACATTAATTATAGGATGTCCTGAGCTACATCTTAAAAAAATATTTATACAATCACACGGTGGCCCATAAGTCGTTGCTGATACATATTCTCTTTTTTTTTAATCAAACACGCCTTATGTTTTTTTTATGCATTTTCCATCGAAATATAATGTATGTTTGTAAGAAAAGAAATTCGGGACGCACCAAGTGCGTTGTGGTAGCGCATTTTGATCAAATCCTTTATATTTGAATAGCTCAATTTTCTATTAACCTACAAGGTTTACCAAGAAACGAGTTTTTTTCGGGAACACTTTAAGTTTACTTTCGGAAATCTTTGTACATTTTCAAACAATAAAGTTGTTTTGATGAAACATGGCACTTTGTTTTTACTATATAGGTTATACTGGTAACCAAATTTGATGCCTGCTTTCTTAAAAAAAACCACACATATTTGCTATTAAAAGCATATTTATGAAAATTCACTACCATAACGCACTTGCTGCGTCCAGACTTTTTTCTTTATAATATTATCAATTAGATTTGGATTATAGCAATTTTGAACCACTATTTGATTTATCAAATAAAGTTATTTTTGAAAATTTTCATTGCATAAAGGTCCATGTAGTAAGCAGTGTATCATTGAAATATAGATTGCAACTTTGGGTGCGCATGGATGATGAGAAGTATAATGTATGCTTGTGTCAGTGCGGGAAGGTTTACCTAAAATAGAAATATCAAGTTTATTGGCTAAAATGGTAATGGTAAGGTTTAGGAACTTAATTGATTTGTTTACTTCCAATTCTGTTGTGAATTTAATTTTGAAATGTATATAATTTATAAACCTTTTAAAAGTGTGCAATTGTCTGTCGATATCTCTAAAACAAACTGCAGTTACACATATAATTTAATTATCTATATTGGCAATGGGCTTACATCAAGTATCGGCCTCCACAATATCAAAAATGTGTTGTACTAATTTGGCCTTTCGTAGTGTACTTATTTTTACGGTGCTCCCGAAATTCTCAGTTGCAGTTTCTAACAATGTTTTGCGCATGCCCTATTCAGTTAAGTATTTTCATAAATCAACTGCTCATATAAATGACATTTTTCATCAGAATGCGTTATAAATCAAATGTATGTAAAACGGGCATGATTTACAATGCAAAATACATCATGCGAAGTTGATGATATGAAAAAATGCACACATTGTACTGTGGTTTTATTAAATACTGTCTGTTGCCTGTCGCGAAGCCTACTCACTATTAGGGCCTCTATATAACATTGCTTTATGTCATCTTTATCGCTGAGTTAATTTATTTATCCCTTGTGCTTATGACTATAACGTTCACTTGCCGGCTACAATACAATGTAACCCAGAATGACTATTAATTATAACCGTAGTTTTGTTTCGCAGTTCTGAATACACTTATTTACCTTCTAAAGTACATAATGAGTAGGTGACAAAAGCATGGATGATCTAGTGCTTAGAATGCCCTTGTGTAGCTTGATATTTTTGTCTTGTAAAACTTATACTAATAATTAAATTTTAAATTTTTAGTGAATTTTCATTAAGAAAACATTTGGTTTACAAAAATTGGATTTTTTCCAAATCAAATTTAAAATATATTTATTGAAACGACTTAAGTGGTTAAAGTTTAATGACTGACAAGGACAGAGTACCTACTCAGCTGCCATGCTTAGATTGATATATACTATCCCAAGCAACAAATTAAGGCATATTAACCAGCACTCGAGTCCAAATAACCTAACCAAGTTATAATTTAGTTATAATTAACCAAAATTTTAGCTTGATTGTCATAATCACTACAAATTTTAGAATGTGGTTCCCAATTAGACTATTGTTTACTATTAAAATTACTCCAAAGTCAGTAACTTACAAGTAACTAAATTGGTGAAAATTTGGTTTCATTATACCTATAAATATACTTAAATATAATTTTGAATTTCAATTCCACAGTTGGTAATTTTTAGGTCCAAGTGTGCCCTAAACAGGATTGAAAACTGACAACTAAGTCCAGATACACCTAAAATACCTAATTTAAGGTAATATATTACCTAATATTAACTTGCAATATGTCTCTGTGGTATAGTAAATTGGAGGTTTTCTTATGAAGTCCAGATTACATATATATTACCAATCTAACTGCAATACAACACAGGAAATATTTTGGGCGCTAAGATAACCTAAAATCGCTTTCTGATTGGCCGTATAGTCATAGTTACTACAAAAGTGGGCTTCCAAGTCAAATTGCCTACATCAAAGTTGAAAACACCCATAAAATCTGACTTCAAATAAAAATATCCTCAAAGTTCAGAGTGTACAGCAGTGAAATCAATTTGTTAATGTTGAAGGTATTTCAGTTGATGAATTTAATTAATAAAAGTTTTATTATTCAGTCACAGTCTCTGTGTAAATCCTAAAAACTTATGACAACTTCGTCGGCTACTACTATATGGAAGAAAAGCTGCTCATTTGACATCACCACGTTTTTACCCCTTCAATATAATACAGCCCTTTTTATGCCAATGGAATGAAAGATTGGCAAAACGGTCAGCTGTTATGTGTTTATATTTATTTACTTATTTTCGCTCTATCGATGTTTATATATATATATATATATATATATATATATATATATATATATACATATATATATATATATATATATATATATATATATATATATATATATATATATATATATATATATATATATATATATATATATATATATATATTTCGATACATGAAAATGTATGATTGCTAATAAATTTAAACTAAATTCGTTTACCATGCAGTTAAAATTCCCAAAATAGAACAAAATGCCTTTAAAGTTGGTTAGTTTGCCTTGTCATTGGGAATTGTGACTTTAGGTAAAGAAATAGAACAAAATTAACTTTCAGGTCAATAATGTTACAACGGTTGCCATATTAAACTATGCTTGCGGTATCCATCTTGATTGTATTGAAAAATTAGAAACCATTTTTTCTTAAATCTATTGTAATTAAATTTTAACTCGAAAAAAACATAAAATAATGCTTGTGTACAATGAGGCTGGGATTGTTTTGTCTTGTTTACATCACCAATCCTCAAAATCAGAATTAAATGAATTTTGAATAGTTTTTAATTTTAACTAAACTTCCTTTTTACAGAGGCGCTTGAATTATATCAAAGAATCATAATCATGTTAACAGCAAAAAAACATAACCGCAGTGGTTTTTTCCTTCATACAATGCGACTTAACTTTATCATTGATCTACATATTTAAAGAATCTTCTTTGATCATTCAACATGTTGTTATTTTTAAACAAAGATGAACATGCCTGATACCTAGTTCCTAATATCTACTGTTTCTTAATACATACATAACTTTATCATTGATCTACATATTTAAAGAATCTTCTTTGATCATTCAACATGTTGTTATTTTTAAACAAAGATGAACATACCTAATACCTAGTTCCTAATATCTACTGTTTCTTAATACTACATAACCACAGATCCTGCAGAATGTCACATGCGCAATTCGTTGTTAAGAATTTCACGGCGCTTGCACCCAAATGTCCGATTCAAGTAAAACGTTGGATATATTTACCAATAAATTACGTCCAGTGGCCCAATATATAATGAAAATGCCCTAAATATAACTAAAACGCGTTGGTCGAAATGCCTTGCTGGACCTTATATCGACTTCCCTATTACTTTTAGTTTATTCCCCACATTGGAAAAATACACTTAAATTTTACTTCAAAATGACCTGTGGTGATTTGGTCGTCGACCTATTGTTAGAGCGATTTTACGTCAATTTGACTTTAAATGTTGCTTGGGACAGGAGCAAACAATACAAACAAGATGGATAAAACTCACTACCCGAACTAGATAACGAGAAATCTCTGCAACTTAAATCCCGAAAATAGTTGTCAACAATTACAACGTTAAAATGACAGATGACATTAAATTAAAAATTATGTGACTGTTTTTTAAATGGGGCATTCAATAAGTTTTTAAAACACACTATATTTGTAGCTTGATAAACGGCCCTAATTAAATTTATAAACTGAAAATGTAGCATATAGTGGAAAGATCGATGTTTCAGGAAGGCATTTTTACGAAATTGTCGTTTTTATAAAGAGAATATGACGTTTTTCGAAAACTATGATTTGGTACGTTTCATATTATAGGAGTATAAAAGGGTAACGAAGGCAAGAATTAAATATTGTAAACAAAATCGGCTCACGTCTCTAGAAGATAATTTCAAACAATTTGTTCGTTCTGTAATTAGCTGTTTACTTAATTTACTCTTAGGTTATAATACCGCGTAAACAAACAGTTGTTAGCTGGCTTCATTGGTCTAGAGGCACAGTGTGATTTTTAAACTGTTTGTTAACAGTAATTAGCTGTTTACTTAATTAATTTTTAGGATATAATATAACATTTTCTGGGCCAGCAAGTTGTCTTTGTAAGTAGCACATTTACAAACAATTTACTAAAAATGTGAAAATGGTCTGACGACCGCAGCCATATAACACGACAACACACACACACACACAACAATTTATTAGGTATCTTCCCTGGTCGAGTAAAAAGGTAAAGTGTTCGCTTAAAACGCACGCGGCCCTGGTTCTATTCCTGGGCGGTGCACATGTAATGTTTTGTTTTGATTCACTAACTTTAATATTAGGTAGAAACAATAGTATCAAAGTTTTATACTTTTCGACCAAGATCTTATTTTTATTACAAACGCCTGGATAACTCGTCATCTTTGATTCTTAAATTATAATTTCGGCAAACATTTTTTTATTGTTGATAAAAGGAGAATTGGTTTTTAAAAAACTTTTGTTGTTGTTGTTGAAAAAAACCGGTTCGATTTGGTTGACTAAAATGAAATCGTTCAGACAATTAAAAAGGAAAAAGACCTATCTACTAATTTGGCAGATACTTTGCTTTTCTAAATGATAATTAAGTTTTCTTTTGGAAATCTTCTGTAGCCTTGATGAAATTTTTAATGAAAGTTTCTTTTAAAATGACTTACTGTACCTAGATATACCAAATTTTAATTTTCTAGCTTCATAGAATAATTTTCATTTGTGCATTTGCTTGGAAAGGAGACAAGATGAAAATATTTGAATGATAATAGAGATAGATCGATGGTAACGTTTTCAAGAAATAGTTAAAATTGGCGTTAGGACGTCCGAAACCGATTTTCAACGTCTGTTTAAATTAATTTAAGACCGGAACCTGTGGTGAGCACTGATAAGTACAATTTGGAGAACCAATTTTATCACAATACAGTTTTTAGAGCTAACGATCGTTTCGATAACAAAGTTAGCGTCATCACACAGATGAATAAAGGGAAATATTCAGTGCCGTTGACTTCAAAGTCATAATTCAATGAGTGAAGATGAGAACGTGTGATGAGCACTGATAAGTACAATTTGGAGAAACCAATCCATCACAGTACAGTTTTAAGGCCTGACGATCGTTTTCCTAACAAAGTTAGCGAGATTGGAGCGATGAATAAATGTAAAGACGTATTGTGACGAATTGAGTTCTCCAAATTGTACTTATCAGTGTTCATCACAGGTTCCAATCTCCACTCATTGAATCATGACTTCCAGGTCAGCGGAAATGAATCTTGACCTTAATTCATCTCTTGATGGCGCTAACTTTGTTAGGGAAACGATCGTTGAGTCTAATAACTGTATTGTTATAAATTGGGTTCTCCAAATTGTACTTATCAGTGCTCATCATAGGCCCCAATCTCCACTCATTGAATTTCGACTTACAGGTCAGTGGAACTGAATCTGTACCTTTATTCATCCGTGTGATGACGCTAACTTTGTTAGCGAAACGATCGTCAGGTGTAAAAACTGTACTGTGATGAATTGGGTTCACCAAATTTCACTCAAATGTGAAGTATTATGGGCATCATAAAATAATACTTTATTTAGACCAGAGACGTTTTTCTTCCAATATCGGATCGTACTAATTACAAAGCGCACTGTTGATATTTTTATTATTATTAAATATAGATAATCGGTTGCAAGCAAAGTAACGCAGAGCTTTAATTTGATAAAAATAAGCGCTAACTAGCAGCTGCTATCGTGATAAATTCCATTGTCTTTGCCCCCAGTCGAGGATCCCTTATAGGAACGCTTCTATCACGGAACAACCACAAAAAAGGGGAAATGATTTGGCAGTGGCTGCAGCATTCCAACGTGGTCTCGGAAACTTCTGCAACGTTCCAATACCGTATCCTTCACGTAGCGACGTGGCAAAACGGTAACAACCACCACTACAGGACTTCACCACTCTATTTTGCGCTTGCTTTCTTTGTGTTGAAAATTATTAAACAGAATAACATGGCCATATTTACCATATTTAACTTTAATTTAAAGTCTTAGCGATTATATAGATAGTAGTGAGACTACATTCCAAGATTATTAATTATCTTTATTATTCTTTATGTTTGGATATTTTGAGTGTCTAAATTGGAACAGATGCAAGCTTGCTCTTAAAATGTGATGATTTGTGCTTTTAACTGGTAATAAAAATAATATACCACGGAATATACGCTGTTCATTACCACTGCCCCTACAGCGCTGCAATTTGTATTCTAATTTATTCTCATATACCAGATATACAGACTTTAGTAAACTTTTCCTAGCAGAACTGCAAAATTAGGAATAAATTAATTGTTAGATATTAATCCTCAAGACAAAGTAACAGTAGCGTTGTAAATCTGTATCTACAAGCATCGCGCAATTTTAAGTGGACACTTTGAAGTATGAAGTAGCATTCACTAAAATAAAACTTAAAAGTGAAAAAGTGGAACTGAAAAGTTATTTGCTCTAAAAGCTACTCAGTAGGACTGTTAGTCAACCTTGTGTAGTAACTTTGCAGTAACGGCTACGACGTAATACATTAAATGGGTAGTTATAGTTCTCCTTAATATTCTGTGGTACAGCTTGACATTTTAATCTAAAAAGCTTAAGGATGCGGTTACGCTCATATGCTGTTACGTTTTCTCCGGGTTCTGGATAAGTGAGACTCTTAATTTTAACAAAACAACTTTATTTACTCTCCAAATATGGATACAATAATAGTTCTAGAATGTCTCTCTCACCAAACACTTAATTTACTGTCTAAATATGGATACAATAAAAGTTCTAGAATGTCTCTCTCACAAAACACTTAGTTTATCTGGCCTTACAATCACTAATCTGCCCACAAGTTATTATACTGGCACTACGGTAGTTACTCTTTAATACTTCACACTGGTTACTGCTCCTTCAAGTCACTTCAACATTCTCTAACTGAACTGTCTCTGGCTGGCCTGCTTTCGCGTTTATATACTCGCCGTACCTCGTTTCTGGAGCATTCCATTCCAGAAGGTTCCAGGACCTTCTCTTACTAGAAGGTTCTGTGAATACAGATCGGTCCCGTGTGTATACAGGGGGATGTATATACAGGTGATCCAAATGTGGTCATCACTCCTATGTTACACAAGAGGTGTTTCTCGTAATATAAGATCTCTGCGTATACAGGGTATAAGGGTTCTCTGCGCATACAGGGTGTATATACAGGGTGTTCGGAATGTGCAGACCTCAGTTATCCGTTCCCACGGGGTACAAGTTGGTAACTTCGTTATTTTTGGTCCTAGAGGGTTAAGACTTCGCCTGGGGGGGTCACCCCAGGCACCACCAGGGGAGTGGGGAGGCGGTGTTGCCAGATTGTGCAAAAATTCCCAGATGTTTGGGAAGTTCTGGAGATGTGGCAACACCGCACCTACATCTATTGAGATGCTTTGTAACAGCTTGTTATAAACTAATAATAACGGCGTATTTACAACAGCAAAATACTGTTTTAAACTACAGGTTTTGCCTATCCTATTTTTCATATTCCTGCAGAATGTTTTAAAATGCGTGTAAAGTTATGTTTTTTTGACCAAGTGACTAGTTTTTATTGACGTATGACACACCTTACACATTCTACCAGAATCGCGCAATATTGCTCCGCATGCTGTTCTCGTGAAACAATAATCGTTTCTGAATCAGTAAGCCGTAGGGCGAAAAAAAACTTTATCGTGCATTTAAAAGGTTAGGCAGCAAAATATATCACTAAAAAGTTAGAAAACCATTATGTGTAATATAAAAGGATTCATAAGTACACTTGGAGAACCCAAATCACGACAACACATATTTCAGAGACCTTACGATCGTATCGTTGACCATGTCAACATCTTCAGAGGAAGAAAAAATCTAAAATTAAAACTACTAGCTACAGTGTATTTATATCGCGTCTAGGTAAACGAACTAGTCCGAAGTAAAATTGTCGTCGAAGACCCATCGTTTGTTTATTGTGTAGCGAAACTACGAGGTCGAAGATCTGCTGTAATCTTCTGGTTGACAACTTTATAAGCCCTTATCTAATATAAGGATAATAGGTTTAAAAGGAACGGTACCGAGTTATTTTAGGAATCTGCACGTTGCCTTTCGATCTAGAAATTTACTATGTGGGTATTGGAGCTAACCGACAACCACATCTGGCGAGAAAAAACACAATAACCTCCGCTCATCTTTTTTATATAGAAAACTAAACCTGGGTGTTTGGCTCACATTGTTAACTCTAACAAAGGATAAATAGTTCAACTAAAATACTACATAAAAATATATTTATATTGATTCTAATTCTTCGTAAACAGTATTTATATTGACTTCATAGATACACAGAAAACGAAAGGGTCTTTAAGTCGAGACAAACGTATAGATTAGTATATGTATAGACCGGCGGAGTTATTGACAGTAATTTATTATTCTACCTGAAAAATTAGGAGTGTTTAAGTGGTCAAATGCAAAGTGAAAATAAAGGGCTTGAAATGAAAGGTGCCGCACGATTCAATGAAGTTTTGTTCTTAATCGACCTTGATATAAAAATACTTTCTAATGAATCAAGCATAGTTTGATGTCTAACATTTTTGACAAGTTACAAATTTTTTCTGTCAATGTGGTGATTATTATACCATATATGTTGTGCCACACACGATTTGTCTACCGTACCGTATCGTAAATGTGCGAGATGTTCACGAAATCTGGTGGCTATGTTTCTCCTAGTTTGACCCGCGTATTTAAGATTGCAATCTTTGCAACTAACCTCATAAATACCCGACATTTCAGTAACTTTGTCTTTATCTTTTGTATTACCCAACAAATTTTTTAAATTACTCTTCGTCGAAAAAGTCAAATGTAAACCGGATTTCTTAAAAATACTTTCACATAGTGATTAGAGGATAAGCAAAATCGTGGCAACTATTGAAGGTACTTGAATGTGGCTGCAGCTTTGATGAGGCATTTCGGTACCCTACGATAGTTTTGGCTACCCTCGTTTAAAATTTTCAGAACCTTTGTGTCGTTTTATTGGTAATGACGAGGTTCACAATACCTTAAAGGCAGCTAAGAAGTTGCTAACCCTAGAATAGTTATTGGTGGTGTTTTGGATCCATTTTTAAGAGGTTAAGAAAATATGAAAAGAAAGTTTATTTTTATTTAAGGCCTCAAACTGCGACTCCTTAGAGCGGTGTATGAGGGTAGGTTGGGTTGCTGTTGCTCATCATCTCTAAAGGCGGATTCACACCACTAAATACTTTCGTTGTGCGTTGTATTTGACACGAATTAGTTCGTGTGCGTCAAATTTTTATTGATGTAGACTGTGCGCGGCATGCAAACGTAAACAAATAATTTTGTGAGTAATAACGCACGCTATCCACCCTGCTGTCGGTTTTCCAGTCAACATCAAGGACATTTGCGTCGGTCAGTTGTGTCAATGTGGACTCGACTATGGGTGCAGTGTAGGTTTATTATATTTAGCGACGTAGCAGATTCGGCCATACAACACACAACATAAATATTTTCGTGCGTTGCGCCGCAAAATTTTGAGCCAATTTTCAAAATCCACAGTACAACATAAGTATTTATTGATGTGGATCCGCCTTAAGACCTCAGTGACCACACTAGACCACTAGACCTAAGCGAGATCTGACGTCCGTCGTAGGTCTTTTATTATTTATAAAGTATCGTCTACCTGCCTCGTTATCAGTATAATTAGTAGGGCTAAAAGCTACTGAGTCAGGTGATTATAGGAGTATTAGAAGTATTTGTTATTTGAGTCACATAAATGGGCAGTTAAATTGTCCTTCGATTAAAACGACTAATAGATTAATAAATCAATAGATAATTTAACTGCTGTTTTACCTGCCTCAACAACTAACTCTAATCCGCTTAATCAGCTAAGTACCGAAAACACCTAACTTTTATTTTACTGTAAGATCACAGAAAGTTGTAAAAAGTAGAAAAGCAGCAGAAAGCAAAGGAAGGCATTAAAAATTCGCCGTGAAGGCCAAAATGACAAGAAGATACATGTGATACATTAGAGACACGTCTACATCTATATTTAAAGAAAGTTATTTCGAATAAAAATGCAAAAGAATTTACCACGGGTGCCCACATGTGACAATATTTATCCACTAGCATATTATTAAAATTTTCAGCGTTATTTATATTTACGATTTTAATGTTGTTAAATATCGACATTAAACAGGTGCTGCTTCTTTCAGGAGTATTAACGTATTGGATTTTATCTCGTTAGCTACTGATTCGAATGTGTTGACTCACTTCATTATGTATAAACCTACCTGTTATTACGACGACAAACATTTAAATATTAAAAAATGTATGATGCCGAGTTTTCACCACGGGATGTATCTTTTTATCACCAGTTGAAACCTTCAGTATAACAGAAACGTTTTCGTTTGTCGAGAGTACGCAAATATTCCTATAATATAGAACGATCAAACATTTTATAGGCAAATTAAAAACTTAAGCTATAAAATAAATTCTTTCAGATAAATAAAGACTACACCCTTACGGTGTAGTTTGTTGAGTTGTAGACAGCAGCAAAACGCCTCGGGTGAAATCGGGGCAGGTCAAACTGTGCCAGATATGTCACATGTATCAGGAGAGAGTGAATCCAATACTTTCGTCCAACATTTAATGTCCAAACGTACTGATTACTGACTTACGTTAATCAGAAAGGGATCAACCGCCAAAACACACAGGGTGAGTCGACGTTTGAATAAAATTAGTTTGTCGTTTATGGAGTAAATTAGATGTAATGGTATCTATATTGTATTATATGATTATTTAATGTGTGCATTTTAAAATCATTCTAGAGTGTACGGAGTGTGCCAAAAAGCAGGACAGTGGAAAGTTGGTATTTTTTTTATGAAACACCTGTGTATTATTCGATTCTTAAATTCTACGTGTATTTCTAAAACTTCCAATGAAAAGTTTGATATATGAAAAATGTATATACTTTCTAACGTTATTACCACCAGAATATTTCACCAAAAAGTTCCACAACTGTTAGGTGTCATATAAAGCCGCAAACGTCGCCACAGCTTTGACCAAAAGCTCTTTTATGAATAATTTAATTAATAGCTTGAGGAGGTTCGTTGGTCAGGAAAAACGGACCAGTTTTCTCGGGAACATTTTAAGTTTCTTTTCGGAAAATGTTTGTCAGAATCGGCATATTTCAGAAAAAATCCTGTATCACAAAATGTTCGAATATTTCATTTATATGTTGTTGGTTTTTACAAATGGTAATGCTAGTACGTATATTTTAGCATAATATATATTTTAAATCTACCATCTGAAAATGTTAAGAAAAAACAAATACCGAATACTAGACCATCCTAAATTCAGATCTTCTTATAAAAGCTCTAAAAACTGTATCATTTTTTTTTCTCACATAACAATTACTTGATCCTTATAAGGTTATATATATACAGGCTAAGTCAAATTGCCATGCTTATTGCTATACAGGGTAGAACGCCAAGTCAATTATGGCTTTGTTATGACGCCCGCTGCCACAGCAACAAGAAGCACCTCCAACTATGTATTTATCCGCAGATATCCGCAGTTGAGTCCTGCCTTAGCACTTACGTCAAAGTACAGATAAAATTATTAAACTGGCCAGAACATGTAGGTACATGTAGCTAGTAGTTAATATTCTGAGACCTAAAAATTTTCATAGTAGAACCTTGCCAAATTTGGCAAGACTCTTTTATATAACTTTTTATAATTTATCATATACATATATGAAGTAAAGTCCCTGCTTACTCAGTAAAAAACTGAAACCCATTTAGCCATTTCTTATACAAAAATTAAAACGTTGAACTTGAAAGCATCTATCCAGATCTTTTTCAGTAGCTTTGAAAACATAAAGTTATGTCAAATAAAAGTGAATTCGAATATAATAGCTAAAATCAATCACACTCACTCTCTAAGGACACAAAAATAAAATAATATGGCTTATATGACATACATAATAAATAGATATTTTTCCACCTCTAACCCACCGCCCTTCGCTACTTGGATATGGCTGGAATCGAATATCGTTATGACCGGACTGTTCAATGTGCAACTTACTGGCTCTTCCGTGGTGCCAAATTGAATGATTGGAAATGATTACTTCTTTTCTCCTAAAAAGAGCGCCTTTGAATGTATATCGAGAAAAGTGGTTTTTGAAATATAGCGCCCCCCTGCATTTTAATCGTTTAGTTCGTCAGCATTTAAACGATGTGTTAGAATATTTTGTAAATAGATCAGTCAGGCCCTTTTCAACGACACACGGCCCCACTAACTATCTAGGGACTATGATGATATCAACGAACCCAGCCCTGCTATCACGGCAGAGGAAGTGAGCCGTGCTATAAAACTTCAGAAAAATGACAAGGCTGTAAGACCAGACAATATTCACGCGGAAAGCTTGAAATTGCTCGTCAGTGCAGATGATGGAGGCCTAAAACTTCTTACATCCTTGTTCAACTCAATATATGAAACTGGGAAAATACCAACGGACTGGCTGAGGTCGACGTTCATCGCTCTGCCAAAAAAACCGAACGCTTCTCAATCATCGTTGAGCATAGCACACGTTATGGTTTACACATAAACGTTTCCAAGACCAAGGCGGTTGTGTTCTCCAGGGCACCAAGACCGACGATCCTTCAAATTAACAACCAGGTTGTGGAACAGGTGCCGTCCGTTAAATACCTTGGAGCCCTCATCAACGAGAACAGTGACCCCAAAATGGAAATCAGATCGAGGATAGAACAGGCCAGAAGGACATTCATCTCCATGAAGAACCTCTTCACCAGTAGAGACCTAAACCTACAGCTCTGCATACGTATATTGCGCTGTTATATCTTCTCAGTGCTACTCTATGGCTCCGAGAGCTGGACATTCTGCCAATCAATGGAGAGCCGCATTGACGCCTTTGAGATGTACTTGTATCGCCGTATACTGCGTATATCCTGGGTAGACGAGGAAATGCTAAGGAGAATGGGTAAAGGCAAAGAACTGCTGACAACCATCAAAGAACTAAAACTCCAATACATCGGGCACATTATGAGGGGGGAGCGGTACGAGCTTCTCCGACTCCTCATCGAAGGAAAGATAGAGGGTAAACGATCTGAGGGCAGACGGCAGAACTCATGGCTGAAAGATCTGCGTCGATGGTTCGGACGGACATCTGTGGAGATTTTCAGAGGTGCGGTATCACGCACCATTATAGCCAGTTGGATCGCCAACCTTCGTAGGGAGACGGCGTCCTAAGAAGAAGAAGGATCAGTCAAAGTTGTTCTGTAGCATGGATCCATAGATCACACAACCCTCACACACTAGACTTTTAATTGGATATCCTAATGAAGATCATAATATACACCAACGAAGTACATGACCTGGATTTCGGGGAAGGCCCAGGTAATTTCTGCCGATGCAAGGATACGTTGAGTGATACTGCGTTCCACACAGAGTGATAATATCCAACAACTATTGTAAGGCGGTGTTCATCATATTATAATGTTTAGTAGTTCCATAATTTTTGAAAATGATATCTTAAAAAAAATCAAAACGATACAAAATAATCATCTCTCTTTGATAATCCAACTTTTGTTAAGGCGGTTTAAGTTTAACGTTAATAAGTTTTTAAGCCGTTTCATCACCACTCAAAATTAAAATCACAGACCTTTAACACCGTGTATATAAATACAAAGAATATATTTTTGGATTTATAAATAAGCAGGTCGACAGATCTACATTTGCAAAACATATTGTCGTTACTCAACATGCGCCCACAGAAAATAAACTCATGAAGCCCAAAAATTTTTTCAATGGCAAAATAATTTGGCCAATTACCCTTTCTTGGAAATCCTTCATTTAAAAGAAATATTTTCAACAGAATACGTCCGACGCTATAAAAATGTGTGGATATTTCCGTTGTCGTTGTTATTAATTAGTCATTTCATTACTATAATTGTTGTTATGGTCTTTATTGTTGATTTTATTTGTATCTTAAATATTGATAAAAATATCACATACGCTCTTATTTTGTCTTATCCATTTTTATTTTACTTTGAAGAGTTTGTTTCAAATACCCTAAGGTAGCAAGACATTTTAGTTTATTGTGAAAAAAATTGTTAAGCATATTTTCGTAAAAAATTGAATTATCGTGGAACATATCTTAAGCCAACTCTTGTAAAAAAAATGACTGATATTCGTAAAAGTTATTGTTTGAATTTTCATAAAAATATTTTCAACAGCAAATATGTCTTTTTTAATGAAAGCGGGCATCAAATTTCGTTACCAGTATAACCTATCTATATTATAGTAGAAACAATGTACCATACTTCATCAAAATAACTTTATTATTTCAAAATGTTCAAAACTTTCCGAATATAAACTTAAAATGTTTCCGAAAAAACTGGTTTCCTAGCGAATGAATCTGAGTTAATAGCAAACTGAGCTGTTGAAATTTAAAGCATTTAACGAAAATTCGCTCCCAAAACGCACTTGCAGCGTCCAGCGTAAAAATGCATAGGAGGTATTCGATTTAAAAAAAGAAAATTTAATTAACTATTAATGACCCACGATGTGATTGTAAAATTCATTTTATAAGATGTGGCTCAAGCCAACCTATGATCAATATACACAATTTTTTCTCGTGTCTTGTATATTAGCGGGTAATTGAGCTTTCTTCTACGATAATTCGCTAAAAATTGTAAACTATTAAACCAAAAACTCTTAACTAAAACTACTGACAAAGCACCAGAAAAAGGGTCTAGTTCAAATGAATATTCTGGAAATATTTTAGTGAAATTCACTAAATCGCAGCAAGCGTGTTATGGTAGCGAATTTTCATAGAACTGTTTTTAATTTTAATGCTAAATATGTTTTTCTTTTCGAGAAAAAACATAAAACTGAGTAAATAGTGTAACCTTCATAGTATAAATATTACAGCCTATTTGATCAAACTAACTTGTTGTTTGGAAGGGTATACAAATTTTGCGAAGATAAATTAAAAATTTTCCCAAAAAAAACTTGTCTGACTTTCCTGGCCAACAAACCTATCCACGTAATTTACACAAAAACTTCACCAACCAAGATACAATCAGTCACAGCAAGCTTTTTGACAGAAATTTAAAAAATGTTCACATGAAGTAAAGAATCTGCTTCATGAAAATTCTCAATTTTTTTTTACAAAGATTGGCTTAGTAATTTGATAAGGTCCTGTATATAGCACCTCAAGTTTTTTGACGAATCATATAATTAAAAACCTTTATAAATGCGTCATTTTCATGGAACTCCGATTCCCATTGGTAAAAACGCCGTAACGCAATTTTTGACATGTTCCAAAATGAAAAAAGTTGAAAAACAATTGAAATAACTCGAAAACGATGAGCGATATCAATTTTCTCTCCTTCCAAGCATGCCTTAAATTGGATGGAAAATGCAATAATACTACAATAGAGGGGGTGTTCCATTAAAAAAAAAAGAAAAGTTGAATATAAGATGCTACTCAAAACACCATGTAAATAACTTTCATAATATTTCCCCGTACCTTGTATAATAACGGATATATTGAGCTTTACAGTAAAATGCACCACCTCTTATATATATATATATATATATATATATATATATATATATATATATATATATATATATATATATATATATATATATATATATATATATATATATATATATATATATATATATATATTGAGCGCCAATGGACTGAACTGTCAATTGTCAATTGATTTAGTAACTTTAGGGTCCCTAGTCTAGTGGTTTTTTTGGTTACTTTTTGACTGCCAACTCATAAAATCATATTCCACCAAGAGAGAGACAGAATCCGGTCACGTGGGGTTCGGGAATTAATGAATGTATATATATATATATATATATATATATATATATATATATATATATATATATATATATATATATATATATATATACATGTAAACATTTAAAAACTGAAATTGACCCCGGGGTTCGCACTCCTTTGAAATAATATTTAAAAAATTCTAAAATCACGGTTTTCTCTATAACGAATTTTTTCTACGAAAATTCGAGAGAAAGTATAGGCTATTATTATTATAGGCTATGTCTATATTTTTTTTACCTTTCAATTAAGAGGTCTGAACTTTGGCGTGTGGGGTAAGCTTAATGATGTTAACCTGAGTACCGAATTTGGTTGCCATAGCTTTGTTATTTGAGACACAAAAATTTTCCTGAAGAAAGCCCAACCTTTTCCAGGAAAAGCTAGTCAAATTTTCCTGGCTAAATAAAATTTTTCAAGCAACTTACAAAAGGAAGGCACCTACCAAATTTTATTAAAATAGGCCTATTATTTTTTGAGTTATCGGTACTATATATATATATATATATATATATATATATATATATATATATATATATATATATATATATATATATATATATATATATATATATATATATATATGTATGTATCTCCCCATTGGTGATTTTTTACGAAAATTCACTAAAAGATAATATTCACAGCAAAGGAAAATAAAAGCCAAAAAAAGAAGATAATATAAATAAAAATAAGTGAAATATTATCATATTAAATACAGACGTGGAGACCATTTCTCTGGCTTCACAAATGTTCGTTTTCTTTTCTGTAACCGGTGATGCTGTCAAGCAGCGAAACTGGTTGCAGAGAAGGAAACGAACATTTGTCAAGGCAGAGAAATAGTATCTACGTCTATATTTTGTTTATTATTACCTGTTGACATATAACCAGCAGTATTTTTATACTATCTTCACTATACTATCAAAATTGGTTTTCGTTTCTGTAACCGGTTTCACTGTTTTACAGCATCATCAGACAGAAGAAAGTGAAATTACTATATTGTGGGACACCTCTATATAAGTTAATTTGTGAATTCACACTAAACGATTGTGTTTTTATTATCAGATAAGTATCAAATTACCACCTAAATGGAAACGGTGCCTGGTGTTTAAAATCTAGTGGTAATAGAAAACCTTTGTTTACGCCCCTTGAACGTTTTGATAACAACTATTAATATGGTGCACAGAACTTTGTGCACTCTAGTTTGGGAGTTTCTGCAGTGAATATCTATATGTGATGGCTCTGTGATGGTTTCTTTACAAATTATAGGCGTTTTCTTGACGCTTTGCCAACCAATCTTTGGATACAGACCCATTCAGTTATCGAGGCAGTAAGTAGAAATTATCCGTTAGGTTTTAGAAAAAACAAAAGTCTTTAAATATACCGGGTGTTTTTCAAAAGTGGCTCACACCAATAACTTTTAATTATTTCAGAAAAAAAAATACATTTGGTAGGTTGGTATATCACTTAAATCCAGATTGTTTGACATATTCAGTTGTTTTCGGTCACATCCGGTTTCACCGGAAATGCCTGCAACTTTTAAATTATTGGACATCTGGTATTTTTTTGGTTTATTTGATAGAAAATGACGTTCTGAATAAAATGACCCCTCATGAGTCAACTTTTGACATTTTCGCTTAAAAAAATAATATTTTAAATTTAAATCTAGAGTATCTTGACTATGTTAAAACCATTATTTTTTTAATCAAAGAGCCATGAAGCATATATTTGATCATCTAATGCTTTTTGTCTCTTTTCCTGGCGGGTTAAAAGATTCCTAAATCGTATTTTTAATCATAACTCAACTTTCTCAAATGAAATGAGGGTGGCTCATTAGCATATTTGGCACAACCACTTTTTTAAGATTAATTTCGTACCACACACATGGTATTATGAGTTAAATTGTCGTTATAAACCGTATATTATAATTTCATATGATTGGTGAGGGTAATGGCATTTGTAGTAAATAGGCCTGGAAATAACAGTGTGTTGATATTTGGTAATGGAGTCAAAATGTTATCTTACGGTTATAATTGTATTACCCATATAGCAAATTCCAATGTTGTAATATGAAATTATAGCAGGCGGTTTATAACGACAATTTAACTCGAAACACCATGTGTATGGTACGAAATTATTCGTAAATTCTTTTTTGTCGAATATGCTAATAAGCCACCTTCGTTCCATTTGAAAAAATTAACCTATGATTAAAAATAAGATTGGGGATCTTTCAACCCGCCAGGAAAGGAGAGAAAACATTAGATGATCAAATATATTTTTCGATGGTTCCTAAATTAAAAAATAATAGTTTTAACATAGTCATGACACTCTGGATTGAAATTTAAAAAAGCGAAAATGTCAAAAATTGACTTATGAGGTGTCATTGTATTCAGAATGTCATTTTTTATCAAATAAAGTAAAAAAATAGCAGGGGTCTAATTTAAAAATTAAAAGTTGCAGAGATTTCTGGTGAAACCGGAAGTGACCGAAAACAACTGAATACGTGAATCAATCTGCATGTGTGTCATATACTAATATATCAAAGTTCATTATTCTATCTCAAAAAATTAAAAACTCTGGACGCAGCAAGTGCGTTATGGTAGTGAATTTTCATAAAAATGTTTTTATTGCAAATATGTGTGTTTTCTTTTTAAGAAAGCAGACATCAATTTTGGTTACCAGTATAACCTATATACTAAAAACAACGTGCCATGTTTCATCAAAATAACTTTATTGTGTAAAAATATACAAAAATTTCCAAAAGTAAACGTAAAGTGTTCCCGGAAAAACTTATTTCTTGGTTAACTTTATAGGTTAATAGCAAATTGGGCTTTTCAAATATGAAGCATTTGATCAAAATTCACTACTATAACGCACTTGCTGCATCCAGAACATCTTTTTTTACAAACATGCATTATATTTTGATGGAAAATGCAAAAATGCAATAACATAAGGCGTGTTTGATTAAAAAAGAAAAAGAAAATTTGTATCACCAACGACTTATGGGTCATCCTGTGATTGTAGAATTTTTTTTTTAAGTTGTAGCTCAAGACACCCTATAATTAATATTTACAAATTTTTTTGATATCTTGTATAATAACGGATATATTGAGCTTTATTAATTTTTTACAAAGATCCGACAAAAATTATATACCATTAGACGATAAACTCTATAGCTTAGACTACTGCCAAGCATCAGAGAAAGGGTCTACTTGAAATGTATTTTCTGGAAACATTTTAGTAAAATAAAGGACAATGACGGTTGAAACTAAGACTTCAGGGTTTGTAAAACATTCTTCTTGAGACATTGTCTTTCCATAGCCCGTATTAGATTCAAGTTATTTGCCTAAATGTTGCTGATTTTGGCGTTTTAAATCGAAAATTTGACGCTTTGAGGATAACCCCAATTTTTTTAATGCCTATAACTTTTTTGTTTTATGACCTACATAGCTAAATTTTGGTATATAACTTACCAATAAGGATGTAAACCCGCGTAAATGGTTGCCATTACTTTGTTAATTCCGAAGATTTTTTTTTTTCGAAAGAAAACACACAAACCTGGGCAGATTTTCCTGGCTAACGAACTTATCCAAGCCATTTACAAAAGAAATTTATTTACAAAATGTAATCCAAATTTTTGAGTTATCGGTGTGAGCAGAGCCAACTATGTATTTATCCGCAGATATTCGCAGTTAATTTCTGCCTTAGCACTTAGACCAAAGTACAGATAAAATGATTAAACTGGTCAAAACATGTAGGTACATGTAGCTATTAGTTAAAATTCTAATACTTTATGAGACCTAAAAAAAAGTTTCATAGTAGAACCTTGCAAAATTTGGCATGACTCTTTTATAGACCTTTTTATAATTTTTATATACATATATGAAGTAAACTCCTTACTTACTTAGTAAAAAGACTGAAACCCATTTAGCCATTTCTTATACAAAAATGAAAACGTTAAACTTGAAAGCACTTTTCTAGATTTTTTTAAGTACGATTTTTAGCTAACTCTGAAAACATAAAGTTATGTCAACTGGAAGTGAATTCCAATATAATAGCTAAAATCAATCACACTCATTCTCTAAGGACACAAAAAGAAAATAATATGGCTTATATGACATACATAATAAATATATATTTTTCCACCTCTAACCCACTGCCCCTCGCTACTTGGATATAGCTGGAATCGAATATCGTTTTTACCGGACTGGTCAAGGTGCAACTTACTGGCTCTTCCGTGGTGCCAAATTGAATGATTGGAAATGATTACTTCTTTTCTCCTAAAAAGAGCGCCTTTGAATGTATATCGAGAAAAGTGGTTTTTGAAATATAGCGCCCCCCCTGCATTTTAATCGTTTAGTTCGTCAGCATTTAAACGATGTGTTAGAATATTTTGTAAATAGATCAGTCAGGCCCTTTTCAACGACACACGGCCCCACTAACTATCTAGGGACTATGATGATATCAACGAACCCAGCCCTGCTATCACGGCAGAGGAAGTGAGCCGTGCTATAAAACTTCAGAAAAATGACAAGGCTGTAAGACCAGACAATATTCACGCGGAAAGCTTGAAATTGCTCGTCAGTGCAGATGATGGAGGCCTAAAACTTCTTACATCCTTGTTCAACTCAATATATGAAACTGGGCTGAGGTCGACGTTCATCGCTCTGCCAAAAAAACCGAACGCTTCTCAATCATCGTTGAGCATAGCACACGTTATGGTTTACACATAAACGTTTCCAAGACCAAGGCGGTTGTGTTCTCCAGGGCACCAAAACCGACGATCCTTCAAATTAACAACCAGGTTGTGGAACAGGTGCCGTCCGTTAAATACCTTGGAGCCCTCATCAACGAGAACAGTGACCCCAAAATGGAAATCAGATCGAGGATAGAACAGGCCAGAAGGACATTCATCTCCATGAAGAACCTCTTCACCAGTAGAGACCTAAACCTACAGCTCTGCATACGTATATTGCGCTGTTATATCTTCTCAGTGCTACTCTATGGCTCCGAGAGCTGGACATTCTGCCAATCAATGGAGAGCCGCATTGACGCCTTTGAGATGTACTTGTATCGCCGTATACTGCGTATATCCTGGGTAGACGAGGAAATGCTAAGGAGAATGGGTAAAGGCAAAGAACTGCTGACAACCATCAAAGAACTAAAACTCCAATACATAGGGCACATTATGAGGGGGGAGCGGTACGAGCTTCTCCGACTCCTCATCGAAGGAAAGATAGAGGGTAAACGATCTGAGGGCAGACGGCAGAACTCATGGCTGAAAGATCTGCGTCGATGGTTCGGACGGACATCTGTGGAGATTTTCAGAGGTGCGGTATCACGCACCATTATAGCCAGTTGGATCGCCAACCTTCGTAGGGAGACGGCGTCCTAAGAAGAAGAAGGATCAGTCAAAGTTGTTCTGTAGCATGGATCCATAGATCACACAACCCTCACACACTAGACTTTTAATTGGATATCCTAATGAAGATCATAGTATACACCAACGAAGTACATGACCTGGATCTCGGGGAAGGCCCAGGTAATTTCTGCCGATGCAAGGATACGTTGAGTGATACTGCGTTCCACACAGAGTGATAATATCCAACAACTATTGTAAGGCGGTGTTCATCATATTATAATGTTTAGTAGTTCCATAATTTTTGAAAATGATATCTTAAAAAAAATCAAAACGATACAAAATAATCATCTCTCTTTGATAATCCAACTTTTGTTAAGGCGGTTTAAGTTTAACGTTAATAAGTTTTTAAGCCGTTTCATCACCACTCAAAATTAAAATCACAGACCTTTAACACCGTGTATATAAATACAAAGAATATATTTTTGGATTTATAAATAAGCAGGTCGACAGATCTACATTTGCAAAACATATTGTCGTTACTCAACATGCGCCCACAGAAAATAAACTCATGAAGCCCAAAAATTTTTTCAATGGCAAAATAATTTGGACAATTACCCTTTCTTGGAAATCCTTCATTTAAAAGAAATATTTTCAACAGAATACGTCCGACGCTATAAAAATGTGTGGATATTTCCGTTGTCGTTGTTATTAATTAGTCATTTCATTACTATAATTGTTGTTATGGTCTTTATTGTTGATTTTATTTGTATCTTAAATATTGATAAAAATATCACATACGCTCTTATTTTATCTTATCCATTTTTATTTTACTTTGAAGAGTTTGTTTCAAATACCCTAAGGTAGCAAGACATTTTAGTTTATTGTGAAAAAAATTGTTAAGCATATTTTCGTAAAAAATTGAATTATCGTGGAACATATCTTAAGCCAACTCTTGTAAAAAAAATGACTGATATTCGTAAAAGTTATTGTTTGAATTTTCATAAAAATATTTTCAACAGCAAATATGTCTTTTTTAATGAAAGCGGGCATCAAATTTCGTTACCAGTATAACCTATCTATATTATAGTAGAAACAATGTACCATACTTCATCAAAATAACTTTATTATTTCAAAATGTTCAAAACTTTCCGAATATAAACTTAAAATGTTTCCGAAAAAACTGGTTTCCTAGCGAATGAATCTGAGTTAATAGCAAACTGAGCTGTTGAAATTTAAAGCATTTAACGAAAATTCGCTCCCAAAACGCACTTGCAGCGTCCAGATTAAAAATGCATAGGAGGTATTCGATTTAAAAAAAGAAAATTTAATTAACTATTAATGACCCACGATGTGATTGTAAAATTCATTTTATAAGATGTGGCTCAAGCCAACCTATGATCAATATACACAATTTTTTCTCGTGTCTTGTATATTAGCGGGTAATTGAGCTTTCTTCTACGATAATTCGCTAAAAATTGTAAACTATTAAACCAAAAACTCTTAACTAAAACTACTGACAAAGCACCAGAAAAAGGGTCTAGTTCAAATGAATATTCTGGAAATATTTTAGTGAAATTCACTAAATCGCAGCAAGCGCGTTATGGTAGCGAATTTTCATAGAACTGTTTTTAATTTTAATGCTAAATATGTTTTTCTTTTCGAGAAAAAACATAAAACTGAGTAAATAGTGTAACCTTCATAGTATAAATATTACAGCCTATTTGATCAAACTAACTTGTTGTTTGGAAGGGTATACAAATTTTGCGAAGATAAATTAAAAATTTTCCCAAAAAAAACTTGTCTGACTTTCCTGGCCAACAAACCTATCCACGTAATTTACACAAAAACTTCACCAGCCAAGATACAATCAGTCACAGCAAGCTTTTTGACAGAAATTTAAAAAATGTTCACATGAAGTAAAGAATCTGCTTCATGAAAATTCTCAATTTTTTTTTACAAAGATTGGCTTAGTAATTTGATAAGGTCCTGTATATAGCACCTCAAGTTTTTTGACGAATCATATAATTAAAAACCTTTATGAATGCGTCATTTTCATGGAACTCCGATTCCCATTGGTAAAAACGCCGTAACGCAATTTTTGACATGTTCCAAAATGAAAAAAGTTGAAAAACAATTGAAATAACTCGAAAACGATGAGCGATATCAATTTTCTCTCCTTCCAAGCATGCCTTAAATTGGATGGAAAATGCAATAATACTACAATAGAGGGGGTGTTCCATTAAAAAAAAAAAGAAAAGTTGAATATAAGATGCTACTCAAAACACCATGTAAATAACTTTCATAATATTTCCCCGTACCTTGTATAATAACGGATATATTGAGCTTTACAGTAAAATGCACCACCTCTTATATATATATATATATATATATATATATATATATATATATATATATATATATATATATATATATATATATATATATATATATTGAGCGCCAATGGACTGAACTGTCAATTGTCAATTGATTTAGTAACTTTAGGGTCCCTAGTCTAGTGGTTTTTTTGGTTACTTTTTGACTGCCAACTCATAAAATCATATTCCACCAAGAGAGAGACAGAATCCGGTCACGTGGGGTTCGGGAATTAATGAATGTATATATATATATATATATATATATATATATATATATATATATATATATATATATATATATATATATATATATATATATATATATATATATATATATATATATACACATGTAAACATTTAAAAACTGAAATTGACCCCGGGGTTCGCACTCCTTTGAAATAATATTTAAAAAATTCTAAAATCACGGTTTTCTCTATAACGAATTTTTTCTACGAAAATTCGAGAGAAAGTATAGGCTATTATTATTATAGGCTATGTCTATATTTTTTTTACCTTTCAATTAAGAGGTCTGAACTTTGGCGTGTGGGGTAAGCTTAATGATGTTAACCTGAGTACCGAATTTGGTTGCCATAGCTTTGTTATTTGAGACACAAAAATTTTCCTGAAGAAAGCCCAACCTTTTCCAGGAAAAGCTAGTCAAATTTTCCTGGCTAAATAAAATTTTTCAAGCAACTTACAAAAGGAAGGCACCTACCAAATTTTATTAAAATAGGCCTATTATTTTTTGAGTTATCGGTACTATATATATATATATATATATATATATATATATATATATATATATATATATATATATATATATATATATATATATATATATATATATATGTATGTATCTCCCCATTGGTGATTTTTTACGAAAATTCACTAAAAGATAATATTCACAGCAAAGGAAAATAAAAGCCAAAAAAAGAAGATAATATAAATAAAAATAAGTGAAATATTATCATATTAAATACAGACGTGGAGACCATTTCTCTGGCTTCACAAATGTTCGTTTTCTTTTCTGTAACCGGTGATGCTGTCAAGCAGCGAAACTGGTTGCAGAGAAGGAAACGAACATTTGTCAAGGCAGAGAAATAGTATCTACGTCTATATTTTGTTTATTATTACCTGTTGACATATAACCAGCAGTATTTTTATACTATCTTCACTATACTATCAAAATTGGTTTTCGTTTCTGTAACCGGTTTCACTGTTTTACAGCATCATCAGACAGAAGAAAGTGAAATTACTATATTGTGGGACACCTCTATATAAGTTAATTTGTGAATTCACACTAAACGAGTGTGTTTTTATTATCAGATAAGTATCAAATTACCACCTAAATGGAAACGGTGCCTGGTGTTTAAAATCTAGTGGTAATAGAAAACCTTTGTTTACGCCCCTTGAACGTTTTGATAACAACTATTAATATGGTGCACAGAACTTTGTGCACTCTAGTTTGGGAGTTTCTGCAGTGAATATCTATATGTGATGGCTCTGTGATGGTTTCTTTACAAATTATAGGCGTTTTCTTGACGCTTTGCCAACCAATCTTTGGATACAGACCCATTCAGTTATCGAGGCAGTAAGTAGAAATTATCCGTTAGGTTTTAGAAAAAACAAAAGTCTTTAAATATACCGGGTGTTTTTCAAAAGTGGCTCACACCAATAACTTTTAATTATTTCAGAAAAAAAAATACATTTGGTAGGTTGGTATATCACTTAAATCCAGATTGTTTGACATATTCAGTTGTTTTCGGTCACATCCGGTTTCACCGGAAATGCCTGCAACTTTTAAATTATTGGACATCTGGTATTTTTTTGGTTTATTTGATAGAAAATGACGTTCTGAATAAAATGACCCCTCATGAGTCAACTTTTGACATTTTCGCTTAAAAAAATAATATTTTAAATTTAAATCTAGAATGTATTGACTATGTTAAAACCATTATTTTTTTAATCAGAGAGCCATGAAGAATATATTTGATTATCTAATGCTTTTTGTCTCTTTTCCTGGCGGGTTAAAAGATTCCTAAATCGTATTTTTAATCATAACTCAACTTTCTCAAATGAAATGAGGGTGGCTCATTATCATAGTTGACACAAACACTTTTTAAAGATTAATTTCGTACCACATACATGGTATTATGAGTTAAATTGTCGTTATAAACCGTCTATTATAATTTCATATAATTGGTGAGCGTAATGGAATTTGTAGTAAATAGGCCTGGAAATAACAGTGTGTTGAATTTGGCAATGAAGTCAAAATGTTATCTAATTGTTGTTTATTACAAATGCTATTACCCGTATGGCAAATTCCAATGTTGTAATATGAAATTATAACAGGCGGTTTATAACGACAATTTAACTCGAAACACCATGTGTATGGTACGAAATTATTCGTAAAAAAATGTTTTTGTCGAATATGCTAATGAGTCACCTTCGTTCCATTTAAAAAAATTAAGCTAAAATAAAAAATAAGATTTGGGGATCTTTCAACCCTCCAGGAAAGGAGACAAAAACATTAGATGATCAAATATATTTTTCGATGGTTCCTAAATTAAAAAATAATAGTTTTAACATAGTCATGACACTCTGGATTGAAATTTAAAAAGCGAAAATGTCAAAAGTTGACTTATGAGGTGTCGTTGTATTCAGAATGTCATTTTTTATCAAATAAAGTAAAGAAATAGCAGGGGTCTAATTTAAAAATTAAAAGTTGCAGAGATTTCTGGTGAAACCGGAAGTGACCGAAAACAACTGAATACGTGAATCAATCTGCATGTATCTCATATACTAATATATCAAAGTTCATTATTCTATCTCAAAAAATTAAAAACTCTGGACGCAGCAAGTGCGTTATGGTAGTGAATTTTCATAAAAATGTTTTATTGCAAATATGTGTGTTTTCTTTTTAAGAAAGCAGACATCAATTTTGGTTACCAGTATAACCTATATAGTAAAAACAACGTGCCATGTTTCATCAAAATAACTTTATTGTGTAAGAATATACAAAAATTTCCAAAAGTAAACGTAAAGTGTTCCCGGAAAAACTCATTTCTTGGTTAACTTTATAGGTTAATAGCAAATTGGGCTATTCAAATATGAAGCACTTGATCAAAATTCACTACTATAACGCACTTGCTGCATCCAGAATATCTTTTTTTACAAACATGCATTATATTTCGATGGAAAATGCAAAAATGCAATAACATAAGGCGTGTTTGATTAAAAAAGAAAAAGAAAATTTGTATCTCCAACGACTTATGGGTCACCCTGTGATTGTAGAAATATTTTTTAAAGTTGTAGCTCAAGACACGCTATAATTAATATATACAAATTTTTTTGATATCTTGTATAATAACGGATATATTGAGCTATATTGATTTTTTACAAAAATTCGACAAAAATTATATACCATTAAACGATAAACTTTATAGCTAAGACTACTGCCAAGCATCAGAGAAAGGGTCTATTTGAAATGAATTTTCTGGAAACATTTTAGTAAAATAAAGGACAATGACGGTTGAAACTAAGACTTCAGGGTTTGTAAAAGATTCTTCTTGAGACATTGTCTTTCCATAGCCCGTATTAGATTCAAGTTAATTGCCTAAAATGTTGCTGATTTTGGCGTTTTAAATCGAAACTTTGACGTTTTGAGGAAAACCCCAATTTTTTTTAATGCCTATAACTTTTTTGTTTTATGACCTACATAGCTAAATTTTGGTATATAACTTACCAATAAGGATGTAAACCCGCGTAAATGGTTGCCATTACTTTGTTAATTCCGAAGATTTTTTTTTTCGAAAGAAAACACACAAACCTGGGCAGATTTTCCTGGCTAACGAACTTATCCAAGCCATTTACAAAAGAAATTTATTTACAAAATGTAATCCAAATTTTTGAGTTATCGGTGTGATATATATATATATATATATATATATATATATATATATATATATATATATAAACATATAAAAATTGAAACAGACCTCAAATATGTGTTCTGGGGGGCCTAATTAGCGCTCATTTGAAGAATTTTTTTCAAAATTCAAAAGTCGGGATCTCTTCATTAGTGAATTTTTTAAAGAAAATTCACTAAAAGCTATTGGGGTAAGCCACTTTTGTGTAGTAAAAGATTAAAATAAACCAGATAAGTATGTATCATGTAGCAATCAAAGAATATATAAGTTTTTTGATATATTAGATGTCGCAAACAAGATTTCAATTATCGTATTGTGTCGTATTTTAGTGAATTTTCGTGAAAAATGGGATCTCGTCATTAGTTAATTTTTTCTGCGAAAATTAACTAGATTTTTACTTTTGAATTTTGAAAAAAATTCTTAAAATTAGACCCCCAGGACTTATCCGAATTAGGCAAGTAACTTCACTTTGCAGGTGGATTGGATAGGTTTGTTAGCCAGGAAAATCGGACTACTTTTTCCGGAAAAATCTTCGGTTCTCTTCCGAAAATTTTTTTGTATCCGCGGAAATGACAAAGTTATGGTAACGAAATTTGGTACACGGGCTTATATTATGAAAAGTAACCTATGTACAAAAATATAAATCTCAAAGCTAAACGAAAAAAGTTTCAAGCATTTAAAAAAACCTGGGTGGAGAAATGCACAAGACTAAAATCTTTTGTGTGGATAACAAAATCTATTGTATATTACAGAAAACATTAGGTTTTACTGGTGCAAAAAGGTCCATAAATACCAGAAGGGCTACTTTAAGAATTTTATGATCTACCTTCCTAACATTTCAAAGCCTTTAGTTTTAGCTTCAACCGTTATTTTCCTTCGTTTTGTAATATATTTGCAAAAAATTCATATCAAATAAACCGTTCCTTTGACGCTCTGGCAGTAGTTTTAGTTATAGATTTTATGGTTTAATAGTCTATAACGTTTAGCCAATTTCCATAAAAAATTCGTTAATGAGACCGCGACTTTTGATTTTTAAAAAGAATTTTTCACTGGAGCGCGACTAGGGCCCCTAGAACCCATACCTGGGATAAGTTTCAGTTTTTATTTGTTTGCATATACACAGGCTGGCGCATTTCTAGGGTAAAGCTCAATATATTCGTTATTATACAGGATACAAGAAAAAAATATATACGTTAATTATAGGGTTTGTTGAGATTCATCTTATAAAATTATTTTGAAATATCCAGGCTGGTCTATTAGTCGTTGCTAATACAAGGTTTCTTTTTTTAATAGAACACCTCATATATTATTGCATTTTTGTATGCGCCACCGAATTATAATGCTTTTAGGAAAAAATTGAAAATCTTTAATGATTTTTGAGTTATTTCAACTATTTTGCAACTTTTAGCCTGTATGAAGCCACATATAAAAATTTGAGATACTGCGCCTTTCGCAAATGAAACTTAAAAGTGACAGCTGGCGTCATGAAAATATCATTATTTTTTTTCGGCTTACGTTTTTAATGAATTTTCTTAAAAAATTTTTTTTCAAATGAGCACGCACTAGGCCCCCAAGAACCCATATCCAGGGTCAGTTTCAATTTAAATATGTTTATATATATATATATATATATATATATATATATATATATATATATATATATATATATATATATATATATATAATTTTTAGCTGATTTTCGTAGAAAAAATTCGTTAGTGAGGAGACCACGGCATTTGAAGATTTCTTCAAATGAGTGCAAACTAGCCCCCCTAGAATCCATATACTGGTTTACTTTAAGTTTATCTGTTTCCATATACAGGATGACGCATTTCTACGGTAAAGCTGAATATAACTGTTATTATACAAGATACGAGAAAAAAAATTATACGTTAATTATAGGGTGTCTTAAGCTGCATCCTATAAAAATATTTTGACAATCACAGGTTGGTACATAAGTCGTTGGTGATCCCAACAATTATTTTTTGGATTTTTTATCGAAATATGATACATGTTTGTAAGAAGAAAATCGAGACGCAGTAAGTGCGTTTTGGTAGCGAATTTGTTTGTTGGCTAGGAAACCCAAATTTTTTAGGAAATTTTCGTATAAAAAGTATTAAGTCTAATTTTATTAATGTTTCCGTAGAAATCATTTTTTGTAAGACTTCTTTAGTGTTGGTAATAAATACTAAATGTTAAATAAGTTATTGCAAAGAAATATTTGACGTAAGAAATATAATTTTCGTGTAATATTACCTAAGCAAATTTTTCTAAAGAAATTGACGAATATTCCTGAAAGAAATTGCTAGCAAATTTTCATGCTAACATTTTTTTTATTGTCTAGAAAAGATTTTTCTGGATAATTATATATTGGCAGGTGTGTAAATAGCTTGAAGAGATTCGTTAGCCAGGAAAATTTTTGTACTTTTTCAAACAATACAGTAATTTTGATGTAATATGGTACATTGTTTCTACTATATACGTTATACCAAATTTGAGGCCTTTCATTAAAAAAATATTTGCTATTAAAAACATTTTTATGAGAATTCACTACCATAACGCACTTATTGCATCCAAACTTTTCTTTCTTTAGCGTCGTCCTAATTCCGCGACTATGGCCAGTGAGTAGTATCATCTTATCAACCTGAGAATATTCCTGACTTCATCATTTTTGTAGGATAATAGGGCTGCTTTACTCACATGACATATGGGGCCGACGTTTTAATCTCCCTTGTCATATAGAAATATATAGTAATAGTACTACGTTTATTGGTGAAAATCATACAATATGATTTATACAAAAAGTTAGAGATTGATTGAGTTTGCATAATACAATTTTCTATAAACCTAAATGGCACGTAGTAGGATATTTACGAGGGCAACATTACAACCAAACCTAATCAAAATAACTTCGTTATTTTTTGAGATGATTTTTCTTTGGAAAAATAAGTTTTTTTTAGTAAGACAGTTCCGATAGGGCTGGCTAAGGAACTCATCCAAGCCATTAATAAAAGGAAGATTCTTGTCTAGTTTCATTAAAATCAGTTAATAACATCTTGAGTTATCGTGTGGACACTCGCGCTCATTTGAAAATTTTTGCAAAATGTCAGCATCGATACGTTTCTATTAGCGATTTTTTTAAAAATGAAAAGTATTATCGATTTTTTTTTTAAATAAAAATTCGCTAATGAGTGATTTTTTATATGAGAGCTGACAACGTATTCTTATTAAAGATCCTTTAAATCTGCATGTAGTGTTCTCATTATGTTAAGGAATGGGGTCCTCGAGAAAATTAAATTGTTTTAAAAAATTAAGACATAATTTATATAAAAATTACTATTATAGGTTTTTACCAGAAGAAAAAACTGACGACTGATTTATATATAGAAATATTAAAAACCCTTTGTAATTATTTTTATTGTTCTAAAGTAGGTACAAAGAGCCTCAGTGGTTCAGTGGTAAGAACTCGTGTCTCTGAACCGAAGGGTACTGGGTTCGATACCAGGGTACTCCTTTCACTTTTTCAGTACATACTGTACAATGAACATTAACCGAGGTTGTGGCATTGTATTTGAGCAAGTTGAACATCTGCACGTTCCACCCTTCTGAGGGGGCGTAAAGCCGTCGGTCCCGTGTCCATGCGATGTTGGGCACGTTAAAGATCCCTACCCTCCTTACAGAAAGGCAGGGATTCGGAAAAATTTCCAGAATAGTGGGGTGAAACTGCTCTCTGGCGTCGGTGATAGGCCGACGTTAAAGAAATAAAAAAAAACACACACAACAAAGTAGGTACAAGGTATTCAAAAAATGCATACTTCTAAAAAAAATTGAAAATAATTTATTTATGATTCAATCAGTGATTTTTCTAACAAAAAAAAATGACGATAGATTCTTAACTAGCATGGCTTAGAACCTGCCTGTACCCATATTCATTCTTCTAGAATACAGGGAGTGCCAAAAAAATTGCCTTTTTCAATATTTTTTTTAGTTATGAAAGAAATTATTATTTTTTAAACACTAGTAAAACTTATTTTCATTCATATAATTTTTTTAATAAAATATGATGTAACTTGAGCGTACAGAAAGAGAAAGACGTTTTTAGAAGGTTAAATGTTAAGTTAATATTAGGCATAATGGCTGCCCCTTATAACTGCTGTTCCTTTAAATCGCCGATCTTTTTCATACATTTTTCTTTGGGGACAGATTTCTGGCGAATTCAGATGTATTGTTACAGAGCCTCTAGTACAATAGATGAAGTGTCTGCCTATTGAACCTGTTGTATAGTTTCAATTTCCATTTTTCAAGAATTGATCAAATTTATCCCCTGAAGATGACCCCTTAGAGTGTTGAAATGCGTCAGGAAATAAACTTTTGAACAAATGTGTTGTCTGTCTTAATGTTTAGTTATTCACTATTCAATATGTCGACGATTCGCTTATTCCTTTTTAATTTTTTAAAATTTTATTTCAACAACACACCACGAGGGCTTACAGCCTAAATACTGTCGTACCGTGGGTGTAGACAAGGAGGAAAGAAGCAAGTTATTGATTCTGGACTTGAAGGTTTGGAGGTTCGGGGGAGAAGGAAAAACATGTGCCGGCAAGGAATTCCACAACTTGGAAGTACTCGGGACAAAAGAGCGGGCATAACAAGATATTCTATGTCTGGTGACCTGGACACTAAACGGGTGCATCCGCTCTGTTCCCCTGGTAGATCTGTTGGGGGCAGCAGGTGGAGGAACTATGGAAGAAAGCTCCTCTAAGCAGTGCTTGTGCAGATATCTATAAAAGAGAGAGGTCACCAACGGCACGTCGGTGAGCAAGGGATGGAAGCCTTTAGGTGAGGGTAGCGTCACCTATAAGACGTATAGCTCTCTTCTAAATGGAGTCCAGGATAGCGAGTGTAGAAGCGGCAGCGGCACCCCAGATGTGGGAGCAGTATTCGAGGTTTGGTCTTATTTGTGAAGTATATAAGGTATAGAGATTAGCTGGTGAAAAGTATGTGCGAGCCCGGAAGAGGAAACGTAATTTCTTAGCAGCCGCTTCTGCAATTGATGTGACATGTTGGTTGAAATTGAGATTTCGATCCACAGAAATGCCAACAAGTGAAAAGGACTCATTATTTTGAATAACTTGGTTGTTTATTGTGTGGGTCTAGGGCTGGTGTATCTCTTATGAGAAACAAAGCAAGACTGTGATTTGGTGGGGCTGAATTGTACAAGATTTCTACTTCCCCAGTCTAATATTTTTTTGGAGATCCACGGAAACAGAACCCTCCATGAGTCTACGATCCTCATCTAATTTGGCTAAAGAGACAGGCTTAGAATATTGTATATTTGAGTGGAGGGTGCTGGCGTCCGCGTAGCTGTAAACTGGGCTGTATGTGCTAGAGAGGAGGTCATTGATGTGGAGACAAAACAAAGTAGGGGCTAAAGCTGAACCTTGAGGAACTCCTGCATTAATTGGATACAGTTAAGAGGAATGGCCATCCACGACAACAGAAATGCTCCGGTTGGAGAGGAAATTTGCTGTCCACATACAGAGTTTTGGCGGTAGGCCATAGGCCGGTAGTTTATTAAGCAGCTCTGCGTGCCAGACCTGGTAGAATGCTTTGGATATGTCTAGAGCGACAATCTGGGATTCACCGTGTAGTTCCATAGCCTTGTTCCAAGAATGGGTGACAAAGGAAAGGTGGTCGGCAGTTGATCTGAGCTGACGGAATCCATACTGACTGTCGTGGATTGGACTGTATTTTTCAAGAAATTTTTGTAATTCATGGTTTATATACTTTTTCATCACTTTAGAGACGACTGAAAGGAGAGAAATAGGCCTGTAGTTGCTAGGAAGCGCTTTGGATCCTTTCTTGGGGACGGGTTGTACTCGAGCAGTTTTCCAGTTACTAGGCAATATGCATCTATTGTAAGATGTCTGAAACAGACGAGTCAGGACAGGAGCAAGTTCTGTTGCGCATTTTTTGAGAACAATTGCTGGGATCTCGTCAAGGCCAGAGGCTCTCCTGGTATTAAGAGAAGAGAGCATTTTTCGTACCTTTTTAGTTTTTAAAGTGATATCCGTCATTTTATGCGCGACGTTGGGGACTGTTGGTGGTTGAACATTTGGAGGTGGATTGAGAGTAGAATTGCCTCGAACAACGAGGCAAAACGTTCAGCCTTGCCCAGGGCGGTAGAAAGAATTTCATCCCTGAGACAAGAGGTGGGAACGTGCTCTTGTAGAAATTATTCCCAATAGATTTAGCAAGAGTCCAGAAGGGTATGCTGCCGCTGGAACTTAAGAGGACGTTATTTTTGATGTGGTTATTAAACGAGTTTTTGCCTCAGAAAGAATGAGGATACAGCGGTTTCTTGCGTCGTTAAATGCTTGACGTTTTTCTTGACTGGGATTGTGTAGAAGCTTTTTGTGAGCTTTGTCCTTTTCAAGTATGGCCTTGTCACAGGATTTAGAGAACCAGGGCTTTTAAGTGGCTGCAAAGGTTTTCTGTGTACGTGGAATAAATAATTCCATGCCGGCTTGGATAATTTCGGTGACTTTTTGTGAGATATCAGAGGGGTCAGGATGAGACAAGCAGACAGGCGCCCATAGAAATGAGGAAAAGTAATCTCGAATTTTGACCCAGTTCGCGGAGTTGTAGTGCCAAACGATACGTGGGTGTGATGACCGTGTGATCTCGGGTCGCATTGCACAGGAAGCAAGACCATGCCGTGGTCTGAGCGACCCAGGGGGGCGGTGATTGATATCTTATAGCAGTCAGGATTTGTAGTAAGAAGTAGATCCTTTGAATTGTGTGTTGGGATGCGAGGAAAGTAAGTAGGTTGCCGAACCATATCGACTAAAGAAATGCTGACTGCAAAGGCCTCCGCTGCTCTCCCTTGTGGATCGGTTTTTGAAGATGCTAGCTATTCCTTATTATATACATTGAAGTTACCAAGAATAGTTACCTCGGAGGAAGGATATTCAGAAATCAGATGGTCGGTTTTTTTCAGAAAGGTTGTCAAAGAGCTGGACAAAGTTTTTGTCAGAAGGTGACCGGTAAATGCAACAGATGAATTTAGTTGCAGCCCTGAGAGAGAGTTTTATCCATAGTATGTCTTTTCTTCCAGCTTCTAAATTGGGAAGTCTGGTGCAGGGTAGATTGCTACGGAGGTACGCGCACACGCCTCCATGCAATCTAAAGGAAGTAAGGAGCTCATACCCCGGGAACTTAAGGTAAATAGTGGCTCTATTGGCAATGATTTGAGTTTCGGTTAGGAGTTGGTGCGTACTAACCTGGAGGAAATGGTGGACGGAAATCAGGTTGGAATTTGGGCCACATATATTCGAGAAGGATATGTTAAATCTTGATGCTGGCGCCCCCTGTACACCCCTCTCCCGGAGATCCGAATGGAGGGGTATTTTACCTCCGGAATCTTTTGTTCAAGGAGGAGCTATCATCATTTTTGCTTATAAGGGAAACCGACTCATACACCAGAATCGGAAACGTCCGTTGGGACTTTATGTAAGGGGTGGTACCTCCTCGGGCGTGAAAAAATCCTTTACTATCACGTAAAGGAAAATTCCACAACACCTACCATATTGCAAGTATAACACACCAGCCAACTATTAAAGAGCTGACCAGCTCTAGAACTTGCTACCATTTCACTTCTTAACTGCTGTCGAGTTGTATTCTGACGTGCTCCTCTAATGCGACTAAAAAGCTCTTTTCGGATCTGGAGCCCTGTAGTAAAAACTTCATTTTTTTTTGACGCCAACGAAAGAAATCAAGAGGGGATCTCGGTGGCCAACGACTAAAAGAACAACTTTATCCAATCTGATGATTACAAAAGTTCTGATTCACCAGATTTTTCACATTGACAGCGATAGGTGCTCCATCAAGTTGTCACCGTAAATTGTAGCAATGATCTAGGGGAAGTTTAAGTAAGCCTGCGCCTTTTTCAATAAACAGTATGACCCAAAAATATTTTCAGTTAAGATGCCACAAAAAACATGTACTTTTGATGAATATGTTCTCTTACACCCAATAAACTAATGAGTTATCCAACACTTAATACTTTGTGACGATAAAATCATGTTAGTCCCAAATGCATCCTTCATGTATGTATATAATATTCCTCAACAATTATGGATTTTCTGGGTACATACTAGAGAGCTATGAATAAAGTTTCACTCTTGTCTCAGCATGTCTAGCTGCAAGTATGTGGATAAATTTTGGCTTATAAAGTTTCCCACCGCTTTTATTTAAACACTTCCAGATATGATCTTTAGAAATATTTAAATTCATACCAGAATCATTAACGCTTAAGCGGTACATGCTGATATATGCGTTAATTATTTAGTGTAGTTCGACAATCAGTTAATTTTTTTTTCTGTAATTTTTGCATCAAATTTTAAAACCATTTCCAGTTTTGGGGAGGGATTGAAAATATACTTGAAATGAGGTACTACAAGCCCCCACTACCTATTAAAAGATTTGGGGGTTACAACTGTCACTCAAAGGGGGTTAAATGTAAAATTTTCAGGTTGCAGAATATCATTTTAGTGAATTTTCGTAGAAAAAATTCACTAATGGGGAGATCCCGACTTTTGAATTTTGAAAAAATTTTTGCAAATGAGCGCGAACTAGGACCCCTAGAACCTATATCCGGGGTCAGTTTCAATTTTTATATGTTTATATATATATATATATATATATATATATATATATATATATATATATATATATATATATATATATATATATATATATATATATATATATATATATATATATATATATATATATATATATATATATATATATATATATATATATATATATATATATATATATATATATATATATATTGTAAATGGCTTTGACAAGTGTGTAAGTCAGGAAAATCGGACGAGGTTTTCCGGAAAAGTTTTGAGTTTTCATCAAAAAAAAATTTTTATCTCAAAGAATAATTGGCCGATTTTGATAAAATTTGGCATGTACCTTCCTTTTGTAAATGGCTTTGATAAGTTAGTGAATCAGAAAAATCGGACGAGGTTTTCTGAAAAAAATTTTAGTTTTCATTTGAAAAAAATTTTTTTCTTAAAAAATAAAAAATCTATGATAACCAAATTTGGTAGGTAGGTTTACGATATAAAAAGTAAACTATACACCAAAATTTAAATTTCTATGTTACAAGAAAAAAAGTTATACTAAAATATTTTGTGCCAGATCATTTCTATGAAAATTCACTACCATAACGCACTTGCTGCGTCCCGAGATTTTTTATCTAAGGTTGAGGTGCTTCGATATGTTTTATAAATATGCACAAAAATTGATATACTGAGTCTATTCCATATCGCTGTTCCAAGTTGTTTATAGATTTTGCTACAAAATTTTAGTTCATGTAATATAATTTATTTTTATAATCCTATATGTACCGAACAACTTTTATTTCTTAACTTGTTAACATTACGTCACTCATTCACATCTAGATACCGAATAACTTATTGCGTTCTATAATTAATAATTTCTAATAATTTCTTTAAAGGCCAAAAATCCTTGTTAGAAATGGTGAATTAACGTTCGATGTTCCCCACAACAAAAATGTTACTTTTGTCACGTCTGGATCTGGTAGTGTTCTTTTAAATGGTATAGACTTAGCAGCAGTTGCTAGACAGGTATGTATCGATATTTTAGTCAATAATATGTTTTCAATTGTATTATTTCTCAGGCCAAAAATGCCACCGATATGGTGAAAAGACATGGTTCGAATTTGGAAGATTCTTTTCTAAAAGTGGACGAGGTCTATCAGAGTGTATATGGAAACAGAGGATTAATGCAAAGAGTGAGAAATTTAGAACTGGGAGGAGGAAACAGAACCTATGGTTTTACTCCTTTGGTAAGCAAGCTACGAGTGTTAGGTTTAGTAGGAAATTGGGAACATAAATATGTACATGCAGGGACACAATATTCTACATAATTAAGGTACTTAATGAGAAGCTTCATCCAGACAGCAAAATTTATTGATGAGGTGCCCTACGCGTTTCGGCTATACAATAGCCATCATCAGGGGCAAATCAAAAAATTGTAACAAAAGGTCTGTCAGAAAACATTGTCTTCTGGTAGGCAATTGTGCTGGTTTAAGCACAATGATCTCAAGTTAAACTCTACATACATCATCAAGACTAAAATCTACAGTCACACAGCAAAACATGTCTAAAATAGGTTAAAAAAGCAAAGTTACATGCCGAACATAAAGTAAAAAACTACAAGTCAACCGAAAGGTTACCTAATTCACACTAAAGTCAAAAACATGCAGTCAAAACGGGCTAAAGGTCATCATTATCAAAACAGAGCATAATTTAAACGAGTTAAAAAAGCTAGTTATTTAGTGCAAAAGCTAAAAAATCAAAATTGAATCTACAAAGTGAAAAAGGCAGTGGAGTGAACTGACAGAGCAAAAACATAACAGGAGGCCACTGCCTTTTCGCTTTGTAGATTCAATTTTGATTTTTTAGCTTTTGCACTAAATAGTGTGAATTAGGTAACCTTTTGGTTGACTTGTAGTTTTTTACTTTATGTTCGGCATGTAACATTGCTTTTTTAACCTATTTTAGACATGTTTTGCTGTGTGACTGTAGATTTTAGTCTTGATGATGTATGTAGAGTTTAACTTGAGATCATTGTGCTTAAACCAGCACAATTGCCTACCAGAAGACAATGTTTTCTGACAGACCTTTTGTTACAATTTTTAGATTTGCCCCTGATGAGGGCTATTGTTTAGCCGAAACGCGTAGGGCACCTCATCAATAAATTTTGCTGTCTGGATGAAGCTTCTCATTAAGTACCTTAATTATGTCTATCCCAGATCTTGTGACGTTCAGGAATGAAAACTATATTCTACACATGCTCAGTTTCACAAAGCTCGATTAGATATTTAACCGACGGTTAGTTAATCAAGGCTCAATCAGAGACAATCAAATGTATGCGCCAAAATATACAGTACTCAAATATAGAAGTATATTACTTATTACATATACATTCTTATTTGTATAGAATACAGGTTCAAAATGTGCGACATTGCGATGTAGGCACTGTTCATAACGATCACGCAGATTTTCAAATATATTTGAGAACACAGCTTGCTGCATATTCCAGACGATCTCCTCACGTAATGCATTAACAGTTCTGGAAGGGTCTGTACCGCTGAATACTTTTTCCTTTAACATACCCCATAGGTAGGCATCCGGTGGTGTAAGATCAGGAGAATGTGATGAGTAGTTGAAATTAGAACTGCGAAAAATGGTGCGTCCTTAAAAAGTTTCCTGCAGCAATGCTATCGGGTGTGGAGCGGTGTAACTGGTCGCCCCGTCCTGTTGAAACCACTGTCTTTCCTTCCGGAGGTTCCCGGAACGACAAAACCTTCTAAAATCCCGGACACATGCATTACCATCATGTTTATATAACGTTTCTGAGTAATAGTAGGAGGTGTACCATCGCCATCCACAATGAAATACGGACCAGTCACACCGTGTGCTGACACTGCACACCAAATCGTCACACGGCCATTATGCAGCGGTTTTTCGATAATAATGTCTGGCTTCTCGAAAACAAGGAAGCGAGTTGTTTGCTTATTGATATAACACTCCGAATGAGTGTAACTTTTGTCGGAGAACCATACATTATGCAAGAAATCTGGATCGTCGTACACCATAGCCAAAATTTGTCCACAATACACAACCCTGTCATACATATCTTACTTTATCAATCGCTGCCCAACCTCAATTCGGTACGGAAATCCACCTAGGTTTTCGAACAAACGCCGAAGCAACGTAATGCTGATATTCAACTTCAATGACGTTCGCGGAAGACTTCGGTTCGGTGATACCTAAACCTGATTGACGACACGTCCATGGTTCTCATTTGTTGTCACAATTACTGGCCTACCAGATCTTCCCTTCCGTTGGCAGAATACACTGTCAGTACGATGAAATTTCTCAACAATAGAAAGCATAACTGCGTTGGTTGGTGCCTCTTTATGAAATTGTTCCAGAAATTGTTCCGTCACTGACTTGAAACTTGGTCGACCTTGTTTGCCGTTTCCGTACAATCGAAAATAATGTTCCACAATAAACACTTTTGCTTCAATCGTGAGACCCATTCTCAACTATAACATCACACAAGAACGTTATTTGCACTACTAAAAACACATAACGCATAACGCTGCTACAGTCATACGTCAAAAAGCAGACGTGCGCATGACAGTGGCGCACATTACAGTATTGTTTATTATGGCGCATACATTTTGAAACTGTAATTGGTCGTATTAAGACTTGATTAGCTAATCAGCCGTTGAATATTTAACTGAACTTTGTGAAACTGGGTAACAGCCTCTATACGGTAATCTGTTGGAATTTTTAGGTCCTTTTCCTACAGGAATATACAGCACGTTTAGAATTACTAGAAAAAACATTAAAGACACAGCATGTTCACAAAAAAGATATCTATTAATGTTATAATTTTTATAAACACCCTGTTCTATGAATGTTTTGGAATGCTAGGTAAAAATAGGGGTAACCTATAATAAGGCTTGAATTTACAGATTCTGCCAGGATATAAACGCACAACCTGTATAAAATACAGATTTTCATTCTAATAATTTTACAAGACATGGCGTAATTTGTTGCTCAAAAAGCCGTATGATATTTTACATCAAATTCTAAATTTAAGCGTTCATCACGTAATCCTCTTACACTTCTGCGACCATCGTGGACACAAAGAAATAATCGGAATTCGTCAAAGAACACAACATGATTCCATTCACCATCACAATTTGATCTGCCGTTACACCACTCAAGTCGAGCAGGATGATGTTTAAGTGCCAGTGAGATGCCTAAAAATGGTCTATACGAAAGAAGCCCAAAAGCAAATATTCTGCGATATAGAGACTCTTTGTTGTAAGAATCTCAACCAAGTATTTTCAGTCGACCGTGTTGTGGCAACTCTGTGTTGTAAAGTTGCAATCCTCAAATGACGTTCTTATCTTGGTAAATTTGCTTGAGGTGGATCGTATCCGTGACTACGGTTATGGATATCTTCTTTACACCAGCTGGAGCAACACTGTAACACTGTTTACACACTACATCCTATGCACCTCCTTTCGAATTCACTTAAACGACTTTAGTTGTTCCGTAAACGGCGCCTAGACATAGACATCTTTGAGTCCACAATGGTCGCAGAAGAGTAAGACGATTGCGTGAAGAACGCAGAAATTTAGGTGATAACCAATAGTGTGCGATAACATACTGTAGTAGGTCACCTCTAGTTTTTATTGACAGAAGTTTGAATGCAAATGTTTACATACGAAACGTAGTTCAGCCTGTTGCACTGTCATACCTGCGACGGATAGTTCAACTCTTTCCCAACAAGACAAGCGTTAATACAAAGTTCTTACAAAAAAATTACGTGTCCTTGCTTCCATGGACTTCTCGCTACCCAGACTTGTCACTAATCGAACATGTGTGGGATATGATTGGCAATCGACTGGGTAATTTACTTAAACCACCAAATATCCTAGCTGACCTTTGCCATTGAACTCTAGAAGTCTGGGGTATAAATTTCATTAGAATTGATGAACTCTTAGTGGGCGCTCGAATGTTTTTTTATGTCAGTATATTTTGCAATCAACTTTCTAATATAGAGCCCTTGATTTATGAAATTAAATACTATGTGATACATTTTTACTCTTTAACGATTTCGTATTGAACTTTCTGGCTTCTAGCTCCTTAAATTTGCATATTTTTAGAGACAACATAATTCTTTTATGTTGAGGAACAGATCAGTACATTTTCAGAAACCAAATCACAACACATTTTCAAATATTAAATTTAATTGAAAATCATTTCCAAAGTGCTTATCGTAGATTCCAATCTTCAATTAGTTAGGAACAGAAAAACAGCGAAACGCTAAAATTAATTTTGATACCCAGAAATGTCGATATTCTGGGTCGCAATATAACGGATAGATTTTCTTCATAATAATATTAATTGTCATATAAAGGGTGATTCATTAACAATGGGAAATCCTAAAGCTGCAGATACTACACGTCAAACTCTGACCATGGGCGCAACCATGACTTATCCAAAAGTTGGTAGTTTAGGAAAGTTGAAAGCTAAAATTTTAATTGATTTTTTGTCATTATTCTGAAAATATTAATGTTAGGAAATTGAAAATTTGAGGAGCTATGTTTTTTTATACAAGAAATAAGATACCTGTTACAAGTATTGCGTTGCTTATAGAGGGCGCCACTTATGACTAATTTCACCGATACTTACAGCTAATATAGCTCACTCTGTATCATTAACATAAAATATGATACAAAACCTGAAAGAGAAATTATTTTTCAATACCTTGTGTATTCTTATTTCATTTTGGTATCTCGATCCGTTTCCGGAAAAATAGATTTAACGAAGAGTATGCTTTGAAAATACGATAAATTAAGAGCGAAACAGCAAGTCTTTTATTTTTAATTTCTAGAACACAGAAGGGCAATTAAATGAAATAGGTAAGAGTAATTACAGTAATTGTTTAATGTATCCACCGCTAACACTGATACACTTAACATGGCATTTTATGAGAGACCTCAAGTTTGAAGCAACATTGTGGGATTGCCTCCGGCTTCATTGGATGCGATGAGTATTTTTCGCCACAACTCTTAACGAGAACCAACAGGTCCTTTGTAAACTATGTCTTTCATTCGAGACCAAATAGAAAAATCAAGAGGATTGAGATCCAGACTTTTTTGTGGCCAAGCAAAAAGTCTTCCATGGCCAATTCAATGATTTGGAAAAACTCTATCTAAATATGCACTCACCGGCCGAGAAAATGCGGTGGGGATTCTTCTTGCATAAACCACGTGGCTCTGTTTAAATGAAGCGGAACTTCTTCAAGCAATTCTGCCCAATTTTGTTGACAAAAATTTAAATGCAGTTGGGTATTTAAATTGGGGGGAAGTTCAAAAGGTCCAATAAAAAAAATTCCAATTACACCGCACCAAACATTCATTTATTGGTGTTGGAAGTGCTTTACTTTTACACCATGGGAATTGTCAGAGCCCCAAATATGATTTTTTGCCAGTTAAAGGCATCACGGCGAGTAAACGTCGCCTGATCGTTAAACAGGATTTCCTCAAAAAAGTAGTGTCGTTGATTTACTGTTCTTCTAGAAAATGGGGAAAAAACGTAGATTAGCAGGAGGATGTAAAAATAATAACCATCAACATTATTTAAAATTGTGCAATATGCCAATGCAAATAAGTCCTGTGAGTTACAGTTAGCGGTACTCAAAAGACAAGTAGTTCTACCTGGATTTTCCGTCACTCTAACCAAAACTTCCTCTTCCTGCTCAAAATAAATACTTTTTGGAGCGCTGTTATTACATTTCGGAGGGAAAAATCCTGTTTATCCTAGCTGATTAATACAAATTTCGAAATAATTTGTGATTTAGTTGCCACTGTAATTTTTTTGCCGAAAAACACAGATCATATCTTTCAGTTCATTATACGAAAACGCGTTGTGACGCGTCATTTTGATAATTTTATCACAAATAATTATTACTACATGTAAAAGTACACAAAATAGTTATTCAGTTGACAGCACTCGTCATTATTTACCAGTTTCTATGGCGGAGAAGATAACATTTTGTGTCATGAGACTATAAGACATAACATACCAAATGAAGTTTGGTTCGTTTTAATTTTAATTTCTCTTATTATCAAAACCTAATGTTCGTTAAATTGATTTTCCTCGGAAGCGGATCGAGATACCGAAACGAAACAAGAATACACAATGAATTGAAAAATGATTGCCCTTTCAGGTTTTGAATTAAATTTAATGTTAGACATAGATACAGGGTGAAAAGTTATTAACTGTAAATGTCAGTGAAATTGGTCGTAAATCGCGTCCTCTATAAATAACGCAAGATTTGCAATACGTAAATCTTAATCGTCGTCTAAGAAAACATGACTAACAATTTTTAAGTTTCTAACCTATATATTTCAGAATAATTACTAAAAAAAATCACTTCCAATTTTAACATTCAACACCCTATATTTCCGAAACTATAAATTTTCGGATAATGTATGTTTGCGCCAATGGTTACAATTTGAGTATCGCCAGGGTTCGGAATTCCCATTGTTAATAAATCACCCCGTATAAACGATAAATTATCTTGAGAGATGTCATCCCCGACTACAAAATTACAGATCTAGATTTTTCTGACATATGTCAGAGGCATATATATATATATATATATATATATATATATATATATATATATATATATATATATATATATATATATATATATATATTCAAGGTCATTGATGGTCATTTGCATACAATTAATCTGAAAATTTGAATATTGCCATAAATAGGCTCGACCTATCTTTCTAAAATATTTGTATTTTACTGGTGTTGCCGCTTCTACTCAAAAGTAGTAACAACTTTCTTATTTTAAGGAAACACCCTGTATATTATTTTTTGTATATTAATTTTTTTCTCTCATAAAAATGGTACCACTAAAATTTTAATTTAGCTGCTATTTGAAACCATATGAGGCTGAAATTTTGGGCACTGTTTGCAAAAGCCTTGTATTTAATAGTTACATAAATAAATTCATTTAATGATATACAGGGCGGTTTGAAATTGTTGATTTTAACGTGACACAGAAAAAAGGCCAAAACTTTATTTTTTTTAAATAGGACACCCTGTATATTATTTAAAATTCTGAAAGGCAACTAAATTTTCTCTAAATTGATGTACCATAGCGGTATACTTAGCTCGTCAAGTTTTCGAAATAATCGCAATAATTAATGAAAAACGCATTAACTTTACTTAATTTGTATTAATTGGTCATGCAACGCCATCTGATTTGACAATTGCTTAACTGTTTACTATGTTTGACAGACGCCGAAGTTTTAAGATTCATTTGCGATTTTCCACTTAATATTTATTTGAAAACAAGTTAAGATGGAGGGAAATAATTACTCAAATGAAGTTTTGATGATACTATTTATTCTTCACGGACAATGTGACAAAATTGTAGCGGAACATGTAAGAAATTTAATGAAATGTATCATGAATTGCAACCAATGAGCGAAAGAAAGGTTATGCGAATACAAGAAAATTTTTTCAATTATTATTTATTATTAGATACTAAACATTTTGCAACAAATTCTCAAAATATCCCCACATTGACTTCTAAGCACTTCAAAATCCGGCGTGTACACCATCAGTTGTCGCTTTATGTATTTCATTAGCATCTAGTTGGTCGATACAAATTGTCACACGTTGACGTAGCTCCTCTTTAGTGTTCACCGGTGTCTGGTATACCTCTTGTTTTAAAGTACCCCAAAGGTAGAAATCGAGAAGTGTAAGGTCCAGGGACCTTGCAGGCCAATCTCATGGGCCCAAATGCCTACACCAGGGGTCATCAAATATCTGAAACAGCTCACGTGTTACCTTTTGCGTGCAATGTGCAGGTGCTCCATCTAACTGGAACCAAGAAGTACGGAAATCTAATGTTAAATTTTCCAAAAAATTTGATACAACTGTCCTTAAAATGTGGAGGTATTGATTGCTATTTAATGGCTCACTGTAAATGAAAAATCTTATTTGGTTATCTTTTAAGAGGAAAAAAATATTAAAACTAAATTTTTCTTTAAAGCCCATCGGCTTGACCATGCGTGGTTTTGATCGGCCCAAAAATGTAGATTCCTTCTATTGATAATGCCTTCTCTCGAAAACTTGGTTTCGTCCATCGGCTTGACCATGCGTGGTTTTGATCGGCCCAAAAATGTAGATTCCTTCTATTGATAATGCCTTCTCTCGAAAACTTGGTTTCGTCTGTCCATATTATTTTTCTCAAAAAGTTAGGATCCTCTTCAATGCGTATTAGGAGTGTCTCACCATGTTGAATGCGACGTTGGTAATCATCTGGTTTCAGGTGTTGAGGTGTTATAAATGTAAAAGGATGCATGTTGTGATTGGCCAGAATCTTTTGCACCGCATAATAAGTTACGCTTATATCACATGCTGCACTTTGGATGGAAGTTTGTGGATATGCGTGGAAATAGGCTAAAACGTTTACTATATTTTCTTCATTTGACGTTACAGGCCTTGGCAAACTTCGAGTTGCCCCAAGTTTTGAACCATAATTGACAAAATTATCTTGTATTCGCATAAACTTTCTTTCGTTCATTGGCTGCAATTCAGGATACATTTTATTGAATTTACTACATGCTCTTGCTACAATTTTGTCACATTGCCCATGAAGAATAAATAGTGTCATCAAAACCTTATTTGAGTAATTATTTTGCTCCAGCTTAACTTGTTTTCAAATAAACATTAAGTGGAAAATAGCAAATGAATCTTAAAACTTTCGAGTCTGTCAAACACAATAAATAATTAAGCAATTGTCAAATCACTTGGCGTTCCATGACCAACTAATTCAAATTATGTGATGATCATGTGTTTTTTTAGTAATTTTGCGACTATTTCGAAAACTTGGCAAGTGAGGTATACCACTATGGTACATCAATTTGGAGGAAATTTAATTGCCTTTCAGAATGTCAACTAACATGCAGGGTGTCCTATTTGAAAAAATAAAGTTTTTTTTATGTGTCACGTTAAATCATCAATTTTAAACCGCCCTGTATAACATTAAATTAATTTATTTATGTAACTATTAAATACCAGGCTTTTGCAAACTGTGCCCAAATTCAGCCTTCTATGGTTTAGAATAGCAGCTAAATTAAAATTTTAATGGTACCATTTTTATGAGAAAGAAAAATGAAATAATTATTATCTCGAAAACCGGTGTAGATGGGTATAGGAAGCTATTGAGAAAAAATGATCATAAAGAAATTTCAATTCTAAAAACAAAATAATATACAGCGCGTCCCATTAAAAATAAGAAAGTTGTTACTACTTTTAAGTAAAAGCGACAACACCACAAAAATGAAAATATTTTAGAAAGACAGGTCGTGCCTATTTATGGCAGTATGCAAATTTCCAGATTAATCCTATGTCCCGTTTTCCATAAACGTCTAACCAACCATCGACCCTCAATGACCCTGTATATAAAATACAATATGTCCATATAGTAACACGTAAATTCAATGAAATTAGACGCCCTCGTGGCGCAGGTTGCCAGATGCCAGCCTGCTAAGCGAGAGGTCCCGGGTTCGATTCCTGGGCGAGCCAAGTTGACTTTGTCTGGAAAATTTTAAAAATATAGAATGATTGGAAATGAATGTGCTAATGGCCTGAGATGCCGCAGCCAATAATATTAAATAAAAAAAGATTCAGTGAAATTGAAAGTGACCATTATTAAGGAAGAAGCAAAAGCAGGTCGATTTTTATTGTCAAAAACTAACTTTTTGATATAAAAATCTCACCACTCTTCAAAGGGTAGCTACTGCTTCAAAATTTTGAAATTGTATGGTGGGTAGTGTGCTACATCTTTTTAAATCTAATCCAATTCTATATTCAGCAACTCCAATTATTTTTTTATGAATAAAATAAAGCGAGTAATAACATTTTTATTATCTGTAACACCTAACCACAAGTGAAGCGTGAAGCCTGTATAGAATTACATACTCAAGTCTTATGATACTGATATAATACATATTTATGCGTTACTTTTTAGACACTGTGTATATATATATATATATATATATATATATATATATATATATATATATATATATATATATATATATATATATATATATATATATATATATATATATATGTCTATAAAGAAACGCATAATTTCAATAAAATTGAAAGTGACCATCATTAAGGAAAATTTATATATATATCTATATATATATATATATATATATATATATATATATATATATATATATATATATATATATATATATATATATATATATATATTACATTTTACGACCAACATTTTGTTTATAGAATTAGATATAACTTTGTACTAATGTGTAACTAACAGTTTTTTTTATAAAGAAGTGTTTTTAAAATTTGCTATTATTTTTTGTAACGATGCTGTATAATGTCTGGAAACAAAAGGACTTGAAAACTTTTCTTATAAAGGCCGTGGCGTATATATTGACTTATCCTGTATAAAACAAATATAAAAGTAAGAGGAACCTAAAAAAGAGTTTTTAGTCCAGCTATATTTTCTTTAAAAATTGTTATTTGATTACAGTCCGTAAGAAGACAAATTAATAATTTGACAAGGAATATAAGGCAACTACAAAATAGTCTTACAACATTAACCACACTTTTAGAAACGAACGAGTGTACAAGCAACCCCTGCCGCAATGGTGGTACTTGTATTGACTTGTACAATGGATTCCACTGCTTGTGTCCAAAGAACTGGGAGGTAAATATTTAAGTTTAGATAATATACTTAAGCGTTAATTTTTTATGGAGGCAACCAGACATTTACTTAAACGAACTCACTGCGTCTGAATACAATTGACACGACAACTCGAAAAATAATTGACCCGTTTAGTTAAATTTCGCAGTAGTTTTGTTTGCAGCATAAATACGTCTGGTAACCAATTCCATGGCAATATTTTGTCTGTAAAACATTTTTTTTTGAAAATTTATTTTACCGAATTATTTGCCGAAAATGCATCTCAAATAGCCTGTCTCCTATGCTTTGGCAGTAGTTTAAGTTATAGAGTTTGTGATTTATATAACATTTTTTTATTTAGCAAAATAAATTTGAAAACTCCCTCTCTTCAGGCAATAAACCAATAAACCAGCAAGTCGTATCGCCAGTAATGAGAGTTTGGACGTAGCAAGTACGTTATGGTAGCCCATTTTCATAAATTTGCAAATTATAATAAATAATTTTCTATTAAAGTCTTATCATAAATAATAAAGTAAAACAGTTAGAAATCTGGTACGTAAGGGGCCTATATTGAGAGCATAGCACGTCCCATTCAAGTCTATTACTTTATACAAAAGGGAATTTTCAACTGCCAAAAAAAAGTGTATGAGATTTTATCTCTATCACACAGATACATTTATCAACGTCCGTTATAGAACCTTTGGTTACGTTTTAAAACTCTCGTCCTAAAGGTTCGAACCCCCAATAGGGATAAGTTGAAAAAATATTTTTTTTCAGTTTTCTTTTTCGTAGAAAAAAATCGCTAATAGGGACATCCCGACTTTTGAATTTTAAAAAAGCTTTTGCAAATGAGAGCGAACTAGGACCCCTAGAACCGATATCCGGGGTCAGTTTCAATTTTTATATGTTTATATATATATATATATATATATATATATATATATATATATATATATATATATATATATATATATATATATATATATATATATATATATATATATATATATATATATATTACACCGATAACTCAAAAAATAATGAGCCGATTTTGATAAAATTTGGCATGTACCTTTCCTTTATAAATGGCTTGGATAAGATCGTTAGTCAGAAAAATCGGACGATGTTTTCCGGGAAAATTTTGAGTTTTCATTCGAAAAAAAGTTTTAACTCAAAAAATAAAAAAGCTATGATAACCAAATTTGATAGGTAGATTTACGATATAAAAAGTAAACTATAGGCCAAAATTTAGTTTTCTATGTTACAAGAAAAAAGTTATATTAAAATATTTTATGCCACATCATTTCTATGAAAATTCACTACCATAACGCACTGGCTGCGTCCAGGCTTTTTTTAGTTTTCTATTGAACTCGAGTAACCAAATAGATTAATCTGATTATTTAGCTATTCAAATATATATATATATATATATATATATATATATATATATATATATATATATATATATATATATATATATATATATATATTTGAATAGCTAAATAATCAGATTAATCTATTTGGTTACTCGAGTTATATATATATATATATATACATATATATATATATATATATATATATATATATATATATATATATATATATATATATATATATATATATATATATATATATATATATATATATATATATATATTTATATATATATATATATATATATATATATAAATATATAAATTAAGTTATTGTTTTCACAAAATAAAAAATCAAACTTCAAAGGGGCTATTAGGGGCAAACGAGATTTTCCAAAAAAAAAAAACCTTAGAAACATGCCACGACCTCCTCAAAAGTTACGAGACCGGGAGTGAATAGGATTGCTGGTGAGAAGGAGATAAAGCAGGAACATTCACAAACACAGCTTACTTGAACTTCTAGCAGCCTTTTTTACATCTTGCATCAACATTTTTTTAATTATGTTTTTTCTTCTCCAGAACGCCTGTTTGCTCCAGGTCCCACAGCTTGGGAAACTTTTTCTTTGTCGTTTATGCACAAAACATTACCAAGCGGATCTGAACGACTTGACCGGGCCTGACCTGACCTAAGCTGACCTGACGTGACCTACCTGACTTGACCTACATACCTGACCTGACCTAACCTGACCTGACCAGACCTAAGCTTACCTGACCTGACCAAGAAACAAGCAAAAAAAAAAACAGTCATTTAACAAAACAAAAAATTCAAGAAAAGCTCTTTTAAACGTACCGTATATGACCAGCAATGAACTAACAATGCCAATAACTCGGCGACAACAGTTTTGCACAATGTAAAAACGAATTTCCACAAGATGAAAATAGTATCAAAGTGCATATAAAGTAGGTAGTAAACCTCACCTCTCAGCAGTAGGTTTTTGTATAACTAGTTGGCCCTTAATATGCAGTTATAACCCAATAATCTTCTTAGTTCAGACAGCTTTTGACATAAAAATATTTTTTAAGTATTTTTTGCTTATAGTTCTTTTTGCTTCGACGGCTCAAATTTCCGCGAAAATATAAATTAGCATTTTTTGTCATTTTATTTTTTTCAACTTTTACTGATTAGTATTTTATTAACAAATGTTCGTGTAATAGAATTTACTCAGTTCTCATATAAATGTTTTTTTAATTAATCTTTTTTTTTTCAAATTTCTATGAAAACATTTATAAAAAATAATTAATTAATTAATGTTTATTTCACCGGAAAAAATTTTCCCAAATTTTCGTGAAAAACATTTGCTTAGCACATTTTCATGTTAAAAACTTTTTAGAAAATTTTCGTAAAACTGTTTTTATAATATTTTTATGCAGCATGACAAGCGAATTTTTGTAAAAAAAAATGTCATATTTTGGCGAATGAAGCTGCTTGCAAATTTTCAGGCAAAACACTTTTTTTAGAATTTTTGTCAAGAAGCTATTTGTAAATAATTATATCTTGACAGATGTAGTTTTTGTATACTCTTCTTGAATACGTTAATATGCCAGGTAAATCGGACCAGCTTTTCAGGATAATTTAAGTGTATTTCGCGAAAACTTTGTATTTTTTTCAAGATATTTTCATGAATTACGATACATGGTTTAGACTAGTATAAGGCATATATACCACCTCCAAATTTCATGTCTTTGGTTAAAAAAAAACACATAATTTGCTTTAAAAACATAGTTATGAGAATTTCCTAGGATAACACACTTGCTACATCCAGACTTTTTTTACTGACACCGTTAATATTCGTTAATTTTTTCTTTCCTTAAATTCGCTTTAATTAGAACGCTTTTTTGTACTTTAACGGTGGTCTATTTTCGCGACTATATCCAATCACGGACTCCAGGGAGCAGTTTCACCTCATTATCCTGTAAATTGTGCAGAACCGCTGCCTTTCTGTAAGGAGGGTAGATATTTTTAACGTGCTTAACTTTGCATGGACACGGAACCGTCGTCTTTTCGCTTCCTCCGAAGGGCGGACCATTCAGACGTTCAACTGAATGAAATACAATGCCACAACCTCGGTTGATGTTAGTTTTACAGTATGTACTTAAAAAGTCAAAGTGGAACCCTGGGAATCGAACCCAGTACCCTTCGGTTCAGTGGAACACGTTGTTAATCCTGAACCATCGAGGCTCTTGTTTGGTACCGGTGAAAATATGCAAAATATTGGGAAAGAACTGCAATTTTTTGGGTGGTAGTATATGGCAAAATGGAATTATGAGAAGACACAAAATAAATTATCAGGTAAAAACTTCAAAATTTTCAGCTGTTGGTATAATTAGGTATCTATAATTGGGCATAACATTATCTTAAATTGCACACTAGGGCATTACACAAACATCAGCCTTCCCGCTTTGTAAATATTATTAGCAATGTAACAATTGAATAACTGAATAAATGAATAAATATTCATAGTATATAAATTTGATTTAAATCAATATATGCGATACTATATTTATGTATGCTATTATAGTTCTTCTACAAAAATGTATCTTGATATGTCTGTTCTGTATATTAGATAAAAGCTTAGCATTTATATAATCAAATGAAGGCTTGTATAAAAAAATTAATAATTATAATAAGCCTGATTGAATCAACCGCGACTTAATAGAAAAATGTGCTCAATTAATTAACATTCAAAAACGTGTTTTTTTTTTGTTTTCACACATTAGTTTAATATAACGTGTTTCTCCACTTTGTAGTTTCATTAGACGATGATATACTCTGTGTTTTAAAAGTACAGGCATTGTGCAAACCGCTTGATGAAAAAGTAAAATTAGCCCATTGCGGACACCCGATTTAAGGATGGCGGGAACGTTGCCAACTTTAGCGTAGCTATTCAGCAAATATGAGGTCTACAGGCTGGCATTTTTTTAGATTACCATAACAACCGAAATAACCAATTACGACTGTGTCTAGAATTTTAGGCTTGTAGTTTACCTTAATTTTGAAACATGGAAGAAAAAACAAACCGCAGTTTTTATTTTTTTTGTCTATTATCAATGGCCTAAGTTTTTTAATTAAAAAGGGCCTCTGAAATGCCCGTATGATCATGCATTTTTTATCTAAGTTTAATTCAATCAATCTTCTATCCGCTGTAGTTTTCAAGATGCCAATGGTGTTGGCTATCAAAATGCAATCAAAGCCACCAAGCCGTATACAAATGTAGTGAAAGTTGCTAATTTTGAAACGCATTTTTCCAATTTTTAGGGTCCCAGTTGTGATGTAGATGTTGACGAATGCCGTGAGCTTATTGGAACTGACTTGGGCTGTCAAAATGGTGCTTCTTGTCGAAATTGGCCACCAGGAAGCTTTACGTGAGTATTTTTACCTACTATTTAATTGACTCATAGCTTCTGCTTCAATAGAACCTTTATTTACCACCACAAACGTTTACAAAACTATTTGCAACAGCTTGCAATAAAACCATTACTTTTCAAGAACCGTCGACTAATAAAATCTAAACCTTCTAAATTTCATGATCTAAGTAATCTTTTTTCAGTTGCGACTGTGCCCCAGGTTGGCATGGAATGCGTTGCACATCAAGAGATACAGATTGTTCAACTCATGGAAGACAACTCTGTGGAGAACATGGAACTTGTGTTCAACAAAACACCAATGTTGGATACACTTGCATATGTGATCCGGTAAGTTTACTGCTAATTTACAGCCAGCGCAGATCGACTGCCGACCTCCTTTCCTTTGTAACCCATTCTTGGAACAAGTCTATGGAACTACACGGTGAATCCCAGATTGTCGCTCTAGACATATCCAAAGCATTCGACCAGGTCTGGCACGCAGCGCTGCTTAATAAACTTCCAGCCTATGGCCTACCACCAAAACTCTGTACCTGGACAGCAAATTTCCTCTCCAACCGGACCATTTCTGTTGTCGTGGATGGGCATTCGTCTGAACTGTATCCAATTAATGCAGGAGTTCCTCAAGGTTCAGCTTTAGCCCCTACTTTGTTTCTTCTCCACATCAATGACCTCCTCTCTAGCACATCCAACCCAGTCCACAGTTACGCGGACGACAGTACCCTCCACTCAAATATACAATATTCTAAGCATGTCCCTCTAGCCCAATTAGATGAGGATCGCAGACTCATGGAGGGGTCTATCTCCGTGGATCTCCAAAAAATATTAGACTGGGAAAGTATAAATCTTGTACAATTCAACCCCACCAAATATCAATATTGCTTTCTTTCTCATAAGAGACACCAGCCCTAGACCCATCACAATGAACAACCAAGATACTCCAAGTAATGAGTCCTTCTCTCTTGTTGGCATTTCTGTGGATCGACATCTCAATTGGCACCAACATCAATCAATCACATCAATCGCAGAAGCGGCTGCTAAGAAATTAGGTTTTCTCTTCCGGGCCCACAAATACTTTTCGCCAGCTAATCTCTATACCTTATATACTTCACAAATAAGGACAAACCTCGAATACTGCTCCCACATCTGAGGTGCAGCTGCCGCTTCTACACTCGCTATCCTGAACTCCATTCAAAAGATACGTCTCATCTGTGACCCCACCCTCACCCAAAGGCTGCCATCCCTTGCCCACCGACGTGCCGTTGGTGACCTCTCTCTCTTTTATAGATATCTACACGGGCACTGCTCAGAGGAGCTCTCTTCCATAGTTCCTCCACCTGCTGCCTCCAACAGAACTACCAGGGGAACAGAGCAAATGCACCCTCCAGGTCACTAGACATAGAACATCTTGTTATGCCCGCTCTTTTGTCCCGAGGACTTCTAAGTTGTGAAATTCCTTGCCGGCACATGTTTTCCCTTCTCCTCCGAACCTCCAAACCTTCAAGTCCAGAATTAACAAGTTGCCTCTTTCCTCCTTGTCAACACCCACGATACGATAGTATTTAGGCTGTAAGCCCTTGTGATGTGTTGTTGAAATAAAAACTAATAATAAAAAACTAGGCAAGAGTTTGCTTTCATCTATGGAAACAAATTCTCGGCAAATACCAAAATGAACTAAAGCCTTTTCTTAGCAGAAACATCCGCATCAATCAAATTAGCCGTTAATCTTCCTGATTTCTTACTGTTTCATATGTTCTGGGCCAAAATTTTTTTGTAAGTGTTTTGTTGCGGAGTTTCTTAAAAATGGAACGTAGAGGATTCTTAACTTTTTTTGTGAATTTGTATGTTAGCTGACTGTGACAATATTTTACTTGCGTAATCTTTTCAGAAGACAGCAATACAATGTCATCAACCTAGGTAAACCAGAAGCCAAGGTATCCTTAATAATTGCCCGTAAACATTTCTTTCACAAAAGCAGGTTAATATGATTTATTTTAACTAAAACCACCCAAATTTTTCTTAAAGGCTTTGATTTGAAACTTTACTTTTTCAACTTCTAATGAGGACTAGTATGCACTTGGATCGCTAGATGCTTAAAACTCACTGTTTTACTTGTAGCTTGTAGCTTGACATAACTGGTAACTGATAGATTCTGATAAGTGGGCTTTTGGCTCATGGACGCTTTTTCTTGTTGGCTGTTGCAGTTGCTATCTGGTTTACTTTATTATTTCCTTTTTATTAATAGGATGGTCAATATATAACTGACTGGTTTGTCTCTTAAATATTTTTAAAATGAAATAAAAGATACATTTTTCACCTTAGTTTTCTATTGAATGTTAGAAATTATGTATGAAAAAATAATATTATGGAAGTCGCCTATGGAAGTCGTACAAACCTGAGCCCTCCAAATTACATTTATCATAACTTTTGGTAGGTTTCGGGAGGAAGTTTTTGAATCTCTTCCAGAATATTGTTCTTTAGCTGCTCCAAATTGTTTTGCTTGTTCGCATAAACCTTATTTTTTAGACATACCCATAGAAGGAAGCCTGGAACCGTTAAATCTGGTGACATTGGAGGCCAGATGATTTCGCCATTACCAGAAACTAAACGCCCCGAAAAGTTTCTTCGCAAAAGAATCATTGTTTCCCTAGCCGTATGACCAGTTGCCCCGTCCTGCTAGAACCACGTGGTTTCCAGCTTAGGCTGCTGAAATTGACGAGTATAGTTTTGCGTCATATCGCGGTAGCGCTTGCCAGTGACAATTAGAGTATTACTTGCAGCGTCTTAAAAAAAGTAAGGTTCGATGGCACTTCCGCACCACACACTGCACCAAACTACTGTGACTCGATGGGAATGAAGCGATCGTTAAGCGATGACACGAGGGTTTTCTAATGCTAAGATACGACAATTCTCCTTGTTAACAAATCCATTCATATCGAAGTGGGCTTTATCACTCATTATGATTTTTTGGAAAAAATCGTTTGTTTTGTTGTTAACATACAATATTGCGTAACTGTATTGTCGGCGACTTTCATGGTCTCTAGACAGCAGATCTTGGGTTAGATGAATTTTGTATGGCCGGAAATGCAAGTATTCTGTAAAAATAGTGCCTAATGACGTGCGACGAATGCCCAGTTCTTGAGAACGATGCCTAGTAGAGGCACAGGGTGCTCCACTACACTTTCACAAACTCTCTCAACATTTTCCGGGATACGAACAGTTAGAGCACGACTCGACCTTAACAAGTCTTTAACTAATTGACGAATGACGTTAATACTGGGCACAGTATTTCGACCGAAATCTTGTAGTAGATTTAGTATAGTTGCAATCGTTGACTTATTATTTAAATAAAACGTTTTAGCGATACGTACGGGTTGTAGGATCGTATAACGTTCCATGATGGATTTGACACATGTGTTCTCAATAAATACTACTGCGCCACCTACGGAAAGTATAATCGCCAGGAAGATCCTACAGACAACACCAAGTTAATATTTCTATAATTTAAAAATGTTAGTGTTTTGCAAATACTGTATTGGATATAATTACTTCATGCTCCTAACTTCTTCATGTACCACGCATAGCTAGCATTCTTAATGTCGCATTTTGGACCACAGGTATTTTATGCCAGATTACTTTATTTTCTCCACCAAACATACTTTTATTCATCCCTTATATCTTGGCATTTTTTCAGTATATATATATATATATATATATATAATATATATATATATATATATATATATATATATATATATATATATATATATATATATATATATATATATACACACTAAATGTCGTATGTTACGAATATATCCTTTAAATTATCCTTTTTTTATACTCAACCTATATTATAATATTTTGGTGACCGATATATAAAACTTAAAGCCATTTATTTTCTCTACGGTCTGATCTATTACTTCCAGATTATCTACAAAAGTTATATGTTCTGCTGTCCTGGCTAACAACAAAATTTAACATTTAATCAATGAAACTGAAGATGTCCTAAAGATTACAGGCCGAAACATGGGAATCTCAATTGCTTTGATTTTTATTCTTAATTAACTGACATTTATTTTTATACACACTTTGTAGCAGTTATTGACTATTTATATTTATATTCTTTGCAGGGATGGTACTTTAATAAAGACACGAGTAGGTGTGAGGATGTTGACGAATGTAAATCACAGAGACATTGTGATCCCAGAGTAGCCTGCTACAACACACCGGGTTCTTTCACGTGTGGACAGTGTCCTCCGGGTAAATATAATCTAAAAATTAGATTTTCAATTTAACTTCATATAGCAAAAGTAAAGTGTGAAACTATAAATTACAATGAGGATTTAAACCATTATTTTTTTAGGTTTTACTGGTGACGGATTCAGTTGTGAAGACATAGACGAATGTGTGATAAACAATGGTGGTTGCAGTTTAGTTCCTCGTGCTGAATGTAGAAATACCATTGTGAGTTTGTGTATTCTAGCTTCGTGGTTATACGAATTGCTTCATTACCATTAAATAAGATATAGAAAAATAATTACATTTTCACGATAAAAATACAGTTACCACAGCTATTTACCATCACCCCAGTGCTGCCAGTAGTGGCACCCGTGCAGAACTAACTATAGATGAAGATAAACTGAAAGCCCACAAGAGAACAAATATTTGATGTTCATGAAGATGATGGGTTCTCGTTGGGTTTATCGGGTTCATCATCGTCTGGTTTACATCATCGGGTTCATCGTCTGGTTCGTCATCGGGGTCCTTCGGTTTCGTGGAGTTCGTCGGGTTCGTCGGGTTCATCGGGTTCACCTGGCTCATCATCTGGTGATGCGGTTATGTGGTGATGTGATGGGATGATGCGGTTATGTGTTCATCTCTTATGGTTAGGGGGGGGGGGGGAGGCATGGGAATCTAGGGTTGGTCGGGTTCTCGTCTGGTTCACATCATCGGTCATCGGGTTCACCGTCTGGTTCTTCATCGGGTTTCTTCGGTTTCGTGGAGTTCGTCGGGTTCATCGGGTTCATCATCTGGTGTGTTTCCCGCACATTTCGTTTTGTCTGCTCCTTCCCTACGTTATAGTATACAGGGTGATTCACATAGCCCGTTCGTTCGAAATTTTTTGTTCTCCTGAAATCGGATTAACATGAAATTATGCAGTCGGCCATAATCGACTGCTGCAAGTCTAAGTAAAATATTTCCAAAACAGCGGCACCTCCTAAAATACCGGAAATCGGCGTATTCTTTGTTTTTTTTTTTTTTTCTAAATGGAAATGCCTCATTTTTATTTCATACGTGAATTTTACATGAAGCTCTGAGTCCAAAATGTGCCCGTTATCAACACTTATGTGTAGTTTTTGACGTGTATCATATTTTTTGCCCAAAAATCGGAGTTGCAGTGGTCCATTAAAACATTAATAACTCCTGAACCATTGGGAACAAATAAATAATTTTTTTACTCAGTTTCCAAAGGTTTAACGGATAGTTTACATCATTACTGACATTTTTGTTTTGTTTCGTGCACTTACTGCGATTTTGCCAAATTGCAAATCACAAACTGTCAAAAAGTTTATTTTGTAAAGTGGAACCTACCCTTTCTGGCGCCAGAAATTAATGTAGAATAAAGTTTTAGGGCAGAAAAATTAAGGAATATTTTCTAGCGTACACGCGACTTAACTTTACGGTTAAGACGTTTGAATTTTTAAAACAATTTATTTAATACTTTGAACAATCAATACTTAATTACTTAGTTACAAGAAAAATGAATAATATAATATACTAAAAATAAGACGATCAACCTACATGTGATCTAATGTCTATGCACTCGGTGTGCAGATGACTAACTTGGAACAGGAATGAACGGTTCTACCTCTGTGAGCAGCCTCTTTATAGTCTTCCCTCCAGGCGTGGCACTATTGTCTCTGGGAAACAAGGAATCTGCTGATGTAGATTCTCACAGTGATATTCCGTTCCACTTGCACTTTGAACCTGCAAAGTTCTTGGCTCCTTTAAGACGACGGCTGACTCAGCGGTTATTACCGTGGGAAGGCGACATTGTAGCATAACGGGCCATTGTTTGGGCTCCATTTATCTCGCGCTTCAATCAGAACAGCATCTGCTGATTTAGGATTTTCTTATTCCTCGTTGCAAAGAATTCTTTGCTGTGCTAACATACATTCCTTTAAATTATTGAGGTAAGAGAATTACCTGCAGCGTCTTAAAAAAAGTAAGGTCGGATGACACTTCCACACCACACACTGCACCAAACTGTGACTCGACGGAGATGAAGTGGTCGTTGAGCTATGACACGTTGGTTTTCTAATGCTTAGATACGAAAATTCTTCTTGTTAACAAATCCGTTCATATCGAAGTGGGCTTTATCACTCATGATGATTTTTCGGAAAAAATCGTTCGTTTGGTTGCTAAGCTACAATACTGCGTAACTGTATTGTCGGTGACTTTCGTGGTCTCTAGGCAGCAGCTTTTGGGTTAGCTGAATTTTGTATGACCGCAAATGCAAGTATTCTGTAAGAATGGTGTCCAATGACGTGCGACGAATGCCCAGTTCTTGAGAACAATATCTAGTAGAGGTCCAAAAAGGGCAGAATGAGGTCACCCTTATCTGGGTGCCGGGTCACTCGGGGGTCAAAGGCAATGAACAAGCTGACAATCTCGCGAAAAGAGGGTCAGCAGAACCATTTATGGGACCAGAACTGGTCCTGGACGTGACGAGGAGCACGGCCAGAGGAACCATCAAATCATGGGTCAGGGAACAGCACAAGGCATACTGGGCAGATTGTCCAGGGCTCAAACACGGGAAGTCATTAATTGGGCAACCCAGTCCAAAGAGGGCTTTTAAATCTTAGCAGAGAACAACTTAGAAACATAACAGGACTCTTCACTGGACACATGGTCATCAAGAAACACCTGCATAAAATGGGGCGGTTCGAGGGGGACCTGGCCAGAACGGCGAATTGTACACTGTCTCAATGAAAACGGTGCCCACATTGAGCATTTGTGTTGAAATAGTTATTTTGTTGATAAGTCCATTTGTTATTTTGTTGTTACTATTTGTTACTGTAATACGATGTTTTAATGAAAATTCAATTGAAACGATTGTTTTCAAAGTCTACTATCCTTGAGGAAAAAAGAATAATATATCTTTAAGAAAATGCCAATTGCTCAAAAACGACTGAAGTTAGACGTGCATAATGTTAATAAAATGGCTCTTAGATCTAATATTAGCATGATTTCCGGCATCAGAAATAGTAGGTGCTATTTGAAAAAATTAAGTGTTAACATTTTTTGTTTGTCAAGTTTGGAAAATCGCAGTAGACGCATGAAACATAGTGTGTCAGTAATGATACAAAATTCCGACCTAACCCTTAGCAATTAAATTATATATATATATATATATATATATATATATATATATATATATATATATATATATATATATATATATATATATATATATATATATATATATATATATATATATATATATATATATTTTCAATGGTTCAGGAGTTATGGATTTGTTTATAGTCCTCTGTAAGTCCGATTTTTTTTGCTAAAAATGTGATATAGGTCAAAAACTATGACAGACAACTGTTAACAACTGGGATGTTCCAAGCCCAGAATCTAAGTGTAAAATCAAAATGTGGTTTTTCTATTCAAAAACAAATATGGGTCTGACTTCCAGCATTGCTGGAAGCGCTGCCGTTTTGGAAGTATTTAATTAGTGAATTTTTATTTTAAAAAAATCACTAATAGAGAAGTATCGATGGTGAGACTTTGCAAAACAAAGGAGAACCCATATCCGGGGTCAGTTTCGATTTTTATATGTTATATATATATATATATATATATATATATATATATATATATATATATATATATATATATATATATATATATATATATATGTGTGTGTGTGTGTGTGTGTATGTATCCAACCGATAACTCAAAAAATAATTAACCGATTTTGATGAAACTGGGCAAATGCCTTTCTTTTATTAATATCTTGGACGAGTTTGATAAAATCTTGTTCGATTTGCCTGGGAAATTTTGAGTTTTCTTTTGAAAAAAAATTTTCTCCGAAAATTACAAAGATGTTTCGATGAAATTTGGTGCACATATTGCTTTGGAAAAGACCTAACTACGTGCCAAAATTCAACTTTCTAGGTTTATATAAAATTGAGCTATTCAATTTTGAAACATTTATTTTTAATATCACCGCGTTTCATTGACAATGGCAAACCTGGCTAATATGAGATCTAGTATTTCGTTGCCTGGTAACGGAACATTTGATATTATTGCGCAGGTCTGTTAGACGCTGTAACTGACGTTTATCGTATGGTATGAGATTGTTTTATATGTTTATCTGTTTCCGTTGGCAAATTATTTATGTTATTTGGGAAATTGTTATATACAAGTGCAAATTATTCCTCTATTAATGTTAGTGGGTGGACTAAACAGTGTTTGTTATGTTTAATCAACACATATAAAGGATCGAAGTTTTACGAAAAGGGCTGATATGCAACAGGTTAGTTATTTACTCTCTGATGCTTTGGTGGTAGTTTTAGTTAAGTTTATGGTTTAACGGTCCATAATTTTTAGATAATTTTCGTACAAAAAATTCGTCAATGAGGAGACCGCGACTTTAGAATTTTAAAAAGATTTCTTCAAATGAGCGCGAACTAGGTCTCCTGGAATCCATATCCGGGTTTACGTTCAGTTTTGATCTGTTTACATATATACAGGGTGACGCGTTTCTACGATAAAGCTCAATATAATTATTATTATACAAGAGACGAGAAAAAATTGTATAAGTTAATTATAGGGTATCTTAAGCTGCATCTTATAAAATTATTTTGATAATCACCGGCTGGCCCATAAGTCGTTGGTGATCCCTACATATTTTTTTTCGAACAGCCTTATTTTATTGAATTTTTTTTCGAAATATGTTTGTAAAAAAAATCAAGACGCAGTAAGTGCGTTTTGGTAGCAAATTTTCATTAAATGCATCAAATTTCAATCACTCAATTTGCTATTAACCTAAGGTTTGTTGGCTAGAAAACCAACGTTTAAAGTTTATTGTTGGAAAATTTTTGTACATTTTCAAACAATAAGTTATTTTTATAAAATATGGCACAATGTTTCTACTATATGGGTTATACCGGTAACCAAATTCATGACTGCTTGCATTAAAAAGACATATTTGATATTCAAGGCATTTTTATAAAAATTCACTGCCATAACGCACTTGCTGCATCTAGACTTTTTAGACTTGCAGCCGTAGATTATGGCCGGCTACTACATTTTATACTTATAAGATTTCTGGAAATGAAAAATGTTTTAACGAACGGGCCACGTGAATCACTCTGTATATTGCCAGCTTGACCACGTGGACTTAATTAACTTAAGGTTTGTTGGCTAGAAAACCAACGTTTAAAGTTTATTGTCGGAAAATTGTTGTACATTTTCAAACAATAAGTTATTTTGATAAAATATGGAACATTGTTTCTACTATATAGGTTATACCGGTAATCAAATTGATGACTGCTTGCCCTAAAAAGACATATTTGATATTCAAAGCATTTTTATAAAAATTCACTGCCATAACGCACTTGCTGCGTCCAGACTTTTCAGACTTGCAGCCGTAGATTATGGCCGGCTACCGCATTTTATACTAATAAGATTTCTGGAAATGAAAAATGTTTTAACGAACGGGCCACGTGAATCACTCTGTATATTGCCAGCTTGACTACGTGGACTTAAAAAAAATCACTTTAAGTGGTGAATCAGGTATCGACTTGTGAGATCTAAATGGCAAACCAACATAAAAAACAAAGCAAATAACTAAAGGCAATAATTCAATATAAATCCTATTTAAATCTTCATTTGCCTAAACACTTGTTACTAGTTGCTTCAACCTGTTTTAAACTACTTATTATATGTATTTAATTATTATTATTTTTGCTCCGGAGGTACTGCGCGCAGGCCAAAGTACCGATGCTTTATTATCTTATTTATTAATATCCAACTTCGCGTATGTTGCAAGAATTTTTTTAAATGTAAAATTTCGCAAAGAGTGGTGGATATTTTTAAATACTACAATACTTTTCTAGGGATCAAGGGTTTGTGGCTCATGTCCAGCTGGATATAGTGGAAATGGGGAGATATGTATTTATGTTGGAAGCTCCTGTAATGTCAATAATGGCGGATGTCACTCTATAGCGGAATGCAGATATGATCCAGGTAAATATCTCATTTAAGCATTTTAAATTTATGACAAAAAAGAGAATACAAATGGCATATTTAGGAAGGTATGAGATAATTACAAACCCATAATAGCCCAAGCTGATATGACGCAAATCCGAAACTCATAAAAAAAAACTAAAAAGGTGCAATTGATAGGAAAATATGTCTAAATTATTTTATGCACAGGCCACGTTTTATTTGTCAACTTCTTTTCTGGATAATCTTCTGCAATTCAGAAAATGAAAGAATTTAAGAACGCCAAACACCCAATTGGAATTTATTCTATTTATTAATAAAAACGCTAGATAGTTTTTCACAAATTGTTTTTTGTTGAAAATAATTTTTTAATTAATACCATAGATACTAATTCATTATATATGTATAATTTTAAATAAAATATTTCTTTATTTGCCAGAATTTTTTTCAATCACGCACCGTTTCTAGATTAGATAAATTTAAGGTAAGATGACCACTTTCGTTTCATAAATAATACTTTTTTGTTTAGATTCTCCAAATAAAGTTAGACACCAGTTTGATGCATTAGAATTGGCCTCAAATAGATTTTTTTCTTCTCACCATGCCAGACATAATTTTGTGAGCGCTAGGTCCTGTCCATGTTTTCTATAATCATGATAATTTTTGACCGCTCCCATCACACAACTTCTTAATTAAAAAAAAGTTGAAAACCTCTTTTATGCATTTAAAATAGCCTTGAATGGAAAATATGTGTTTCCCATGGTGAACTTAATTTATTAAGCACCCTGGTCAAGCTTTTTTGAGAATATTATAAGGTTTGACCGCTGCCTTATCTCAAAAAAAAATTTTTCTATAATATTGCAAAAACTCTTTTATGCACTGAAATTTGTCTTGTATTATAAAAAAAATTAACATTTTCGATATAATTTTTCAAGCATTGCGTCCCCATTTTCAATGTTTCCAAAAGCAATTTGAAACCTCATATATATAAACAAAATTAAGTTTTGGAATAGAGCTAAGGACTTCGTTATTGTATTGCATCGATAAAATATGTTTTACCGTATTCTACTTCATTTTTAAGCACCGCTCCCATGTTTTCTATGAACGTAATAAGGTATGACTATTGCCCGAATATTACACTCAATTAATCTTATTTTTATCTACCTTAAAGCCGTTTTAAAACATATAAATTGAGCTTCCTTAACATGCTTTTATTACATATAGATCAATTTTTTACTCCACAATTTTGAGCAAATTTTTGTAAATAAATCGCTATTGAGAAGTTACCGCGCCTTGATTTTTTTAATGGATGTTTCGGCTCCTGCTTTTCGCCGTTTGTAAAAGCTAATGAAATTTAAAAGCAAATAAACTAAGGCCTCAATATGTCTACTAATAAGAGCAAGTTTGGTTATTTTAGTTCGATTAGAACGCTCGTTAGCATCTGGCGATACAAATATTATGGAAAATTGAATGATACATAACTAATACACCCTATATATATATATATATATATATATATATATATATATATATATATATATATATATATATATATATATATATATATATATATATATATATATATATATATATATATATATATATATATATATATATATATATATATATATATATATATATATATATATATATATATATATATATATATATATATATATATATATATATATATATATTTCTTCTATTGCTTATCCATTAATGGATATTTGCGATCACATGTGCCTATTCTTTCCTATTTCTGATGGCGCTGAATAGGTCTGCTACAGTTTTTAGTCCTCTCCATTGTCTCACGTTTTTGAGCCATGACATTCTCTTCCTGCCGACTCCTCTCTTCCCCTCGATGTTTCCTCCAATTACTAATTGTATGAATTGGTATCTTTCATTCCGTACTACATGGCCCAGATATGATGTTTTTCTGCACTTGACGGTGTTCAACAGTTCACGTTATCATCTAACCGTTCTTAGGATCTCCTCGTTTGTTTTTCTGGCCGTCCATGGGACTTTTAGTATACGTCTGTATGTCCACATTTCGAAAACTTCAAGTCTATTCATGGTATTCACCTTCAGCGTCCAGCCCTCCACACCATATAGTAACACTGACCGCACATTTTACAAATATAATTCTTAGGTTGAGGACAAAATCAGTGTTTGTAAGAACTTTCCTGAATTTCATAAATGTGTTTCCGGTCATTTCGATTCGGCATCTGATCTCTGTTTCAGACGTCCAATTTTCACACAGCCACCTGCCTAAATATTTAAATTTATATACCCGTTCTACTGGGCACCTGTTGTGTGTTAGGCTTGCATTTTGATGTTCTTCCGGCTTGCGAGAAACTAATGAATTTTGTCTTCTTGTTGTTGATATTGAGGCCCAAGTTTTTGCTACTATCGCTTATAGCATTAAGAAGATCCTGCAAGCCTTTCATGTTGTCTGTAATTAGGACTGTGTCGTCTGCGTATCGTATGTTGTTGATCCACACCTCATTCACCTTAATACCTAAGTCGCGTTCATCGAGTGCCTCCTGAAAGATGCTTTCAGAATACAGGTTGAAGAGGAGTGGAGAGAGAACGCATCCCTGCCTGACACCTCTAAGGATCTTTGTCGGTTCTGTGTATTCGTTGCCAACATTGACTACGGCTGTTTGGTTCCAATAAAGGCTTTCTATGCAGCGGATATCCTTCTAGTCTATATCCATCCTCTTCAAGATTTGAATGAGTTTGTGGTGTTGGACCCTGTAAAACGCTTTCTCGTAGTCGATGAAGCATAGCATCACATTCTTCCTTCTGTCGTTGCAGTTCTGGATCAATACTTGAGTTGAAACCATAGCCTCTCTTGTCCCTAGTCCCCTTCTAAATCCAAATTGTGTGGACCCTACCCCTCTTTCGCATTTTATGGAAATTCTATAGTGAATAATCTTGAGTAATATACTTAGATTTTTAGAATATATATTCTAAATCAAATTTTATGAACAATCTTTACACATCTTTCTCCATTTCGCCGTTTCTCTAGCTCTAATAGCTTTGGATTTGCCCCAGCTAAACCTCGAATAAAATGACCCATATAATATTTATTTTTTGATGTAACGTCACTTAAACATGTCATTGTAAATATAAACTAATTAATTAATTATTGTTCCAGTGTCTTTAACAGTTAGATGCGTATGTCCGTCTGGATATACTGGTCATGGTCGTGGAAAAGATGGGTGCGAAATAACTTATGGAGCTTGCTTGACGTCTCCATGTAATAACGGAGCAGTGTGCTCTGAAAGTAGCCATGCTCCCGGTGGATATATCTGTCAATGTGCTCCTGGATATTCTGGTAAGACATTTTTGGTTATTTACATATAGTACAAGGTGATTCATACAAGACTTCATTCAGCTTAACTTTTTTGTTTTCCGTTATGGAAAATAATATATAAATGGAAAATTTCTAAGGATTCGGCTTTCGAGTTTAACACCCTCTTCAGAAAAAAAAAATCAATCGAGCAAAGCGTTTTTAAGATACAACTGAACATGTGTCTTTTTTGGATAATATTACTAGTTTTATGTGTAGTCTACTCTTTGTAGCGAATTTTTATCAATTTTTAAATAATTATTATACAGAGGTTACTTTTTAATTTTGGATTTTTTTTAAGCAAGGGCAAATTAAAGCCACAAAAACTTACATTGACGATCGGTTAACGTTTTATTTGTTATATATATATATATATATATATATATATATATATATATATATATATATATATATATATATATATATATATATATATATATATATGTCCCATAATTAATTGGACATTAGCTGAGCAGTGATAGCTGGCACAAAAAAAAAAGCGATTGGGCTCAACGTGCTATAGTAAAATGTTACGCGTTTTCGTTTTATAGGCTGTATAAATGATTTTTCTTAAAACTATTTTTTCAAGTATCTTAAAAGTGGTTCAACATATTATTATGAAATCTGGCATGGTTTTATTAGGCACCATGCGTAAAACGATGACGGTTTCAATTTGACCACTGCCGCTTGGTGGCGCCACCGACAGCAACACTGGTAAATTAACATGGTGATATTTTTTTGTTCACCCTGTATGCACATTTTCGAACAAAAATAAAGAAAGCCCATTCAGTTTCACATAAAAAAGGTATACTTCTTTGAAGTCGAAAAAGTTGGCCGTTTTCAAAATTAACGTACTTCTTCAATGAAATTAAATTAACAATTATGGGCAAACCTTATAGATTTTCGAAGGCTTCGATCTTAGTGCAAATTAAGTGTATGTGTTGTACATACTTTTTAGTACAATATCGAAAAGGACTTTTATTAAGAATTCAACAAAGCCATTAAATTAAGTAACAGCTATAAATCTATTAATTAAAAATAAATGGTTAACAAAATGGATATCGGAAATATTGTTTTTAAAATGCACTAATCCGTTTTCAAAATTAACGTACTTCTTCAATGAAATTAAATTAACAATTATGGGCAAACCTTATAGATTCTCGAAGGCTTCGATCTTAGTGCAAATTAAGTGTATGTGTTGTACATACTTTTTAGTACAATATCGAAAAGGACTTTTATTAAGAATTCAACAAAGCCATTAAATTAAGTAACAGTTATAAATCTATTAATTAAAAATAAATGGTTAACAAAATGGATATCGGAAATATTGTTTTTAAAATGCACTAATCTCCCTAATTAAATTCATCTTAAACTAAACTGCAACCTTAGAAACAAAACAACAACAAATCAGAGTAAGTGCTCAGAGTGTTCACCATTTAGGGCAATTCATTTTCGCACTCGTTTATTAAAATTATCTCTTACTTAAAAAAATGATTTTTGTTGAACCCTGGTATCCTTAACACCCTGTACGATCTTTCTCATAATTACTGGTGGTTATTTATTTGATCTTTGGAGACCAGTGACTTTAAATAACTCCAAAATTTAGCGGAATTCAGTCGGGACTACACGCTGGCCATGGGTGCGCACTACTTCTACCAACCCACCTTTGAGGGTAAATTTCATTTAAATAACTTCGCACATCACGTATGTATCCAACTGCGCTGGAGCACCATCGTGCATGAACCAAGAGCCACTCCTTAAAGTTAAAGGTACATCTTCTAAAATGATCGGTAAATTATTTCTCAACAACAAGAGATACGTTGCTCCGTTAAGTCTAGGTGGCGGTTCAAATGGTCCAACAATACAATATTCAAGAACGCCAAACCAAATGTTTATTGAAAATTCCTGTTAAAAATAATGTTCTCGGATAGCATGAGGATTTTCAATTGCATAGGTAAGGCTATTTTGCAAATCGAACATATCTCTTCTGGTGAATGAGGCTTCATCAGTAAATAAAATTTTCTTGTAGAACATTGGATCCTCCAAAAAGAGGTCTCTCATAAACTGGAAAAATTGAAGTCTTCTTGGTAAGTCCTGCGGTAGAAACTGTGAACTCGAGTTAAATGATACGAATGCAGCTTTTCTTTGCGAATGATTCTGGAGACGGAATATTTGCTTATACCAGTTACTCCACTAATACACGAGACGTTTGGTTTCCATGAGTGGTCCCATAAGTAGTGTGCTGTGAGGAGAGTGTCTTCAGGGTGTTGCGGCGCTTGTCTGTTTGGACACAGCGTACTTTCTGTTGCACTTGAAACCAGTACGTGAAAGTGAGCCATAAATCGTCCTCTGGCACCTCCCCGTGGTGGAACCGGGCAACGGTGTAGCTGGCAAACGTGAAGGGCGTGCTAAGTGGTTCTGATATTTTTAGGTAATTCACAGCAGACTCCTTCCACCTGGAGCTCTGGTAACCTAACTGTTTGCCCAAGCCGCCACTTTGAACCAGTTAGTTATTTCTATAGCAAACAGTCTGCGGCGACCCACTGTTTCCAGTGGGTTTTTTAAACGAAGGTAGTGAAGTCCCGCCAGTTCAATTCAAAAGGTGGACAGTTTCCTTTTCGTCCACCAAAACTACTTTCACTTTGAGCGAAACCATTAGCTTGCGATGGTGATCTGCATTTGCGGCAAGTCTTTCGCTAATGAAGCAGGTATGCAGACCCATATCAGGAGACTCCGCTGCCGGGGTCCTCCGGCTAACAATGACAACGTGTCGTCTACAATACGAACTATGAATTCGTCTTCCTTATCAGCATCAATTACAATCGGTCTTCCTGCATTTCTGTTTTTAGGATGAAATAAGCCAGTTTCACTTAATCTGCCAAACAGTGCGTTAAAAGTTTAATCGTTTGATTGTTTTCTATTAGCATAAAGCTAAAAATTGCGCTGTGCTGCTCTGCGCGAACAAAAATTATCCTGCGCAAAAAAACACACGATATCTCGCATTTGAGAATTTGAAAAATCATTACGATGCGGCATTTTAACGCAAATAACAAGAAGAAAGCGACAATTAAAGATACTTGTTTAATGTCACTCGATTTTGACAAGTTATAGTAAACAAGTTCCTAGTTGCTACCATAACATACTTAGCAACAAACTAAATACAGATTTTTTGTTTTGATTAAAAAAGTATGCTTATTTTGAAAACGGTCAACTTTTTCGACTTCAAGGAAGTATAACATTTTTGTGTGACACTAAACTGGCGCTCTTTATTTTTGTTCGAAAACGTGCATAGAGGGTGGACAACAAATTATGGCCATGTTAATGAACCAGTGTTGTTGTTGGTGGCGCCACCTAGCGTCAGTCGTAAAATTGATACCCTCGTTGTATTACGCATGATGCCTAATAATACCATGCCACATTTCATAATAATATGTTAAACCACTTTCACGATATTGAAAAAAATATTTGTTAAGAAAAACTATTTAAACACCCTATAAAACTAACACGAGTAACATTCTACCAAGACATGTTCAGCCCACTTGCTTTATTTTTGTGCCAGATATCACCCCTTAGCTATTGTCCAATTAATTATGGGGCACTCTGTGTTTTATAAATATAAATAAATAAATATATATATATATATATATATATATATATATATATATATATATATATATATATATATATATATATATATATACATTATCTTGTGTAAAACCAGCTTTATCCAAAAAGTAACGGATTATGTTAAATGTGGTAGATGATTCTTTTATTAGTCGCTTGTATAAATATGTTAGTCAACCTAACCGGACCTGTTTTTACTAAAAAAAATTACGTAATATACACAACAATGATTTAAAGCGGCTTGTAAAGTACCCAATTAAAAATTGAAAACTCATGCATCAGAAAGTTGACCTCTTAGAAAACATGTCTTCGTAGACGTTTAATAAAATAAAGATCAACATCTTAAATAAAGAGCTAAAATTGGGTTAACAGTCACAAACGTACGATCTACTAGATGTTATTGCTGGTATTGCAAGGGCTATTGAAAAATAATCATGCAAATTGAATCATAACTTCCATATAACTGTTATAATTTATTCGCTTCAAAAATATATTCTCATGGAATGAATTTAAGGCCCATGATTTTACCACAATGAAAATATTTGTATTCTTGTACCCATAAACTTTTGAAACCTTATGTTACTCGAGTTTTATTAAAAAATGTCAATTTTAACCAAATCACCCTTTATTTATCCCCTACCCCATGAAGCGATCTTCACAAAAAACAATTCGAAACGTTCCTTTGTCGAGTTAGCACTGGATACCAAATTTGAAGATGATATCTCAATTCGTTCGAAAGTTATTGTTCCTACTAACAGACAGACGTACATGCCGACAGAGCGACAGACCGATCGACCGACAGACAAAAAATTTCGTTCCAGAATCAAGTTTTATATGTGTTTTGAGACTTTTTCCGCCATTTTAGCAAAAGAAAAAGATTCTAAATTTTTGTTAACAATATTCCACCCCCACACATTCAACCCCTAATTTAATTTCAGCACAGAATACCAGATATTTTATGAAATTAAAAGTTTTATAATAAAAAAACCCTAAAAGATTATATTACTCGAGTTTTGACGAAAAAATGTCAATTTTCACCAAATCACCCCTAATTCATCCCCTACCCCCTAAAGCAATTTAATCCAAAAACAATCCGAACCGTATTATCTATGTGTTTTGGGACTTTTTACGCCGTTTTAGCAAAAAAATAAATCAGAAAGTTTTCTCAATAATATTCCACCCACACACATTCAAGCCCTAATTTCATTTCAGCACAGAATACCAGATCTTTGATGAAATTAAAAGTTTTCTAATAAATAAACTCTAATATTACTCGTGTTGAAAAAAATGTAAATTTTCATCAAATCACCCTTAATTCATCCCCTACCCCCTAAGGCTGTATTACCCAAAAACAATCCGAACCGTTAGTTTGTCGGGTGCTAATTGTATACCAAATTTGAAGACGACATCTCAATTCGTTCTAAAGTTATCGTGGCTACAAACAGACAGACACACAGATCGACAGACCGACAGACAGAAAAACCGATAGACCGACAGAGCAACAGACCGACATACAAAAAAGTCGTTTCCAGATGATGTTTTCTATATGTTTTGGCCCTTTTTACGACGTTTAAGCGATTTTTTTATTTATTTTTGTCGCCTATGAGATACTTCCACACGTTGTGACGATGTGGAAGTAATTACCTGAGTCTATGAACTTTATTATGCAAACATGTAGAGATAAAATAACCAAAAATTAAAAATAGCCCACTAATACCAAAAATATTAAACAAATAAACTTAGTTAGACGACTGCGAAATAAAAAACGTTTTAAAGAAAAGAAAGGTAATAAGTAAGGATAGAGGTATTCTCACCATAATTAGAACCGCACACCGGTGTCGCTCTAATTAGAGCCCATCAGTATGGTATACTAATTACAGCGAGAACACACTTATAAAGTAATACGGCTATGGTAGCCAGCCTTATAGAACATTGTGAGATATATGACAGGGTCGTAGTTGTAGTCACGACAGCTCAATAAAACAAAAAATGTTATAAAATAGAGACTGTGTACAACCAACCAACAATTTTGTAAATTGTCAGCCATGGCCCATTTATTCCCTAATATAGGGACAATGTATGTAAGGCTTGATGTATTCTCACCATAATTAGAACCTCAGAACGGTTTCGCTCTAATTACAGCTCATCAGTACGGTATACTAATTACAGCGAGAACACACCCATAAAGTAATACTTCTATGGTACCCAGCCTTCTAGAACATTGTTCTCATTAGAGCAAAACCGGTCTGCGGTTCTAATTATGATGAGAATACATCAAGACATGTGCCAAGTTTCGTTCAGATCAGTTGAGTATTTTTTGATTAGCGCTCGGATATATATATATATATATATATATATATATATATATATATATATATATATATATATATATATATATATATATATATATATATATATATATATATATATATATATATATCTGTCTGTGTGTGTGTGTGTGTATGTATGTATATGTATAAAATAAACGGATCTTGGATATGGGTCCTAGGTGTCCTATTTCGCGCTCCTTTCAAAAAAATTGCCGAACGCAACATCGTTGCCTCGTTATCTAGAGACAGTTTAGAATTTGACAGTCACAAAAGGCAACGACTACTTTAAGTTATATTTCTATTTTAAAATTTCTGGATTTTTTTCGACGAATTTCGTTAAAAATTGTATCACCAAAACTGCGGAGAATAATTTTTTACACAAAAATTCGAAACAAATATATCTTCCAAAAAATTTCATCGAAAATTTGCTATTAAAAGTCGGTTTTGTACAAGAAAATTCGCTAATAAAAATAAATTGAAGGATTTAAAAAATCTGATGCAAATACAGAACTAGATTGTTTTTCTGCGGCTTCACCGAAGAAAATTTTTTGGCCCGGCGATGCTGTAAAAAGGAAACCCCAAATTTTTCCGGAAAAACTAGGCCAATATAGCTGGCTAACGAAATTATCCAAGCCACTTACAAAAGGAAAGTAACTGCCGAATTGTATCAAAATCGGACTATTATTTTTTAATTATCGTTCTAATATCTATCATATACATGATATCATACCATATAAGATGATTTCTAATTTTTTTAATTCAAAAGTGGCGGTCTCCTTATTAGTGAATTTTTTCTACGAAAATTCACTAAAACAGTTTGTTTCTTAAAAACACGATGCCTGTTTTTCTGAAATGTGGATTAGGCTCTATAAAAAATCTCTTCAAAAGGTTCGATTTTTCAGACGATAATATAAAAAGTTGATGTATGTAAGATTCTATATGAGTCACCCTACACAAAATAGACAACATTTTTCATTTCCTCTTTAGGTGAGTAAATATAAAGGTTAGGAGTGTAAAAGATTGCATGAGTTTTTAACTTAGCAAACAATTTTTAGTACGAATAATTTACTGAAAGACTTTATTATTCCCAGGTAAAAATTGTAATACGGTTGGAAATCTCTGTGAACGGAATCCTTGCATGAACGGAGGAACTTGTCAAGAGACTGGCAATGTGGTCAAATGTGTTTGCCCCAGTACATTCAGCGGACCTCTGTGTCAGTGGAGGAGACAATGTAAGAATCACTGCAAAATATTTTTAATACAGATATTTCCCATTTTTTATATAACCTATTTTATTTACTAATCATTTGTTTCTCTTTCAAATGTCCCCTTATTAAGTGATCTCAGCAGAAATATATGTTAAGGCAGTTATTAAAAATAGTTTCCAAACGCCAATACGTCTTAGATGGACATACTTCAAGATTGAATGAAACAGCTTTAACTTTAAAAAACTCTATAACATATCCCCATGCGTTTCGGCTTCTATCACGCCATCGTCGGGAGATACTACGTTCTGTTTTTACAAGAACTACCTTATATAAGAAATTGTTACAGTTGGAAATTTTATATATTGTTTTCAGTGCAAGCGCTTTTACGCGCTTCGAAAACAGAGGAACACACTCCCGTTTTCATTGCTCATTTCAAGGGTAAGCTCTAGAGCTTACATCAGTAAACATTACTGAGAAAGCCACCTGTATAATTATTTTTCATATTTCTGTTTATAGAAAATTACTAATACCCTGAATATATTTGTAATTCAAATATACTAAAAGTTTGTCAGGATATTATATATTTCTGCTATTTTATTTAAGGGACTCCCTTAAACGATCTGCCTATTTCTAGACAAAATTTGATAAATGCTTTTTATTGATTTTAAACTACGGCAAATTATTGAATCATTTCAATTATAGGACCTTAATAAAGTTTGTAGGTATCGCAACCGGTTTAATATAAGGATGACTTTTCTTAAGGCTTATTGTTTAAATTTAAATTGGTGCTTCTAATTATACTTTTAAGACCCGGTAACTTAAAACAGCAACGCATTAACCATTGAAGCACATTACTTTTAGAGTAAGGAGCTCTAAAACTTTCCTCGTTGCATTGTTTGTTAGTCTATTTATTGTTACACAAGTTTCGTCAAATGTGTGCTTAAACATTTCCTTTCCTAATTTGTTATTTTTTATATCACAGTTTGCGGCGGAAGATTCACTAACCCGCAAGGAACTATAAAGTTTCCTCTGGACACTCTAGTTAGTGACACGTCTAGGACACACTCATGTCCATGGGTAATAGAAACAACTGTCGGCAAAGTGCTTACACTCAACTTCACTAAGTTCAATCTAGAGTCGTCTAAGAGTTGCGTCCACGACTGGTTGGAGGTATGTATTTATTATTTGCGTTATAAGCGCGTATTATAAGATTTCGGCTTTTTAGTGAATTTTTATTTAAAAAAATTCACTAATAGAGAGATATCGATGATAAAAATTGAATCAGACCTCGGATATAGGTTCTAGGGGTCCTAATTCGCGCTCATTTTAAAAAATTGTTGCAAAGTCTCATCATCGATATCTCTCTATTAGTGAATTTTTATTTTTATTTCAACCACTATTTCAACCCAGCCGAAGGTCTAGCTGTAGTTTTCGATCGTGTAAACTTATTGTATGTTCATGAAAAAGTTCCTTCGCCTAAATCCTGCTTGTCCAAATTATTTTCATTTTTTTTTCGTCCATTAATTTTCTTGTCGCCCTTTCCACTTTTGTTTTCATCGTATAACTCCGATAACAAGCGCTGGTCATGTGATAAGAAAATAACTCATCCTGGGATAAACTTTTTAGTCTTTCAGAAACAAAGTCTTTTCGTTCACTAGATTCCCACCGAATGTGCGCACATTCGTGACTTTCACATGTCAATAATTTAGATTTATTACGTTGCTGACAAATAACGCACAATTTGATATTAGATTTGGCGGTATTACGCCGCAAAGAAAGTCAAATCTCTTGCATATTTATAAAAAGCCTGGACGCAGCAAGTGCGTTATGGTAGTGAATTTTCATAGAAATGATCTGGCACAAAATATTTTATTATTACTTTTTTTTCTTGTAACATAGAAATCTAAATTTTGGTGTATAGTTTACTTTTTATATCGTAAACCTACCTACCAAATTTGGTTATCACAGATATTATATTTTTTAAGATAAAAAAAATTTTCAAATGAAAACTCAAAATTTTCCCGGAAAACCTCGTCCGATTTTCTTGACTAACAAACATATCAAAGCCATTTACAAAAGGAAGGTATGTGCCAAATTTTATTAAAATCGGCTTATTACTTTTTGAGATATGAATTTTTTTCAAATGAAAACTCAAAATTTTCCCGGAAAACCTCGTCCGATTTTCTTGACTAACAAACATATCAAAGCCATTTACAAAAGGAAGGTATGTGCCAAATTTTATTAAAATCGGCTTATTACTTTTTGAGATATGAATTTTTTTCGAATGAAAACTCAAAATTTTCCCGGAAAACCTCGTCCGATTTTCCTGACTAACGAACTTATCCAAGCTATTAACAAAAGAAAGGTACGTGCCAAATTTTATCAAAATCGGCCCATTATTTTTTGAGTTATCGGTGTGATACATATATATATATATATATATATATAAATATATATATATATATAAATATATATATATATATATATAAACATATAAAAATTGAAACTGACCTCGGATATGGGTTCTAGGGGTCCTAGATCGCGCTCATTTGAAGAAATTTTTTCAAAATTCAAAAGTCGAGATCTCCTCATTAGTGAATTTTTTCTAAGAAAATTCACTAAAACGCCACGTATTAATCACGCGTATCGCACCACTACTAGACAAAACAAACAAAATCGGTTCTCAAGCGGTTCTCAAATAAGTTCGTATTCACCATCGCGCGTGATCGTACGGCAGGTATCGGGACAAACAGTGTTGCCACATTTAGTATGACATGTTTAAAATATGGATAAATTTGCATTTCTATTTATTTTGAGTTTTGTTACCCAGAATTTATTTTAATTGCAGTTAATGGCAAACATGGTCGAATTAGACCTATGTTTACCATGCAAAAGGGATTAAGAAATAACTGGCCATTTTCAAGGGTGGTAACCTGAAAAATCATGTACCGTAACCTTGAAATTGATCCTGCAATTGAGTTATTTCGTGGAACTATAAAAAATACAGAACGATAGCTAGCGTCTGTATTATATGAGGCGAACAACTTTTGACGAAAAAAGTAAAGCTCAAACTTTACCCTCCTAAGCGAGGGTGTGTCATCCCTCAAATAAGAATAGGGGTCATGTAATAGCTCGTTGAAAATATATTTGGATTCCCTATACATTGCTTTCCTATTTTTGAAATTTGGTCTATTCGTTTAGAAGATATGGATTTTTGAAATATCACTAATGCATTGCCCGAGAAATTCCTAATACCTGAGTTGGGCCTCACCAGCCTGCACTACAAGATGAAAATATTGTTAAAGGTTTGCGTAGCCAAAAAAAATAATCACTTAGATTAAGGAGCATCAAAAAAAAACAACCCAAACTCAAAATTTTGGGCATTCCTTTAAATCATGGAAACGCAAACGAAACAGTACGTGTATTCATTAACCTGCATCCTGATAGGCGTGTTCGTCATAAGTACGTGCTAGACTTGTTGCACAAGTTCTGTGAAACTGCATCGGTGACTAAGAAGAAACAAAATCCTGGACGTAAATTTCCTATAGTGAATGAACTTAAAAGCCTGGAAGTGATAGGTCAAGTTAGTGCAGATACATTAAGTACATAAAAATTAGTTGATATTACTAATCTACGTAGAACGACAATTCAACGAAATCTGAAAAAATTAAGCTTCATCTATATGAAGACCAGTAATTCAGGAATTTAATGAACATGATTATGATCGGCGCTTGGAATTTTGCGAAAATATTTCTGAAAGATAACTGAAAACGGGCAGTTTTTTTTTTTGGTTTTGCGACGAAAGTTATTTTTTTCTTCTGAACGGCACTGTAAATCGTCATAATTGCCGGTTCTGGTCAGATGAAAACCCTCGTGTTTTCCATGAAGTCCACACCTAAACTCCACAAAAATTGAATGTCTGGGCGGGTATTTTTTGTGATCCCATCGCTGGATCAATCTACATAGCCGAAACTTTTACAGGAGAACGGTATTGGGAAATATTGCAAGACTTGGTTTATCCTATGCTAATTGACATTATTGAGAACGATGGGAGATACTCGGAACTACATTTATTTTTCCAACAATATGGTGCTCCACCGCATTATAGCGAAACTGTTAGGGAGTTCTTGCATAGAGACTTTCCCTATCAATGGATAGGTCGAAGAGGTGCTGTAGAATGGCCAGCGCGCTCTCCAGACCTGTTCCCCCAGACTTTTGTTTTGTGAGGGAATTTAAAGTTTATACCACCGAGTGTGATTAATTAGAAGATCTACGTCAGTGCATTGTTGATGAATGCAGCAGAATTACTCCTGAAGTGCTTGCAAATGTTAGGCAAAAATTTGAACAAAATGTATACAACTGTGCTGAATTTGAACAGTTAGTGGATTAAAGTGTAGCTCGTTGGTATGTTGGTTTGTTGGTTTAATACTGTGACTGGTCCTAATTATTTTCAACATATACCTCTATATTATGTTAAGTTCTTAAGAGAAACGATTTAGTTTTTTTTAGTGATATTTCAAATCTCCATATCTATTCCTTTAGAAGAAAGGAATAGACCGAATTTAAAAAATAAAAACGCAATGTATAGGGAATCAAAAAGTCTTTTCTACGAGCTCTCATATGGCCCGTATTTCCATTTGAAAAAAATTGAGTGAGGATACCCCCACGTAGGAGGGTAAAGTTTGGGCTAAACTTTCTGCGTCAAAATTGTCCCCTTCACAAGCAAACTTGACGTGTTTCAGGTTTTTTTCGACAAAACCTTTTTCTGGCAGTTGCGGCTGCCAGCTTGTTTTCAATGGGCTGAAACATTTCCGCGGTCTTTAATGTGAGACATACTTGGTTCTCGGGTTGAACCGCGTTCAGAATTCATGAAAACTCGACGTTTCGGCTCCTGTTTTGGAGCCATTTTCAAGCGGTAAAGGAAACATGTAAGGACACTCTAAGGCCTCAATCTGCCTACTCCTTATAGCGGTGGACAAAGGTTGGTTGGGTGGTTGTAGATCGATTACGGGCTCTCAATCTGCCTACTCCCCAAATCTCGCCGGAGATCGTCTGTGAGGTCTCAGTGTGTTCAGCCCTAGGCCTCAGAGAGATCTGGCAGTTCGTTGCAAGTCTTGTAATATATATATATACCGTTCTGTCTATCTGCTTCGTTATCAGTATATATATATATATATATATATATATATATATATATATATATATATATATATATATATATATATATATATATATATATATATATATATATATATATATATATATATATATATATATATATCGCTTCTACAAATTTCATCCCCTATTTTGCTCGTGCACTATATTTTAAAGTGTTTTCAGAACAACTTTGCTTACGTTTAATTCTCAATTAAAGCAAGAAATGTATAAAGGCTTAAACATCGACCAATATAATCATTCAGTAGCTTATCAGGCTCAGAAGTTCCTAAAAAGAGAACCTTTGTACCGCACACTTCTGAACAAGGATCAGAGATTCTATGTCTGTATTTTGTATTTAAATGTATTTTAGTAAAATTAGTCGAACACATTTTTTATTGAGATTTCTGAAGATTCCAAATAATCATTCATTTGTTCTTATCTATAGATTCATGAAGGAGCTCATACAGGCGAAACAAGTTTAGGAAGATTTTGCGGTAGCAATCCACCATTTAATGGGAGCGTCACAACAACAGATAACAAAGTGTATATTTGGTTCAGGTCTGATCATTCTATGGACGGGTCACATTTTGAAATTCTCTGGAATACAACCGATCCAGGTATGCAACTTTGTGTTCTTCAGCTTATGAATAATAAATAACAGAATAGTTTATGTTTCTGTTACAGCTTAAATTTTTAGTACAATTTTGGTTATGATAATTTTATGTTTTGTAGTATGTGGTGGTTCGCTGTCTGTCACTTCTTCTGGAAGAATAAGTTCTCCAGGAGCTCCTGCTAAATATCCTAATAACAGGTAAGATCAGGGACATTGCGCATATATGTTTATTTCTACAGCGTGTTTCTTAGCAAAATATACATAGTGTTAGCATATGTGCAGCTCACATAAATAATCACAGAAAACTGCAAATGTGGTCTTAAATGGCCTTCGTTAAAGAGATACGGGATATTTTCGTAAATTTCTTCAAAACTTTGTTTCGACATAACGTTTAAAGCAGCCGGTATGTGAACTTTAGAATTTACTACTATTGTAAAACAAAGATTTAGATATGCTTGTTTACACCCACCAGACAGGCAATACCTGATAAAATCACCGTGGTCAGTGCAGATTTTCCAGTAAAGGACAAGGTATGTTTATGGGGATGTTTCTGGGTAAAAACTGACTATGGAAAGACTATTTACAATATTTAACCACAAAAGCTGATAAGGGAATCAATATTTTACGTGTGGTGTGTCACACGAAATGTCGTGCCAATCCTGATGTGGTACTACTGTCATACAGGCTCTTTATACAAGCTGTTTTATATTACGGGTGTCTATTGTATGACCAAGCAGCTACAACACATCTAAACAAGATCAATTCGATCAAAAATACGTGCATAAGACAGGTCTTACAAGCCTTTAAAAGTACACCAACAAATAATTGGCAGAGGTTAATTTTTTTATATTTCAACAACACACCAGCCTAAATACTATCGTACCGTGGGTGTCGACAAGGAGGAAAGAGGCAACTTGTTTAATTCTGTACTTGAAGGTTTGGAGGCTCGGGGAGAAGGAAAAACATGTGCCGGCAAGGAATTCCACAACTTGGAAGTCCTCGAGATAAAAGAGCGGACATAACAAGATATTCTATGTCTGGTGACCTGGACAGTAAAAGGGTGCATTCGCTCTGTTCCCCTGTTAGAGCTGCTGGGGGCAGCAGGTGAAGGAACTATGAAAGAAAGCTCCTCTGAGCAGTGCTTGTGCAGATATCTATAAAAAAAGAGAGTTCACCAACGGCACGTCGGTGGGAAAGGGTTGGTAGCCTTTGGGTGAGGGTAGGGTTACCGATGAGACGTATAGATCTCTTCTGAATGGAGTCCAGGATAGCGAGTGTAGAAGCGACAGCGGCACCCTAGATGTGGGAGCAGTATTCGAGGTTTGGCCTTATTTGTGAAGTATATAAGGTATAGAGATTAGCTGGTGAAAAGTATTTGCGAGCCCGGAAGAGAAAACCTAATTTCTCAGCAGCCGCTTCTGCAATTGATGTGGCATGTTGGTGCCAATTGAGAAATTCCTTTAGGATATAGGAAAAAAGTTTATGTTCAAGTTGTATGCAAGAAACAGCCCGGTCATGTTTAATTTAGAACACCATTACCATATTACAACCATACATAGATGCTGGAAACGTAAAACGCCTCTTTTATTAACAGGCTCATACAAAAAAGTGACAACCTTTAATAACCAGTTATATAAAAACGACGTTTAACCCTGCTATAACCTATTGCAAAGTATTTTAGCACCTTCATATAGATTTATATTCAAGACGTCTAGAACAGTTAAGAAATGCTATGGTTATGGGTGATCTAAAGAAGATAAGAGACGATAATACTTGTCAAATATCTATACTAATGGTTCTAGTACCTAGGAGGGTTATAGTTCAAAATTTAGATATGCAAAAACTCATGAAGCTCGATCCACATTTGTCAAATTATACTGCAGAATTGATCGTTATAATAGAAGCCATTGAATATGCAACCAACACAGATTGTAAATCGTTTTAAATTATTACCGATTGTAAAAGTGTGTTGCAAAAGTTACCAAATATAAAGAATAACATTTTTATCAGCTACTTATACTTTGAGTTATAAAAATATTTAAAAATACTACTCTCCAGTGATAAAACAGGTTAGGTTTGTTTGGTGTAAAGCACATTGCAGAATGGTCCGTAATGAAATTGTAGGCCAACTAGCAAAAAAGGCAGTCCAAAATGGCCAACCGACTAGATATCTTTGCCCGGTAATAGACTTTCTAACAGTAGGAACAATATGTGCTTATCAGTTGTGGCCAGAACGATATGACAAAAAAGAGAAAGGCAAATACTGCAGAGATATCGAACCGGAATTGCCAAAAAAACCTTGGTTTATCAAATGCTTCTATAAAAAGTATTTTGTAACACACATATTATGTAGATTAAGATTCAACCATGCCATGTTTCCTTTATATAAATTTAAGATTGTATTAGTTTGTAACCCGAGGTGTATGTGTCGGCGACGCACCGCATATGATTTTAGATTGCACCTTGAATAAACAAAAAAATGAAGAATTTCGCGCAAATGTCAATAGTTTACAAAATTGGATTAAAAACGATTTTGCGTAACACGGTTACTAGCGATGAAAGAACTTTATGTCTATAATACTCTGCTTGGTCACGTAATGAACAATTATATATCCAACAAGAATTTATACATAACAAACGTTGTTAAGATTAGGTAATATTAAAAATTCTGCTGTCTGTACTTGTGTTTACCAAATCCAGTAAAAAAGTAAAATTTGGTATACCTATCTAGGTACACGGAAAAGAAAAGTATCTGCCAAATTATAATCGTGGCAGGTATTTTTCCTTATTAATCACCTGGCTGATTTCGTTTTAGTCAACCTAATCGAACCGGGTTTTCCAACAACAAAGAAAGTTTTTTAAAAACACATTCTCTTTCACTAAATTTTCTTAATAATAATTCACTAATATCAACAACAACAAAGATCTGCTGAAAATTTTAATATTAGACTCAAAGTTGACAAACTTATTCAAACGTTTTAAAGAAAAATGAGAACTTGGTCGAACCGTATGAAATCTGGAAACTACTGTTTCTACCAAATATCAACGTGAAACAAAACAAGATGTTAGACGGATCGCGCGAGAATAGAACCCGGTCCGAGAACGCCGGTCGCCCGCGTGTCAGCAGCATATCTGTTGAACACGTTACCACCCGGCCACTGAGGCTGATATCCAATGTTTGTTAATTTCAACAGAGACGTGAACCTGTTTTGTTTACAATACTTAGTTCATAGTTTTGTCTCTCACATTTTGTAATATGAATTTTACTAAGTCATGGTTTGTCACAAACGTCATAATTTCTTAACAAAACGATAGTTCTGTAAAAATGTCATTCTCCAAACATTGATCTTTTCACTATATGCTATATTTTCGGTGTGGAAATTTAGTTGGGGCCGTTCATCAAGCTACAAATATAGTGGATTTAAAAATGTATTGAATTTCCCGCTTAAACAACAATGACTTTTACAATCACGTCATTTTTAATTTCATGCCTCTGACATTCTGACGTCGTGCGAAAGCAGACTAGATGTACTTTTTAGTTTCACCTTCGCGCATTGAGATTTCTCGGACGCTGGGGTCGGATAGTGTGTTTTACTTCTTATTTGTATTATTGTTCGCTTCTGTAGTATGTATCAATCTATGCATGGCAGCTAACTACTCCGTTTTTTTCATGCATTGGACTTTACCAACTTAAGTCGTTTCAACTAATGTCTTTCAGATTTTATTTTTAATTTGTAAACCAAATTTCTTGAAATTCACAACAGATGCATTGCATCCTTTCTAGCTACTCTCATTACAGTTACTATAATACTTTCACAGATAAAGCGTAGTCAAAATCATTTTTGTATATTTTTCGGTGAAAAAATCTCCGTTGTAGCTGATTTACGGAATTAAGATATGTGCCAAGTTTCCTTCAGCTCAGTTGAGTATTTTTTGAGTTATCGCTCAGATACATACATACAAAATTTCATTAGCACCAAAATATTTTCTATAGTAATGCTCATCTACGTACAAAATATTATTTTCTTACAAGGCGTCTGCATGCTGTTTTTATGACTTTAAACTTTAAAATTTTAGTCGCTGGCCTAAAACCTAATTAAAAAAATGTTTAGCCAAAATTTCATTAGCACCAAAATATTATTTTCTGACGAGGCGTCTACATGCTGTTTTTATAACTGTAAACTTTAAAATCTTAGTCGCTGGCCTAAAACCTAATTAAGAAAATGCTTAGCCAAAATCTCATTAGTACCGAAATATGGTCTATATTAATGCTCATCTACGTACAAAATATTATTTTCTTACGAGCCGTCTACATGCTGTTTTCATAACTGTAAACTTTAAAATCTTAGTCGCTGGCCTAAAACCTAATTAAGAAAATGCTTAGCCAAAATCTCATTAGTACCGAAATATGGTCTACATTAATGCTCATCTACGTACAAAATATTATTTTCTTACGAGCCGTCTACATGCTCTTTTTATGACTTTAAACTTTAAAATTTTAGTCGCTGGCCTAAAACCTAATTAAAAAAATGTTTAGCCAAAAGTTCGTTAGTACCAACATATTGTCTATATTAATGCTCATCCACGTACAAAATATTATTTTCTTACGAGGCGTCTACATGCTGTTTTTATAACTTTAAACTTTAAAATTTTAGTCGCTGGCCTAAAATCTAATTAATAAAATGTTTAGCCAAAATTTCATTAGTACTAAAATATTGTCTTTATTAATGCTCTTCTGCGTACAAAATATTATTTTCTTACGAGGCGTCTACATGCTCTTTTTATGACTTTAAACTTTAAAATTTTAGTCGCTGGCCTAAAATCTAATTAATAAAATGTTTAGCCAAAATTTCATTAGTACTAAAATATTGTCTTTATTAATGCTCATCTGCGTACAAAATATTATTTTCTTACGAGGCGTCTACATGCTGTTTTTCTGAATATAAACTTTAAAATTTTAGTCGCTGGCCTAAAATCTAATTAAGAAAATGTTTAGCTGTGTTTCTCACTCCCCTCGAATCAATTGTGGCGTAGTTTTATAGCAGCCTGATGTGTTATATATGCAACAAAACTTAGGCAATGCCTGCAACATTATCATGGTGAAATAGTTAACTTAAATGTTTGATGTACTTGGAGAAAATAATGTAACTACAAAATTTCATTACTTTTTACGGATGGCATTAAAATAAATTACACCGTTGAAAACTATAAAATCCTTTACATTGGGTAAGCTAGTTACGCTAGTCAAGTTAGAATCAACCAAAAAAAAAAAAACTTAACTATCCTCAAAGCAACATTTTTCAGACATACTGCTTTAAGTAACACGAGAGCGGTTTGTTGCACGTCTTATTATTATTTTTATTTAAATTATTAACACACATCTCAATTGTAGGGACTGTTATTGGAGACTCGTTACGCAGCCAAATAAAAGAATCCTTTTCACATTTTTCTCTGTGGACTTTGGACCCGATGACCCGCTATGTTCTCATGATTATATTGAAGTAAGTGCCTAATATTGTAATATAGAATTACAAATTCCTATTTTTTAAACGATAAAAAACCAGCTGAGATCTATTTACATTGTCGTCCATCAAGCACTAAGACAAATGATGTCTTAATGTTTTGTTGACTTAACTAGCTCAACATGTTTTTTAACTTCTGATACGTTAGTATGTAATTGTTTTATATAATATTAACCAAACTACACCATCGTTAGGGGTCGACAAGACAAGAATTCTTGTTTTGATAATAACTTCTTGTCTTGTCTTGAGAAAAAATCAAGAAATCTTAAAAAATCTTGTCTTGACGTTTCCTTGACACCTTATATCTTGTCTTGACTCAAGAAATTTCAAGATCCTGAAATTTCTTGATTGACCGGTGACACCGTACATGGTGAATCCCCGCCGGCGAACTTTTTATTCCGTTTCGTCCTAACACGGCAATCTGGTGGTTCCCCGATCTTTATTTGTTTTCAGACAAACGCAAATGACGTCGCGCAGTTGCACGCTTTACCCCGTTTAGTTAAGTAAAGTTATTATTACAAAGTGGTAGTATTTACCTGTTTTGTTATATATTTGATGCCAGTTTGTGAATAGTGGTGGTAAAAAGTACATCATATTATTATTTTCTTATTTTACCATGAGTGACAGTGACTGTTCAGTAAACAGTACGTCTGCTGAGCCATTTGACTCCGATTCTGGCTCAGAATATTTACCAACAAGCAATAGACAAAAACGTAAGCGTTATAGTTTTAGTAAATATAAAATGGTCAGTGAGACCAACGCGACTACGACTAATGCGAGTGAGAATGACAAAACTGAAACCGTAGCTGTCTGCGATAGCGACAGCAAAAGAAAAAGGATTCACCATTGCAGGATAGTGGCACTCATGGCAATACTGGCAGAAAGAAATTCTGTGATTTTTTTGAAATTGAGGTGGACACCAGTACCAACGGCAAAAACAAAAATGGTAAATTAGCCAAATGTATACCATGTTTTCAAAAACATAACAAAAGTGTATACCTGAAAATGAACAATTCTGCGACTTCTGGGTTAAAAAGACACTTAAAAGCAAAGCATGGGACGTTATTTGATAAAGAATTTTCTCAAGGAGAGCCTGATCGAAGCAAGGTTCAATGTTCTGCGCCAAGTGGAAGTGGAAGTACTAGTACTAGTATTTTAAATTGGATAAACCTAAGTCAAAGTAAAGAAAATGTAAGTTGAGATTTATTATAATAGTTTGTATAATACCCACTTATTGCAGGTCACAGAGCCCTTAATAATAGTTACGAGAGAAACACAAAAATACTCTAGGAGAGGGGGATAATATGAAAAAAATCGCTTTATTAATTAAAAACTTTTCTTAAATTTGTTATTTTTATAAAGGAAAAATATAATTTTATAATTTTCAATCCTTGTGTTAAATTTTAAAAATCGTGTTCTATATAATTTTAAATATAATTGGAGTTAAGGAACTTATTTTTATTAATAATTACCCATTTGTGTTAAGCAACACCCCCCAAGGGCAGAATTGGGGGGTCTTAAAAGTCGTGTTGTATACCATTTCTAGGGTTTTCGGGGTCAAGAAACTCATTTTTATTATCCCTTTCTTTCTACTAATAACAATTTATAGGATGCCTGAGTTTATCTGGTTTAAAATATAGGTATTGAATTTACACAGAAGTTTATTTTACAACTGGTAACAATCTATAGGGCTTACTCGTATAAACATTATGTCCTTATTTTCAGGTAATAGTTAATGCCTTAAACAAATGAGTTGCTGACGAACTGCTCATAGAATTTATTACGACAAAGTATCTGCCATTTAATTTCTTTGAAAATGATGTTACCAAAAATCGATTTTCATATTTAAATCCAGAAGTAGCTCTACCTAGTAGTAATACCTTAAAAAGATAAATTATACATAAATATGAGGTAATGAAGAATTTTGTAACAAGCTTTCTGAAAGCAAGTGGATCAAAAATTTCGTTGACTATTGATGGGTGGTCATGGTATGAAGGGCTACTATGGCTTTACAGCTCACTTTGTGGACAGAAATTGGAATATTCAGTCAATTGTTTTAGACTTTGTGCCTGCTGAGGGAAGCCATACAGGTGCATCTGGTGCAAACATTCTCTTTGAGGTGCTAAAATCTTATGATGTGCTGGACTGCATTCAAGCTGTGACAACTGATAATGCGGCTGTTAACTTTACAATGATGCGTTCTTTGGAAACTTTAGTTCCCGGTTTTGACCACAAAAATAAGCATTTTGTATGTTTTGCACATATTCTAAACTTAGCTGTCCAGGATTTTATGAAAGTTGTTGAACCAAATCGAAACAGTTTAGACATCGAAAAGGATTTGGAGTATTTGGAGAATGAGATCGAAGCAGAAAAAGATACTGATTTATATTTCACCTCTCCTGCAAGTAAAATTAGATACCTTGTAAAAAAATAATCAAAAACTCAGAGCAAATGCAACTTAAACTTAACAGTGCTTGCGAGGCCGTAAACTGTAAGATGACCATGCCAAAATTAGATGTACCTACAAGATGGCATTCGACTTTTGAGATGCTAACATGATGTTTAAATGTAAAAAATGCTTTAACTGTATTTTGCGATAACATCGAAAATCTAAATAATTGTAAGATATCAGATAAAGAATGGGTTCTGATCAGTAAATTTTGTCAGTATCTGAGAAGCTTCAAAACACTTTCTTTAATACTCGGAAGGGGAAAAATATTGCAAACTCCCATTGGTGGTAATTGGAATAAACTTACTTTTAGACAAACTAGAAATATGGGCTCATCAACTTGATAATAAAGTTGATAGAGACGCTACCGATGAGATAATAATTTACTGCATTCAAGCTGAGAGAGATAAAATACTGAAACACTATAACAAAACTAATTGGTTATACTGTATAGTTATTATTTTGGATCCTCGACATAAAGTCGAAGCATTTTCCTCTTCTTCATGGGAAAAGCATCTACAAACAGAGGCAGTTCAAAAATTTGAAGAATTATTTAAAGCTAGCTACTTTAATAAATCCGCCGAGAATGATATACAGGATCCAATACCAGAATCAGCATTGAGTCTTGAAAAAGAAGATAACGAATTTGATTTAGATATAACTTACCTATTTAAGAGAGCTAATAATTATAACACAGAATCTTGGAAGTATGAAATTGAAAAATATCTAAATGAGCCTAGGACAGAAAATTCTGAGAATATACTTGATTGGTGGAGAAGACACGAAAATGTCTACCCGTCGTTATCGAAAATGGCCAAGGATTTTCTCGGAACCCCAGCAACATCTGTACCTGCGGAAAGGCTATTTTCAAGAGCAGCTTTAACAATAACAAGGCCAAGAAATCGGCTAGGCGTTGACTCCATAAGAAGTGTTATGTGCCTTAATTCATGGCTTATGAATTCCGAGTTAAAAATGTGTTAAATTTGATATTTAAAATCTAGTTTGCAATTTTAATTTCAACAGGATTATCATTTATTGTTTTTAATCTATATTTTTGTGAATCGTTATAGCAAAAATTTAAAATAATATGTTATGTTATGTTATGTTAAAATATGTTATTTTTTTCACAAATAAATACGTTCTAGCATTTTCATTGTTAGTCAAGATATTTCAAGATTTCTTATTTTCTTGACAAGAAATCTTAGTATTGACATAAAATTTCTTGTCTTGTCTTGAAATCTAGAATTATTTCTTGTCTTGATCTTGTCTTGAAATCAAGACAAGATCAAGACAAGATCTTGAAATTTTCAAGAATTTGGCGACCCCTAACCATCGTGAAGTACAACTATTAATAAGGGCTTTTGCCAAGTAACATTGAATTTTTTCGTAGGCTTCTTTAGCCTCAGCATGACTTAAGGGTCGCTTGGAACTTGTAATTTTGTTGTCGAAATTTGATAGTTATTTATTGGTTTATTTGTAAATATTTAACTAATGATAGAACCTTGATTGTGGAATAGTTTTAAAGTAGTTAAGCGGAAAACTGGATTTACCGAAACAATGAAGAATCTTACCTTCGCTACATGATACTTTGCCTCCAGACTCAGTTGGTCCACGTGCTGGAAGAGCCAGCAGTTTCATGTCAATTAACCGGCTACTATCCAAACACAATTTATGCTTTTCGTTAGTAAATCATCTGTATAGTTTTACAATGGCTCTTTTAGTTTTTGTACCACTCCAGTGTCTCGCTTTAGATCCATTGATAATTTTTCTACGCTAAACCTTAATACGTCGGAAAATGAATCTTGGACAATTTGACGCCTATATGCTCATTCATTGGCCAGTTTCTCTAGCTTATCGTTGCCGCTTTGACCCCCGTGTGCTAAAACTTACGCAGATGTCACTTTGTTTTGACTTTCTGACTATGAGGGCTGTCAGACCGTTCCGTATTTTATAATTTATTTCCATCAAAATCACGACCGTGGAACTGTTTGGCTATCAGAGGGTAACTGAATGTTTCCTCGCTCCTTCAATAATATATTTTAGCACAGCGTTACACTGTGTCGATTTCGACCTGGGATGTTGTTGTGTGCTTTGTCCAAACTTATTTAGACTTTCATTGATTGACTTGTTCTGCAAATCCCCAATTCTACACCTAAATCTCTCTTTGATCCGCCAGTATGGACTGTGCTGGCAGGAGGGCTGTTTTTTCATCTTACCCTTCTAGTATTTCTATAATGATGTTTTTCTAAAAATTGTCTTTTAGGGTTGTCAGGCTGTTACGTATCTCTAAATGTATCTCCATGAAAGCCACCACCTTAGAACCGTTGGTTATCAGAGAGTAACTGATTGTTTGCCCGCTGTTGGTTCAATAATCTAGTTTGATGCAACGATGTATTGCGAGTTTTTCAACCTGGGATATATTTTTTATTTATGTCTTTATTATGTGAAATATTTATAAAGAGCATGTCACTTTGGTTTAAACTTTGATGCACCTACCAACTTCTGTCACTGATGTTTTCAAATTTTTATTTTGCGTGCCACACCAACAGATCAAATGCCAGCGAAACTGAACTTTATAATTCGATTCGGGGGCCAGGCATGGGAGAGACAGCGAAAGGCTGACAAACAGCTACCTGTATGACCGGTCTAAAAAATGAAAAATGCAAGACTGGAAATAAAAGCACCTAACTTTAGAATCGCTAAGCCCTAGAAAACTCTTCAGAGATAGAGAGATCTACATCCTGCCAAACAATCAGGCGGCACCAAAAATTAAAAAATCTTTCAAAACTGAGTCTAAACTTACCCAGGACTGCAAAAAATCCCTAAAGCAACAAAGTAGCTTTGATGTGGGTAACAGGGCATCAAGGCATTGACGAAAATGAGGAAGCAGCCTTGCAAAAAAAGCAGCAACATCGCCATTCTATGGTTCCTAATCTGGACTAACAAAAAGCCACGTAAGAAATAGATTTGATACTTCGGAGAGGAACCAATTGCTTTATTACTGGAGGAAAAGGCCACGCTTAAGGCAGGAAAAACGGTTCACCACCATATTAACAGATATGTCTGAACTGTTCCTTGAACTGGAACGACTGGACAATAATCACAGGACTTTTCACAGAGCACTCCCGAGTAAGGTATTACCTTATGAAGATGAGTAAGACGTATAGAGAAAAATGCATATACTGCACTGAAGCAGCAGAACACCTGCTATGTGATTGCATGGCTCAATTCTGAGAAAAGGCTCAAATACGTTGGAGGGGGGACCTAAAGACTTCAGGAAATAGGTAAAATAGCTCCCAAAGAAAGTATCGACTACATAAAATGTCAGAACTTCTTTAGGGACTATTAAGGAAAAAAGAGTCATGCAAAAAAGACTCATTCGGGTCATAGCGCTGAGTGGACAAAGGACCATAACGACTCTTATATACGATCTTAAATCTACAATTTACCTTTCTAGTTTTCCTATGTTGAATTTTTCCTAAAAATGGTGCTTTGGGACGATACTGTCCGTGAACTTTCCCGGGACCATACATCACTTAACAGGCTTAGTGTCACAATCAGGTACGTTTTCGCCCACCATAGCACCGCTACATATAATATTATCAGTTCTATTACCCTCATAGCCATATAATTATATCACGGATCTATTCAATTTTTTTTGCACATCTGTCTCCACTTCCAAAATGTGATTGCTGCCCTCTGTGCAACTTTCTATTTGGTAATGGATTTTATTTTATTATCCATAAATTGTTTTTATACCATTTATTACCAAGCATTTATGGCTTTCCAGCAACGGTGTTATTTAAAAGTTTTTAAAGTCCCTGTTTTTTGCATTACGTTTCGCCTATATTTATGGCTTTTTGACACTTTTCTGTGTATGCTAGGTCACCTGTATATCTTAGATAATAAAAGTCCTTTACTGTCAGGCTTGTAGCGATTTTATCTACCAGTGATTGCCATGGTAGTTTGTATAATAAACACCCATCCTTTTTAGCCTCTGCTTATTATTTATGATTGCCGTGACCAAGGCTTCGCCGCTTATTTGGGATATTGTAGTTACTTTTCTACGCCAGTCTTACTCCACTGGTAAAGTATCATCGATACTCCTGTAATATGATAGACATTCGTCATTAAGTAGATCGTTGCGTTGTTAACTGCCCTTCTTCTGTTTAGGAAGTCGCTTATTATCTATTTCCTATCGTTTGCGATATCGACAGTTTGAATTATCTGGCGCTAAGTTTCTTCATTGTTCTCTCCGGTATTCTGCCGTACTCTAAGTACTTAGTTAGTACTTTTAGATACTTGAGGGATAAAAAAATTGGAAAAGTTGAAAAAAACTTTTATTCTATGATATTGACCAAATAAAAACCAATAAAATGTAAACCTACAAATCATTATCCTCATCACAGTTGATGCACAAATTGCATGTTCAATCAGAGTTTTTAATGCATTTCTCGTGAGTACACCTTCTACAACGTGTGCATTGCACCCACTGGCTATCACCAGCGCTATTACGATAAAGTTCTTCGCATATCAAGCATTCTGCTCCATCTTCCAATTCTGACGATGAGGTGTCTTCATTAGGTTGAGACGTAGATGCGATAGGGTCTTTTTCTCGGAAAAGAAATTTTCTTCCATCTGTAACTTTCTTAATTTTCGTATTTTTTCTGTCAGGCATTTTTCGATTAAGTGGTTGTATCTATCAAAATGGAAGTTTGTCTCTTTTTTCTTCCCCTTGTAGTACTTTGTCTCGGACCTACTTTTAGAAACGGCCTGACTTGCACAGTAGAGACAAGCACTGAAACACGTTCAGGACTTACATCGACTGCAGGTGGGTTTTCGTTAATTTCTGGTGGATTTTTGTTGATTGCAGGGGGATTTTCTTTTATCGCAGGAAGAGTTTCGTTGATTGCTAGGATAATTATATTATTGTTTATGAAGTTTTTATCGTTGTTTGTAGACGCAGGCCTATCTGTCACGTATAAAGAAGAGGATTTACTTTCAGGAAAAATGTTTTCATTGAAAAGGCAAATCCCAGGTGTTTCGAAGCCAGCCAAAATACTATTTGGTGTAGTATCGAGAAGCGGTGTTATTTTTACAATGGCACGAGTGTCATAGATGTCTTGCTTGGATTGTTCACCATCCAGTTGTCCATAGCGGAATTGCAGTATTTCTTCAGTGGCCCGTAAACACTCCTTTCTAACGGCTGCAATTTATGTAAACAGTGCGGTGAGAAAGACCACACGGTCACGACGTTTTTTTTTTGCAAATGTCCAAGTCTTCTATATAAAGGTAATAATCGTGGTGGTTATTGCAAAAGTACTGCTCTTTCCTTGGAATATCTTGCATAACAGACGAAATGCTTGATAAATTTGATGAAATACTCTTCCTTCATCCATCCAGATTGATTGGCATCACCCAAGCTTCCGACAGGAGAGTCTTTGACAAAGTGATCCCGCTAGTTTACCCGCAGCAAAATAAAAAATGCGGGAATCGCATTGCCATTGGCTCACAACACTGTGAGTCACAAGAGTTCCTCGTTCGGCGGATGTAAGTTTTCCTATCTGCTTAAAACCACGTCGAGGTACTACCCTGCCCGGCTTTGGAACCGTCGTTATGTCCGTCTCCTCGACGTTCGAGATATCTAGAGCTTCCCAATGCAACCACTGATATACAGTCTTCAAATGAGAGAAAAACATGTCTACATCGGTGTCTCTACAAGGGTCTCTTGATAGGCTTGTAGCTTGTGGAGTTCTCAAGGACAGAGATTCCTATTTTTTTAATGAAAGATGTATACCAATCTGGACCTGCCATTGTATGGTTTGTCCAGTGAGTCGAAACCTGAAAGTGATTAGCAGTGGCATATTCAAATGACATGTTTTTAGTTCTTTTGGGGTTTATCCGTAGTAAATATCTGAGGACCGTTTTAAGTAATGTGCTAAACTAGTCTCTTGTTCTTCAGAAAAAAAAAGACTTTGGCCGTTGAAGTAACCAACACGTTCTAAATTGACTTCACCATTGTTTTCATTCTGTGCTTTTACTTTCACAACATAACTATGAAGAGTTTTTTTGCGGAATCAAAAAATCTTTTTCGGAACTAACGATAGATCCGCCTGTATTTAAAACTGCTCTAACAGCTCGTTGAATGGTATAACCAGGTGTTTTACTTTTCTCAGTTTTTCGTTTAGATTAACCCTTGAATGATCCAAATCTTATTATATATATATATATATATATATATATATATATATATATATATATATATATATATATATATATATATATATATATATATATATATACTACTATGAACCTCAAAAGTGTGGTATATAAATGCTTCCTCACAAAGCACTATTTAACAGGAACAACAAAGCATTAGGATTACTTGAATGCATTCGGGAGTTAGTATACTAAAAGTCAAGTCACCCCACATTGACTTAATGATATTACATGGACCGCACGTCAACAGTTTTGTAATATAGCTAAAAATAATGCACGTTTAATAATAGTCAATGTGTATTTGTTCTTAATAATTGCGACAATATATGAAATACTAGTCAATCGACTAAAATAGATATGATCTCGAAAGATAAACAGTTACTTACCAGGGATGTTCATAGAATCAGTAATGGTGAACTCGACACTCAGGAGCTTGAATATGGTAATTGTGGGGCTCTTTATTAGGAGGTGCCGGAACTTTATTCAACTAGTCAACTAGCGTCTATAGTCAATTAACTCCGTTCTCCCCTACTCATGTACTCCTCATCGTGATTCTATACATCTTTTGTAAGAGATGAAAAAAATTATGTTCTAGATCAATATCAACTTCTCAAAAATTTCTCGCCTAAGGCTGAGTAACATCGAAATCATTAACATTATGGCTATGATTACTAGTAAAAGCAAATAGTTTTCCTTACCTGACGAATACTTCGAATACAAAAGTGTTATCTAGCACATTTTAAACAAACATGTGTAGTGGGTGTCGCTTTAAGTTCTAGAGCAAAATTTTCTTTTTGCGTTTTCTTTTCTTTAACTATAATAATTACTAATTCGTGTTATTATAAAACAAAGTATTTGTAGCTAGTATAGCACTAAGATCCAAAGTTTTACTTCGTTTTTTGACAAATGTACATGATATATCTCTTTCAGTTTACTTCTGGTTCAAGTGAGCATGGAAATACTTTCTACAAGTATTGTAATCAATCGCTTCCAGGTCCATTGCATTCGATTGGATCAGAAGTTGTTGTCCACTTTCACTCGGACAACAGCGACAACTACGCTGGCTTTCAACTGTCATATGCAGTTGAGGAGGGTAAGTGTACTAAATAAATAGTCATCAGTACCATAGGTTACTGAAAGGGTAATGGCACCGTCTTGGGGAGAAGCTTCCAGAAGCTTGTGCGTGGCAATGTTATACAGGTTTCCCACGACGAACTGAAACTTTTTCAAAATTAGAGGTTAAAAGATGTGAAAGAACCTCGGTGGTTCAGGGGTAAGAACGTGTGCCTCTGAACCGAAGGGTACTGGGTTCGATCCCAGGGTACTCCTTTCACTTTTTCAGTACAAACTGTAACATTAACATCAACCGAGGTTCTGGCATTGTATTTGAGCAAGTTGAATGTCTGCACGTTCCGCCCTTCGGAGGGGGCGTAAAGCCGTCGGTCCCGTGTCCATGCGATGTTGGGCACGTTAAAGATCCCTACACTCCTTACAGAAGGGCAGTGGTTCGGCAAAATTTCCAGGATAGTGAGGTGAAACTGCTCCCTGGCGTCGGTGATTGGCCATAGCCGCGGAAATAGGCCGACGTTAAAGAAACAAAACACACACAAGATGTGAAAATTTGGCCATATACTTAAATTAGTTGGAGAAACATGGCTAAAATATTTTCAAAATGGTGGCACTTCCGTTTGTGCTGTAAGCAGATATCAACTTTATTATTTCAAATACAGTATTATATACAGGCTGTAACAAAATTGTTATTACAAACTTCCGGAGGTGATATAACACATGGAATGAATGTGGGTGAGTCCCACAAAAAATGTAAAACCGCTTTGTTACGCAGATACAGGATGTCAAAATTTACAAAAAATGGTTCAATTGATAAATTAAAAATGATTTATTCACATTTCTCCAAACACGCTGCGAGGATTTTAGTAGATATTGCTAATGAACCGAGCTTATGGATAATAAATTATTACATACTACATACAGACTTGGAGACTACTTCTCTGGCTTCACTGTTGGTTTTCGTTTTTGTAGTTGAAGGGCGTAGCCAGCTCCTAAGCTAACTGGAGCAAGTGGCCCTTACGAATTCTGGAAGCTCTAGGATGGTCTTCAACGTTTCTGTGACTATAGTTTCGCTGCTTGACAGCATTCTCAGACAGATAAAAATTGTCTGAGAATGCTGTCAAGCAAACTATAGTCACAGAAACGTTGAAGAACATCTAGCCCTAGACCCATCACAATGAACAACCAACTTATTAAAAGTAATGAGTCCTTTTCACTTGTTGGCATTTCTGTGGATCGAAATCTCAATTGGCACCAGAATGTCACATCAATTGCAGAAGCGGCTGCTAAGAAATTAGGATTCCTCTTTTGAGTTTGCAAATACCTTTCACCAGCTAATCTCTATACCTTATATACATCACAAATAAGGCCAAACTTTGAATACTGCTCCCACATCTGGGGTGCTGCTGCCGCTTCTACACTTGCTATCCTGGACTCCATTCAGAAGAGAGCTATACGTCTCATCGGTAACTCTACCCTCACCCAAAGTCTGTCATCTTTTCCCCTCCAACGTGCCACATCTCTCTCTCTCTCTCTTTTATAGATATCTGCACGGGCACTGCTCAGAGGAGCTTTCTTCCATAGTTCCTCTACCTGCTGTCCCCAACAGATCCACCAGGGGAACGAGCAAATGCACCATTTTACTGTTCAGGTCAACAGACATAGAAAATCTTATTATGCCCGCTCTTTTGTCCCGAGAACTTCCAAGTTGTGGAATTCCTTGCCGGCACATGTTTTTCCTTTTCGTCCGAACCTCCAAACTTTCAGGTCCATAATTAACAAGTTGCCTCTTTCCTCCTTGTCGACACCCATGGTACGATAGTATTTAGGCTAAAAGCCCTCGTGGTGCGTTGTTGAAATATAAAAAAGATACAAAATGATAGCCAAATCAGGAGATAAAGCGGGTTACAGAAAAGGTCCATTGTGTATCTTATTTGACTAAGTCGTAAACCATCGGCATAATTTAACTCTCATAACCTTATGTCCTTTAATGGAGTAATTCGCTTGTAAATTATTTTTTTACAAGAAGTTGTTAACAAGAAAGATGTTGTGTGGTCCGCCATAGTGTTGCCAAAAATGTTATTTCCTGTATTCCACCAGGGGTAAATTGCCTAAATATGTATTATCTAAATCTTCCAATATATTTAGATATCTTTCGCCCACGAAAACTAATGCGCAATTTAAAATGGAGCAATAATGTTAATTGCATTTTTTTTCCAATGTTATGTGGCTTTGAATGTGTTCGTTTAGCTACAGTCTCAATTGTATTATTAATAACTTAATAAGTTTTCTTCATACAAATGTAGTTTTACCTGGTGCTCCATTATTTCTCACAGCAGTAACGTTAGGTTGCCAGATTTCGTAAAAATTTTGCAATCTAACTGCATGAGGATTGGAATCATTCTGACGTTGGAATTCATTGTGTTAAGAAGGTCATTTTTGGTAATTTTACTTCATCAGTCTAAATTATGTCAAAAGTCGAAGGCTATTTTGTAACATTGTTTAAATAAATTACAAAACTGAACTCTTTTGGATATATGAACGTCTTTTATGTTTTGAACCGCGGACATTTTTGTTTCAACGGAATTCTGTGTATTAACTTTTCAGATATTCTTGTATGTAGAGCCCATTGTCTTAAATATGTCATAGGAAATATGCCGCAAAATAGTAATCTTAATATTTTTATCATTAACAATGGGTTTTCTTTTATGAAACTCTTAATAACTCTGCCAACATTTTCAAAATTCTGTATTATTTATTTAACTGTTTATTGACGGTTTCTGTTTACTTGCATATCCACCAGCCAATACCTCAAATGTTCTTAATAAGACTTTGTTAGATTCGCAATAGATAATAAATAAGTTTATGTAATAATAAGTACAATTTATAGAACCCAATTTATTACAATACAGTTTTTTGACCTGGCGATCGTTTCGCTAACAAAGTTAACAGCGCCAACAGAGGGATGAATAAACTAAGCGGATAAAAACTAAAACTACTATTTATATGTTAGTTGTCAAGCAGTGACGAACAGCGTTCTTTAGGAAGGTATATTAGATATCTGTAATTAAAATTGCATAGCTGCTTTTGTAAAGCTGTGTGTCGTTATCAAATATTATATCTAAGAAGGAGACGCTGAATATTAAGATAACAGGCCGACCAATGGACTACACAGAACCGAATCTACTCTATTCATCGAAACATTTTTGTTAACATTTCTAATGCTATAGACATATACTTTCGTAAGCATCTAATTGTCGCGACTGCTTGACATTTTTGATTAGCTTTAGATTTTCTCCATCTACATGAGGATTATTATCCCAAATATGCCGAGCAATACACGATTTATCAATGGTGCTATAACTGAGTGGCGCTAAACGTTCTTTACATCTAGTTTCGATAGTTCTTTTAATTTGCTCAACACACTTAAGTTCACAATCCTTACAACCTATTTCATCGATATACGGCATTTCTGTGGTTTTATCTTTATTCTTTGGGATACCTATCAAAGTTTCTGATGGATTAAAAAAAATATGTTAGCAGTAAATTGGTTTTCTTAAAAATGCTATTAAAATCTCGCGTGATTCGCATGTCAGATTGTAAACAGACAACGGTTTTGTCTGTTTTATCTTTTCCGAAAGTCGTAGGTTCCGCTAATATTTTCTTTATTTTATATTTATTGACTAATTTTTCCTCTGAGCAGAGAGAGTAGCTATTATAATTAGATACATTTTAAATATATTCAAGTTTCTGCTGTATCATTCTTTACCTAAGAGAATCTGTATTAATCTATGAACCATAAAATTCAAACTACCTGTTTTTTGTGGAAAATTATGTGTGAGTCAACCAAAATGAAACTGACAATAGTGGTGCAGAATATTTTTCAATTTAATAATGATTTTTTTGAACAAAGCCATGACACAGCCATGGGCTACTCCCTTTTCCCATTCATTTCAGACCTTTTTAAGAGTAGATTTGAAACAGGCCTCGGAAATGAAAATGACTATTTTTCTAGATTATATGTTCGTTATCTTAACGATGTTTCTGAAGTATTTAATAAAAATGTATGCAAAGTAGATGATTTTATTGCCAAATTAAACAGTAAATTTGACTTTATTAAATTCACCTGTATAGAAATTAATAACAAATAACCTTTTCTTGATGAGTTATTCATAAAAAATAAAGACCCTTTAGAATTTGACATCCACAGAAAGAAAACCACTACGATGAGTTACATTTCGGTTGACTCGCACAACAGTTTTCCACAAAAAACAATTTACAGCTAACATTTTCTACAAAAAAAAAACATTAAAAAATTTGCTAGGTAACCCGCAAAGGATAAGGATAAAACCACAGAAGTGTTGGGAATCTATAAAATAAGTTGTGAAGATTGTGAACTTAGCTATGTTGAGTAAACTAAAAGAACTGTTGAAACTAGATTTAAACAACATTTAGCGCAACTGAGATATGACACTATTACATACAGACTTAAAGACTGCTTAAGCCAGAGAAGTGGTCGCCAAGTATGTAGTATGAACCAATTTTACCAAGTAAGGGCAAGAACAATCAATGAATTGGCACTATTGATGAATCGTGTATTGTTCAGCATATTTGGGATAATAGTAATCATGCAGAGAGAGAAAATCTAAAGTTAATCAAAAATGTCAGGCAGTCAGACAGTTAGATACTTACCAAAGTATATATATATATATATATATATATATATATATATATATATATATATATATATATATATATATATATATATATATATATCGCTGGAAACTTAAAAAAAAATGTTTTGGTGACTAGAGTAGGTTCTGTGTAATCCACTGTTCGACCTGTTATCTCAATATTCAGCGTGTCCTTCATAGAAATAATATTTGATAACGACACGCAGTTTTACAAAAGCAGGTATGCAAGTTTAATTACAGCAATTTAGGCATCAACAGTGGGGGTCGGTTTGTATACCTTTCTAGAGGACGCTGTTGACTACTGTTTGACGATTAACATATAAATAGGGTTCTAGTTTTTATGCGCTTAGTTTATTCATCCCCCTGATAACGCTAACTTTGTTAGCGAAACGATAGTCAGGTAAAAAACTTGTATTGCGATGAATTATGTTCTCCAAATTGTACTTATCAGTGCTCATCACAGGTTCCAAACTTTACTTATTCAAGTTTAACAAATTTTCGCGCGTATAATATAACCGCGCCGGCATCATTATTAATAACCGAAAAGTAAGTAATTAGTGACATTTCTGTAGCACTCGATTGTTGTCTGACGCAGTCATGCGCGAATAAGTGGCGTTTTTTGCAATAGAATAATGTGAAATTTCCAATATTTCGAAAACTTAAAATTTTTGGAACAGGAAAGTTAATACAAAGTTTTCCTTATTTTCAATGCTAAATAAGACAAGATTGTAGAAATAAGTTTTTCTTTGAAAAAATTGATTTGGACGGTTTTTTGTATTTAATTTTTATCCGCTTTAGTGAAATTTCTTATAAAAAATTTACTAATGAGGAGATCACGACTTTTCCTTTTTAAAGAAGTTTTTCAGGTGAACACGAACTAGGCCCTTTAGAACACATATCCGGAGTCAGTTTAAATTTTGTATTGGAAATTTTTGAGTTTTCTTTGAGAAAAACTTGAATATCTGGAAATAACAAAGCTATTGCAAACAAATTTTGTGCGCAAGCTTACATTATAGAAAGTATACTACATACCGCAATTTAAATCTCTAAATTAAAAGAAAAACAAAAATATAGGCATTTAAAGAAAAAAAATTAAGTATCACTGATGACCAAGAAACGTATACAAACAAAATATTTTGTGTGGGTAACAAAACCTATTGTATATTGCAGACCAAGATAAAGTTTTTTGGCGCAAAAAGGTCAAGAAGTGTCAGAAAAATTACTTTTAAAATTTTGTGAATACTTTTTCTTCGTAAAACGTCAAAGTCGCGATTTAAAACGTCAAAATTGGCAACATTTGGAGAAAGAACCTGAAACAGATACAAGTTATGTAGAGAACATGTCCAAAAAAAACGCGTTTCACAAATTTTCAGCTTCAACCGTCATTGTCCTTCCTTTCACTTAGATATTTGCAGACAAATCATTCTAAATAGACCCCTTCTCTGATACTTTGGTAGCAGTTTTAGTTATAAAGTGTATGGTTCAATAGTCTGTAATTTTTAGCCAATTTCTTAGAAATGAATGTTATACAAGATACGAGAAAAACTTGTATACGTTAATTATCGGGTGTCTTGAGCTGCATTTTACGATATTATTTTATTAAACACAGCGTAGCCCATATGTCGTTGGTAATACAAATTTTCCTTCTTTTTTAATCAAACACCCCTTATTTTATTGCAATTATGAATTCTCCATCGAATTATAATGCAAGATTGTAGCGAATAAAATTATAGTGTTCATTGTTTTCGAGTTGTTTCAATCGTTTTGCAACTTTTCACATTTTTGGCTTATATCCAAAATTGTTATACGGCGTTTTTATCAACAGATAGCGGATCCCATGTAAACGACGCCTTCTGAGATGCTCTCGTTTATATGGTTTGTTAGTTTTTGTACTTTTTCAAATAACAAAGTTATTTTAAAATATGGTAGATTGTTTCTACTGTATAGGTTGTACTGTTAACCAAATTTTATGCCTGCTTTCATCAAAAAAACATCTAGTTGTTAAAAAGATTTAAATGAAAATTCACTACCATAACGCACTTGCTGCGTTCAGACTTTTTTTTATTACACTATAAATAACAACCCCTACTCTTTTTGAATTATTGTATTACTGTGATGTACAAAAAGTCGATTTGTTGTAATCATTATTAAATTACCAATCACATATTTGTTAAATTACCAAGATGAGATTTAACTGGAAAAATTATACATAACTGAAACAATTATGTTACACCAGCTTTATTATAACACCATATTTAGAGCCTTGGTGATCCAGTGGTAGGAACGTGTGCCTCTGAACCGAAGGGTACTGGGTTCGATTCCCAGGGTTCTCCTCTCACTTTTTCAGTATGGACTGCAAAATTAACATCAACTGAGGTTGGGGCATTGTATTTAACTAAGTTGAATATCAGCACGTTTTACTCTTCGGAGGGGGCGTAAAGCAGTCGTTCCCGTGTCCTTGCAATGTTAAGCACGTTAAAGATTTACCCCTGTTTTAGAAAGGCAGGGTTTGGCAAAATCTCCAGGATGACGAGGCGAAACTGCTCCCTGGCGTCGGCGATTGGGGCCATAGTCGCGGAAAAAGGCCGGCGTTAAAGTAAAGAAAACCCATGATTTTTACACTGAGTCTCCATATTTGATAATGTTAATTTGTAGTAATAGTTATGTAATAATTCTGCATTTTAGGTATGCCAGGATGCGGAGGTGTGTTTACTCACAGTGAGGGAGAACTGCATCCACCAACTGTTAATAACAAATACCAACACTCCGTATACTGTGAATATTTAATAAGAGTTCTGCCTGAGTCCAGGGTTAGACTAAGCTTTCTCGATTTTGACCTAGAGGGATCAGAGGATTGTGAATATGATTCTCTAAAGGCAAGTATAAATGTAATATAATAAATTTATATTAAGAATTGTTGACTTAATATGTTGCGAGGGAAACTGATGTGCAAATGTTTTTGATTATACACTTCCTTGTTACAAGTATGCGTCCATTAATTAATGTCGACAACAGTCAAGTTGGGACAGATCTCTCTTAGGCCTGGGATTGAACACACTGAGACCTTAGAGACGATCTCCGGCGAGATTTGGGGAGTAGTCAGATTGAGACCCCGTAATCGAGCTACAACAACCTCACCCACGTCTGTCCAACGCTCTAAGGAGTAGGCAGATCGAGGCCTTAGAGTTTATATCTTCCATAATTCCTTTACCTATTGAAAATGGCTCCAAAAGAGGAGCCGAAACGTCGAGCTTTAATAAATTATGGACGCGGTGCAATCGGAGAACCAAGTATGTTTCATATATATATATATATATATATATATATATATATATATATATATATATATATATATATATATATATATATATATATATATATATTTATTTATTTATATTTATATATAGGGTGTAATCTCTTTGGATGCTAAAAATGGAGCACGCGATTCTGTTGCTCATTGTATGACTAAAATCTTCTATAAGCATGTGTCCTAAGTTGCAGTATTTTTGAGATCGAGGCTGTTAAAAATTTTCTTTTTGTACTCTATCATTTATTTCTCAGAAATTTTTTGAGACAGTTGAATGAAACTCTATACCACGTATTATATTGACTACAAACTGGATTAATATAAATTTGGAGCGTTCTAGGGGGTTTATTAAGGCTCATGACCCTGTTATCCCCCACCCCCAAAATTTTGTTCCGCAACGCACTCAGGTTATTAGGTGAAATATAATCACACTGTAACAGCTCTTAATTTAGATTCAGTGAGTTTGTGGCCGATATTAAGTATAGTATACATGGCAAGTAACAGCCAATTATCTCGAAAACTGCCAAAAAAATAAATTAAAGAGTAAATAAAAAATTGTAACACCCCGTATTTTAAAAATATGTCAACTTAAGACACATGTTTTCCGGAGCTTTTATTTACAAGATGAGCCACATAATGACGTAATTTTTAGCATTCAACTAAATTAAAACTACGCAATGTTTTTGAAGAAATTCTCTAAAAACGATTTTCCGCGACACGTGCTAAAAAACATAATTTCGACAAAAATTTACTGAAAACATTTTTCGTTAATAATTTCATAAAACGAAAATTTTCTAAAACATTTTGTTTGTACTAATTACAGCCACTAGACTCAACATGCGAGTTAATTTTCAGACTTTATATGTTACATTAATAAACTCTTTTAGGAGGCTAAGTTCGTTTGCCAGTTAGTTGTGAGAGTCCAGTTTTTCAATTGAACATTACAATGCTATATCTTTTAAACTCATCAATTTATTTCCACGCTACTTAACTCATCTATTACCATCAAACTACAAATGCCTTGTAACAAAATTCAGTTTTGTTGAGAAATTTTAATACAAGTTTTTCGCAAGTAAATGTACGGAATTTTAATATAAGCTGCAACTTATACTTTTTGTTGTCAGAGAAGGACACTACTGTGCGCCATGAAGTTAAATAGTATAAATAAAGACGGACATATTAAACGATTTAGTCTTTGTCAGTACTAGTGAGTTACACATTATATTGAGTTGATAGGGAATATTCCGATTCTTTGGAATGAATCGTTTATAACAAACCGAGCCTCCGTGGTTCAGTGGTACAAACGTGTGCCTCTGAACCGAGGTGTACTGGGTTCGATTCTCAGGGCTCTCCTTTCACTTTTTCAGTACATACTGTAACATCAACATCAACCGAGGTTGTGGCATTGTATTCGAGCCGTCGGTTCTATGCCCGTGCGATGTCAAGCACGTTAAAGATCCATAGCCTCCTTCCATAACGGCAGGGGTATGGCCAAATTTCCAGGAGAGTGACGTGAAATCGCTCACTGGCGTCGGTGATTGCCCATAGTCGCGGAAATATACCGACGTTTAAGAAACAAAAAAACTCACACACAATATTTTAATTCAATTAAGAATCGTAAACAGTACGGGCAGTTCGCTCGTTTGATTGATAACCATCTGTAAACAACTCGTAAGGTATCCTATGAAACTCAGTTTTGTTGAAAAATTTTAATTCAAGTTTTTTCGCAAGTGAATTTAATAAATTTTGAAGAATTCTGAAAATTATATTTCTTGTGGTTAGAAAAGAAAATTTCTAAGCAGCATGAAGGTCAATAAAATAAACAAAGACGAATATAATAAAGAAGAAACTTAGGTCTCTTTTTACGCAGTCGAAGTTTTTTATTTTTTTAATTTATTTTTTACTCATTGTAGAAGCAGGTTAATAAGAATCTGTACTTTGATTATTTCTGTTGTTTATTGTTACCTGTATTGTATTATGTTTTCTTTTGGAAAAAAGGAACTACAGCTGACAGGCACACTTTAGGCACACAGGTACCTACTACCAACATCAGTTATAGGTCAGCCAAGTAATTGATGAACTGTTACAGAGGTATGACTTTTATTGACATAAAAGTGATTAGGCAGTGTGAACAGTAATATTTGAATTCTCAAACAAGCAAAATATTTTGCTTTGTCTGGGACATGAACCCAAAACGGAATAGCTGTGTCAACGATAAGAACCAAACTTAGCGTGTTTTCCCACAGAACCACACCGGCTCCTTATAGTTTTTTGAACCATAAATTCTATTTTCAACCGACTTCAAAGAAGGGTGAGGTTCTATGTTTGGCTGTATGTATTTTTGTGTATCTCCACCGATATTTTCCTCTCAGGAAGATCCGTAAAAATTATTTTTCTTTAGGTATGCCTACCGATATTTTCGTGTATCGTGGACCAATTTAAAAAATCTTTTTGGTTTGTTTGAAAGAGTATCATCCTGAGGTGGTACCACTTCCACCAAGTCAGGATCTGATGATAAGATCTCAAGAAATAGAGGGAATCTCTTAATATATATATATATATATATATATATATATATATATATATATATATATATATATATATATATATATATATATATATATATATATATATAGGGTATACTCCTGAGGTGGTCCCGTTTTCGTCAGGATCTGATGATGGAATCTGAGGGAAATCGAAAGAAATCATCAAAACAAAAATGTTTATATAGGTCACTGATATTTTCGTCAGTTGTGGACTAATTTAAAATCTATTGTATGAATTCTTTCAATTTTTTAGTCAATATGGTGCAGCAACCCACTAACTTTCCTCGCATCCTAACACACAGCTTAAATCGGTTGAATCCCCTTCTTACCACAAAACCTGAATGCTAAAAGACATCAGTTACCGCCCCCCTTGATCGCTCGAGACCACGGCATGGTCACTGCTTCCTGCGCAATGCAACCCAAGGCCACACAGTCATCACAACCACGTATCGTTTGGCACTACAACTACGCGAACTGGGACGAAATTTGGGATTACTTTTCCTCATTTCCATGGACGTCTGTCTGTTTTTCTTATCCTGACCCCTCTGATATCTCACAAAACGTCACCGAAATCATCCAAGCTGGCATGTAATTATCTATTCCACGTACACAGAAAACCTCTTCAGCCACTCAAAAGCCCTGGTTCTCTAATTCCTGTGACAAGGTCAGACTTGAAAAGGTCAAAGCTCCCAAACGTTTCTACACAATCCCGGTTAAGAAAACCGTCAAGTATTTAACGACGCAAGAAACCGCTATCTCCGTATTATTTCTGAGGTAAGGAAACTCGTTTAATAACCACATAAAAAACACGGTGTTCTCAAGCTCCAGCGGCAGCAACCCTTCTGGACTCTTGCTTAATTTATTGGGAATAATTTTGTGCTAGAGCACGTTCCCACCTCTTGTTTCAGGGGATGAAATTGATTTTACCGCCCTGGGCAAGGCTGAACTTTTTGCCTCGTTGTTTGCCGGCAATTATACTCTCAACCCACCTACAAATGTTCAACCACCAACAGTCTCCAATGTCGCGCATAAAATGACGGATATCATTCTCAAAACTAAAAAGGTACGAAATATACTCTCTTCTCTTAATACCAGGAAAGCCTTTGGCCTTGACAAGATCCCAGCAATTGTTCTCAAAAAATGCGCACCAGAGCTTCCTCCTGTTCTGACTCGTCTGTTTCAGACATCTTACAATAGAGGCATATTCCCTAGTAACTGGAAAACTGCTCGAGTACAACCCGTCCCCAAGAAAGGATCCAAAGCGCTTTCTAGCAACTACAGGTCTATTTCTCTCCTTTCAGTCGTCTTTCAGTGGTCTTTCAGTGATGGAAGAGTATATAAACATAGAAGTACTAAAATTTCTTGAAAACCACAGTCTAATCCACGACTTATTTATTCTACGTACACAGAAAACCTCTTCAGCCACTCAAAATCCCTGGTTATCTAAATCCTGTGACAAGGCCAGGCTTGAAAAGGTCAAAGCCCACAAAGCGCTTCTACACAATCCTAGTCAAGAAAACAGTCAAGCATTTAACGACGCAAGAAACCGCTATGTCTGCATTCTTTCTGAGGCAAAAAACTCGTTTAATAACCACATCAAAAGCAAAGTCCTCTTAAGCTCCAACGGCTGCAAACCCTTCTAGACTCTTGCTAAATCTATTGTGAATAATTTCTGTCAGAGCACTCTTGTCTCAGGAAAAGAAATGGTTTCTACCGCCCTGGGCAAGGCTGAGCTTTTTGCCTCGTTGTTCGCCGGCAATTCTACTCTTAACCCACCTCCAAATGTTCAACCACCAACAGCCCCCAATGTCGTGCATAAAATGACGGATATCATTTTCAGAACTAAAAAGGTACCAAAGATGCTCTCTTCTCTTAATACCAGGAAAGCCTCTGGCCTTGACGAGATCCCAGCAATTGTTCTCAAAAAATGCGGACCAGAACTTGCTCCTGCCCTGACTCGTCTGTTTAAGACATCTTACAATAGAGGCATATTCTTGAGTAACTGGAAAACTGCTAGAGTACAACCCGTCCCAAGAAAGGATCCAAAGCGCTTCCTAGCAACTACAGGCCTATTTCTCTTCTTTCAGTCGTCTCTAAAGTGACGGAAAAGTATATAAACACCGAATTATAAAAATTACTTGAAAAATACAGTCCAATCCACGACAGGCACTATGGATTCCGTCAGCGCAGATCAACTGCCGACCTCCTTTCCTTTGTCACCCGTTCTTCGAGCAAGTCTATGGAACTACACGGTGAATCCCAGATTGTCGCTCTACACATATCCAAAGCATTCGACCCCCAACAGATCTACCAGAAGAACAGAGCGAATGCACCCTTTTACTGTCCAGGTCACCAGACATAGAACATCTTGTTATGCCCGATCTTTTGTCCCGAGGACTTCCAAGTTGTGGAATTCCTTGCCGGCACATGTTTTTTCTTCACCTCCGAACCTCGAAACCTTCATGTCCAGAATTAACAAGTTCCCTCTTTCGTCCTTGTCGACACCTACAGTACGATAGTATTTAGGCTGTAAGCCCTCGTGGTGTGTTGTTGAAATTATATATATATATATATATATATATATATATATATATATATATATATATATATATATATATATATATATATATATATATATATATATATATATATATATATATATATATATATATATAAACTGTATAAAAGGTTATACTGCTGATTTGGTTTGATTTTAACCAAGTCACTATCTGATGATGAGATCTCAGGAAAATCGCGGGAAATCCTCTTCTAATCTTTGTAAGTTAAATTTCTGCTGTAATACGGCACTCTTATCATATTATAGTAGTTTTCTAATACCGTACTCACAACGTACGTATATTTACACAAGAAATGGAACAATAAACAAGCGAAAAGTAACCGGATTACTGGATTAGTTCAAAAATTAAAAATTAATTCAAATGAGACAGTATTATATGCACTACCTACTCATCTCTGAAGTCAGTGGCAAGCCCAAGTTACAATAATAGTTAGCAATTTAATCAGCTTAATTAATTAGCAGCATATTATAATTTTTATGAAATACCAACTCACGTTCACGAGTTCAGTCGCGTGCGGGAAGAACCTTGTAATGTGGCGGGGGTGAACCTAGCCTGTCTGGCTACTACCTAGTTGGGTTCGCACAGACTTCAAACAGATAAGTAGATACCTAGCGCATATAATAATATTTCATTTAAATTAATTTTTGTCTTTGAAATGAAACCCGTAATCCAGTTACTTTCCGCTTTTTAGTGCCTATTGTAAAGTCTGTGTAATTTTTTTTTAAGTTCAGTTTTGTTATATATTTTCAGATATATCAAGGCGCTACAACATCCTCACCTCTGGTTGGAACTTACTGTGGAGATAATGATCCTGCTCCCTACTTATTTCCAACTAATGAAATTTTAGTGGTTTTCCAGACTGATTTTAGTAACAATGGTCGTGGTTTCGTAATAAAATATGAATCAGGTATGTTTTGAGCATCTACTTTGTTTTGTAATGTATGTGTTATTTTCATAGAGAAAGTACCTACGGAGATCATACCGAATATTGCTGCAGAAAAAGTGTGATTATTTATGTCAGGTTACTTTTATACAAAAACGCACGTTTTTCAATATACAGTCTCTCAAAAAAAAAAACACACCAATGCGGCTTTGCTTTAATTTGGAGATTTTAAATGGCCACATTTTTAATTGTACTAGAGCTTAGAAACACATCAAAAATATAAGATGGCTTTTCTCTGGGTTGTTTATTGCGGCAACAAAAAATAACCATAACAGGAGAAGCCACAGAAGCAAGTCCGATCCTGTCAATACTTGTCTTTTCAAATTTGTGATGTTTCCACCATTATCAGCAACTATTGTCGCTGAAGTTCGACTTATGCTATGGCCTGTGTAATTTTTAGGATTGGGTAAATTTAAAAATTCTGCAATCTAACATTTTCCTTTTTTTGTAATTCACGAATAATCTGTTATGTGAAGTATAGGATGGCTGTAAAGATAAATATTGCCTATACAATTAAAATGTCAACTAATTTCATTTCAGATAGCTGTCAGTCGTTATTTTGTTGCTATGGTAATGTTTGGGAAGTGGGTATTTCCCGGAGAGTTGCCGAAAAAAAAAATTTACACTACATATCAGAGAAATATCAATAGCATGTATGCAAAAGCGAGTTTCACATACAGAGTGATCTGGAAATTGCTTCCATATTTTGAGAGTTTAGAATATTATAACTCGCTTATTTCAAAGTAAACACCATATTATGCCTTCAGTGAACTCAGTTTATAATTATTGTCCTTCATACTGTATTAGCATTCCCCATACCTTAAATTAATAATTTGGAGTTAAAGTTGATGCTTACATAAAACACACAGTTAGTTCATATTTAAATGAGACACGGTCTATTTCTGAGACATATCTAATATTTTCCCATTTCAGTTGTATGTGAGACAACTCTGCATGTCTGGAAAGTTCTGGTTTTGAGTTACTCAATATTTTTTTAGACATTTGATGAACTTTCATATGTGTAGTGTGCTATGACAATAATAAAACTATTCCTACCACTATCAGTACTGGTAGGTTACATGTTCCAATTGCTGACCATTAACTTAAAGACATGTCTAGATTATGTCCATTACACCACCAGTAGTTGCCCTCTGAATTTCTTCCGCATCTAACTCTTGGATTGCCGATTTGACCCTTTCCTCCAGTTCTTGTTTTTCGCTACATTTACTTCATAGATTCTACTCTCAAGTATAGATAGAAATCCAATGGAGATGAATCCGGTGACCTAGGGACCAGATGGTTGGGGCGTGTCGTCCTACGCATCTATCTGCCAGAAAATTTTCAGTATTCTGCTCACTTCTTCACTTAAAAATCAACGACAAATTTAAAAATGGAATTATATATATATATATATATATATATATATATATATATATATATATATATATATATATATATATATATATATATATATATATATATATATATATATATATATATATATATATATATATATATATATATATATATATATATATATATATATATATATGGTGTTTCATTTGAAATAACAAAGTTCATAGCAGTTTCCGGTATAACCCGAAGTCGACAATTTTGGGAGCTCTTACCATCTGAATATCTCCGAAAACGAGGTGTGCTAATTTTTAGTGCTTAATTTCATACAGTTTGAGAAATCATCTAATAGGCCACTTACCGTGATTGACCTGATATATTTATATATTTCTAGTTTGTGGCGGAATCTACAGAAATGCAAGCGGCATTATTGAGTCACCGGGATATCCAAGTCCGAGCACTGAAGAAGTAAACTGCATATATGAAATCACAACTGCCCCAGGGACCGCTATAAAGCTACACTTTATTGATTTGAAAAGATCTGACACCTATTATTACTATGATAATAACTGCCAATACATGGACTATCTAGAGGTAAGTTAAATAAGGGATATTTTAGGATAAATGTATCCAGAATTATATAGGCAAAACTCTAACAGGTGATGGAAATTTTCAAAATTAAAAGAAAGTTTCTATTAAGATGGGTCGGGAAATGGTCAGTGTCCAAAACACGCTGAGTTGAAACTGATGTTCCTGAAAATGCTTTTGATTAATATATTCTAAACTGCTGAAGATAAACAAAAACAAACTTAGGGTACAGAGGTATTTCAAATTTTATACTTTATAAGATATGGTATTATATTGATGGAAGTTATTCACCAACTGAAGATTGGAATCTGTGTTGAGCACTGATAAGTACACTTGGAGAACCCAAATCACCAAAACACATCTTTTAAAGGCCTAAAGCTGCTCAACTACATAACATTACATTTTTACTTCCTGTTAGGTAAAAGACTGATAAATGCCGGACATTTTTTAAATCCCATTATAACTTCACCTATCGAGTTTCGGAATATCTTTTGTAACAAAGAGGCAGTGAAAACAGCGAGCTACTAATCAGTGGCGGTGCTCGGTTTAGAGAATTTTGCTTTTTATGGCCTTAGAGATGTAAATACGGGCATCTAATTTAACAGATTGATAAACATTTTTGATGAGCTTCAGATTTTAATTATCTATTTGGTGATTATTGTTATTCCCATTACGCATGACTGGTCTATACTACCGTATCCCAGCTGTGTCAGATGTTTCTTGAATCTGGTTTTAATGGTGGTTTTAGTCTGCCCAAGGTATTTAAGATTACAATATTTACAACTTATCTCGTAGATACCTGGCATTTCAGTGGTTTTAGCCTTATCTTTTGTACTAATACTAAACTACTAAATTTTTAAATTAATGTTGTCGAACAAGTTAGCTGCAAAACAGCTTTCTTAAAAATTATCTCGACACCCTTGTGATTCGCGGCTCAAATGGTAAGCAAACATACTTTTTTTCTACTTTACCTTTCCTGAATAGAGTCGATAACGTTTTCTTTGTTCTGCTTATTAATTAATTTTTCCACTAAGCAATCCAGGTATCCATTATATCCAGGCATGTTTTTATGTACTCTAATTCTCTGCTATAGAGAGGTAGTTTCCTTTCTGTAGACATCGAATTCAAATGAGTTATTATTTTTAATAACTAGTACAACAAGAAAACAACAACAACAAATTTCGTGGGTAAATTTTATTAGCTTGTATACTTATGGAAGTTCTTTACCAATTCGATTAACTTGCCATTACTTTAGACACTTAGATCGGCGAAATCTCCGGAATTGGCCCAGGCTCAAGTGTTGATCGTTGATCAATTTGCGTCGTAAGATAAGAAATAGGGGCACATAGTTTCCTGCAGCAATAGAGTAGCCTATTATTGTCACTAGACCACCACTTTCGGCATTTGTGATTTTTTCTTCTATTGCCTTATTTTTTTAAATAGGCGACTTTTTCCGCATTGCTGGTATACTAGAAAGAGGTAATAAATCTGTCAAGTAGGGATATTTAAGGAATTTGGGCTTCAGTAATACTTCTATCTAGACTAGGACTATCGCTACTGGTGTTAAGAAAAGTGTTGGGTCTGGTTTTATATATCCAATATGGAAATTCCAGCCTGCTAGGTTGTTTTGTATTTGTTGCTGAATCTGTGTTAGGTACGATCAGCCTTTTGGCACATTTGTATGCAATTTTCCGTAATTTATCGGCAGTCGGTACACAAAATCTTCGCGGTAGCTCGATACAGTATTACTTCAGAACTGATTTTTGCTCTTCAGTAAATAACTTTTTTCTCACAATCTGCTTGTCTACCAATTCTGTCCTTTACTACGTTTCCTATTTTTCACATTCTCTATGAGAGTTTCTGTGGAAAATACATGTAACATGAAGCACCAAAAAAAAGGTGGGGTTGTTTTTATCACGTTCCTCCTCTTTTAACCAACCCATGTTTAAAAATGTTACATTATTATAACTCAATTTTATCTGACATTAGAGGATTAGCGAGTCGTAAAATTAAATATGCGCAGGTAAAAACGTATCCTACTCTAGGGCCTTTGCAATTTTTATCACATGGAAATGCCTGTAGTTAAAAAATAACTCAATGGGTTCACATAAAAACGAACAAAAACATATATTTTTTCTGTTATTAACAAATATAAATGCATTTGCATTTGGGAGGGGGGTGGGGGCGGGGCTGTAGGCAATTTAATTTTATCAACTTGTCTATCCAAGAAAAAACCAAATATAGACAGTATCAAACAAAACAAACCAAATAAATATAAAAACAACTTCTTCACAAAATTTACCAATGTGAAATCAAAATTATATATTTGTCGTGGTATTACTACCATGAGAAATATATAATTTTACAATACTAATTTTCCACCTCATACTATTTGTTTTAATATTACTGACTATCGAAAAAATTCGTACACCCAGTAAAAGTCAGCAACTTGCAAAGAAATTTTCTCTTTCACTCTGGTTTGCATCTGATAAGAAACGATAACATTATGTACAGAAACTTTTAAAAGGTGTACACATTTTTAATTTTGTTTTGTCAAAGAATTACCTCTTTAAATTTGAGTTTTCCTAAGTTTGAAGCAATTTGTGCTCAATTTATGACGTCATTAAGTCTCTATGTCCAGGTGCCGTTTACGGAACAGTTACAATCATTTAACTAATGCCGAAAGGGGGCGTATTGTAAGTATCCGGGAAGCCGGTTTTTCAATCAGACATATTTTCGACCGCATAGGACGCAGTGTGTCAAACAGTGTTACAGTGTTGGTCCAAGCGGTCTGAAGAAGGAATCTGTAACACTTGTCATGAATCCCGATGACCTCGAACAAGTTCAGCATGGGAAGATCGTAACTTAGCGATTGCGGCTTTACAGGACATAGTTTCCACAACAAATTCGATTGAAAATGCTTGGTTGGGAGTTTTACAACAAAGAGTCTCTATGGCAACAATATATTGCAGAATATGCGCTTTTGGGCTTCGTTTGTATATATCATTTTTATCTCTCCCACTGACACCTCGACGTGATGGCGCTCAACTTGAGTGATATAACGGCAGATAAAATTAAGATGGTAAATGGATTTGCGTTGTGTTCTGTGTCTGCTGCTAAGACAACAGCTTCAACCATTTAAAATTATATTCTCGAAGCTGGATTGTCAACTACGGAGCTTATTTCTGTCTGTTGCGACGGAAAAGTCGTAAACACTGGAACTCACGGTGGTATAAAACATTTGTTAGAATTACACCTTACGCGACCGTTGCAATGGTTTATACGTCAACTACGTGCAAACGAATTGCCACTGCGGCAATTGGTTTGATATCTGGTTGAGAATGCCACAGAACCTCTATAATTTTCATGGCCCATCGGCAAACTTATTAAATCTTGTGAGCTGTTAGCTATTGTGTGCTATGAAAGAATCGAAGTTGAGTTACCCCAGGTTAATTTAAAAGAACTTAACACAGATCAAAAATATTTATACCAGATATGTCCTGGCACATCTACTGAAAACTGTTCAGCTAATTTAGCAAGTAAGTCCCATGCCAGATAGTTTACTACAGCAAACCATATTTTGCGGACTTACATTACAATGGAAAAACCATCGTCCACTCTAAAGATTCTGGTAGAGTATTTACACGTACATTACAGTGTATGCAAAAAAAAATTTTTTTGTTAAAACTGTACCTTAATACACATCTGGAACTCTTCACCTCTGGAAGGGAACTCAATATTTAAGGTATTTGGGTTACGAACTAAAAGCCGTATTTGACCCCGTAATTCAACAAAATGGCTTGTATGGCCACCCTGAAAATATGATATTAACGATGATCTTTGACTCACGTCGGCATATAAGACAGTTAGAATTTTGGAAGATATTAAGCTCAAGGACGAAAGAGAATGATAATATTACTGTAAACAACACGATTAGAAAACTCCAAATTCCTAAGTTAAATTTTGAAGCAGAATCCTATCTTAATTTAATAAATTGGCAAGTGTGTAGAGTTACGGAGCCTCCAACGACGAGACCACTAACAATGAAGAAATTCAGCAATTAATTGAAACAAGTGATTGTGATTTTCAAGATGGAAATCTATGGAGGTTTGCCTTGCCACATGCAGGTAGTTGAAAGAGGGGTCCAATTAGTGACGTAAGCGTCTTTGGTATTCTGTGGTTTCAGTAACAGATATGGTTGGACACGTGCAACTATAGCACCCACAAACACCATGCCCAAGTTCAAGACAACATCTTATTACGAAGTATAAAATTAAATAAAAATAGAGAAAACCGTTTTTTCCCTTTTCTTGCTAGTAAAATGCTCATACGGTGGGGGATGGGTGGGCAGGTATGGAACTAGATGGCAGTCGTCTCACCGTGGTGAGTTGTGGGTCATTTTGTATAGTTTATGGTACAAAATAAACAAAGAGATGCTCATAAGCCAGCAAATCAGAAAATACTTGATTTATTATTAAACTAGAGAGGTGAGCAGAGGATCTAAATGTCTTCCAAACAAAACAAAAAAATTTCCGGCTAAATAGGGAACGATAATACATAACTTTGTGGTACAGGCGTGATCATTTTTCTATCTTTCTATTTTTTATTTTATTTGTTTTAATCCATTGTCCAAAAAACCTCACAAATTTTTCAGTTGGAAACCCCAAACTTGTCACCAATCGAACGTTTGTAGCAAATGACTGGAAATCGAGTGGGTAATTTGCCACAACCACCAAATCACTAACTTAGTGGCAACTGTCCCAAGGAGCCTGATACGACGTTCCTCAGAATACCATAAATGATTTAATTTAAAGCATGCCTCGAAGAGTTATCGAATGCATAAGAAATCGCGGCGGGCCCATTAACTATTAAATAACTTTTTTATTTAAAAAAATGTATCCATTTGATTTGACACATTATATATATATATATATATATATATATATATATATATATATATATATATATATATATATATATATATATATATATATATATATATATATATATATATATATATATATATATATATATATATATATATATATATATATATATATATATATATATATATATATTTGCCTATTGGGTGTTCTGATTTTCAATATACTTAACTTACTAACATAATGGCATGACTTTTCTAACCTATGTAGTTTTAGTAAGTATGTGGTCTTGTCAATAAGAATATGAAAATTGCTCTAGCTCTTTAGCATTTTGCAGTTAAAATCGCCACATAAATATATTTATATTTTCATAGCTTCATGATGGAGCTGACGAGAATTCGACGTTAGTGGGACAGTACTGCACCAAGACTCCACCGGATATGCTGTCCACATACAATTATATATTTTTAAAGTATCATGCAGACAATTTTGAAAGAGGATTTCAAGCTAACTACAGCACTGTAGACACTGGTAATATTTTTTCTGTTATATTATTTTTAATATTTTTGTCAGTCTGTTGTAGTATATAAACAGCAAGTTATGATGCATGATTACTAGATCGTTTTTATCGAAGAGATCTATATAAAAGACCGCATTCTAGATAAGTTACATTCTAATGTCATATGCTTACCGATAAAACATAGGGAAACACCAAGCATGTTACGGTAGCAAATTTTTATACAAATAAATGTCCCAATTAAAATTATTGTTAGCTGAACAGTTAACAAAAATTTAAATGAAGTGGTTAAAAAGATCAGCAAAAGCAACTTTTAGCACGATTTTCAATTGACTATTAGTTTTGACTCTTTTTAATGTGGTTTGCACTGAGGGATAGCACAGTTGGTCTAGATTATGCAGCCTAACACAATTTTTTGTAAAAGTGAAAAATTTCATATTATACTGGGTATAAACTGAAGCCGTGTAAAACTTGCAAAGGTTTCGTTGTCCGCCATTTTGTTTAAAAGAAATTGTCGTCTCTTATTATGGATAAGTAAACTACTATCAATATCTCCAAACGTTTTGGCCAGTTTGTTGATTAAACCCTTTTTGCATTTTATACACGGCGAAACAAAGAACTTGAGCAACTCTTGGTATCCATATTACAATAATTGGCTCGGAGATAACTTGATTTCATCGTAGAAAGGTATTAGCTAACCACTCCTTGACAAGTAAATGAAAATGTTATCGAATCGTTTTTTGCATCTACACCGTGCACTTTAGCAGAGATTACGGATTTTTTGGCCAATAACATAAACAATTGTTATGTTAGATTCTATTTAATTCTTAGCCAGCCTGTATAATGTAAAACTCTTATTTGGACAAAACATTGTCTAGTCAGAAGAAAAATTAAGTCAATAATCTCTAAAATCACGTAAGACCCATCAAAATCCGTCAACGCTACCAAAATTTACACCATTTCTTTGTTTTGCCTTGTATAAAATGCCAAAAGGTCTTAATTAAAAAACTGGCTAAAACGTCTAGAGATATTTATATTGGCCTACTTTTATCCATAAGGGTAGACGATATTTTTTTTTTAACAAAATGGCGGACAGGGAAACTTTTGAATCTTTTACACGGCTTTATTTTACACACAGTAGGTATTATATGCAGTTTTTAGAAAGGTAATGTAGCCTTGTGCATAATCTAGACCAAGTGGGCTTTTGCGCAATGTAAACTACATAAAAAAGTCAATTTTTAAAAAAGTGCAATTATTTAAAATGGTGCTAAAAACTGCTTTTGTTGAATAATTTTGTTCACCACTTTATATGAATACGAGGGCGGATGAAATATAAACCGGATTTTTTTTTTGAAATAAATTCATTGACACAGCGAGAACATTTTTGGATGAATCTTAATTTTCTACGTAGTCGCCCCTTTTTTATTTCCGTTACCGTAGTTTCTAACCAATTGCGCACAAACGCTTCCACATGATGATAAATCCCGGCAAAAGGGCGGATGTCCAAGTTTTTCCCAATGGATTATTTCCAGTTTTCTTGAGTCAAAACCGCTGTGTGTGTGCCGAGCGTTGTCGTGGAGAAGAATCACATTGCGGATAGGAGGATCTCGTGTTTTTGCCTAAAAGCCAGTTTTGCTTCATCAAAGAGCTGGCAGTGCTAGGCGGCGCTAACAGTACGATGCTCATGAAGAAAATCAACCAGCAGTACGTCTCTGCAATTTCCAAAACCAATGGCAATGACTTTGCATGCAGAAAGACGAGTTTTGATTTTTGACCCGGGGTCGGCGTGCATGATCCTCGCTTGTCACTAATTCTCGGCCACTTGAAAATTTGTTATACCAGTTATAGGCTTGAACCTTTGAAGGGATTTTGTCACTAAATTGTGCAGTCAATCGAGAAAATTTTGGCGGTGCTCTCGAGACCAAAATTAAATAATATTACGTTGACAGTTAATCAGCCGTGGCTAGCCCCGAGTCCCTCCTCTTTACATCCCTAACTAATATATGCCAAGACATTGTGCCCCTCCCTTTTTCTAACGAGCGCTAAAATAGAAATACCGGTTTATCTTTGATCTACCCTCGTAGGATTATAAGAGTGTGCACACGAAAACTGCTGAGAAATACAAAAAACAAAAATATCCTTGATTGATTTTCCTTCCAAGGGGACAATTTTTTGATCCCTAACAGCCACTCTAAGAGTCAAAATTAAAGAGGATAAGTACAAGTCGTTAAAATGAGAAAATACATTTTCCTTCATAGTTGTAGTATTTGGTAAAAATTGGTACAGGTGAGTTTTCACAGCGATAAAAAATAATTAATTTTCAATTTGGCTCCAGTGAAAAAATATCACTGCTTACGATAGCTTTTAAGTTAAAATACAAACACTTTTTTCTTAACAACGCTAGCAGGCTTTTGACTAGAAACTAATATTCCCTTGTATTTTAAAACTGCCTTGTTGCTTGTAGTCAAGTCGCACTCATTTTTGTGCTAATGGCACGCTTGAACCATCTACTATAGAGGAGACGTGTGATGCTGTTAGTTCTAATCTAGAATGGTTGGCAAATTTTCGTAAACGATGCTGCTTTTCATGAATCCGACAAAACCTAAGCTCATATTATTTGGCTGTGGTAACACGGATGAAAATCCAGGTTAGCATGATTATACGTGGGAAACTTTTGGAGACAGTTATTGTTGTTGATCGTTTAGGATTGAGAATGAACAGTCGGTTTAGATTGATTCAACATGTTAACAAGGTGACTCGTGCATTTAGTAGTTTAAAAATAATTTACAGCTATAGACACTGGTTTAGCAAGAGTGTGGAAATGGATCTATGTGAAGGGCTCTTATTATGGCGCATAATCTAAGGTGATTTATAATTCTCGTTTTAGAGTAATTGACGCGACAAGGCTGCATCGCATGCTAAACTCTCGTGTCAAGACTTGTCTGTGACTTACGCAGATAGCACATCTCTCACAAGTTTAGAAAACTAAAGGTGCTAACTGTACGGAAGCTAGTACATGTACATGGTGATTGTCTTTTCCACAAGATAATATCAGGGGGCTCACCCCCTTACCTCTAATAACATAGTCTTTTGGATGGCTCTCCATAATATTAAAAGCCTGGACGCAGCAAGTGCGTTATGGTAGTGAATTTTCATAAAAATGATCTGACTAAAAATATTTAATTATAACTTTTTTTTGTGTTAACATAGAAACCTAGATTTTGGTTTATAGTTGACTTTTTACATCATAAACCTACGTACCAAATTTGGTTAACATAGATTTTTATTTTTTGAATGAAAACTCAAAATGTTTCCGGAAAACCTCGTCCGATTTTCCTAATTAACAAACCTATCCAAGCCATTTACAGGAGGAAGGTACATACCAAATTTTATTAAAATCGGCTCATTATTTTTTGAGATAAAAATTTTTTTCGAATGAAAACTCAAAATTTTCTCTGAAAACCTTGTCCGATTTTCCTAATTAACAAATTTGTCCAAGCTATTTATAAAACGAAGGTACACGCCAAATTTTATCAAAATCCATCTTTTATTTTTTGATATATATATATATATATATATATATATATATATATATATATATATATATATATATATATATATATATATATATATATATATATATATATATAAACATATAATAATTGAAACTGACCCCGGATATGGGTTCTAGGGGTCCTAGTTCGCGCTCATTTGGACAAAATTTTTCAAAATTCAAAAGTCGGGATCTCCCCATTAGTGAATTTTTTCTACGAAAATTTATTAAATAAAAGCCTGGACGCAGCAAGTGCGTTATGGTAGTGAATTTTCATAGAAATGATCTGGCACAAAATATTTTATTATAACTATTCTCTCTTGTAACATAGAAATCTAAATTTTGGTGTATAGTTCACTTTTTACATCTTAAATTTGGTTATGATAGCTTTTTTATTTTTTGAGATAAATTTTTTTTCGAATGAAAACTCAAAATTTTCCCGGAAAACCTAGTCCGATTTTCCTGATTAACGAACCTATTCAAGCCACTTACAAAAGCAAGGTACATGCCAAATTTTATCAGAATCGGCCCATAATTTTTTTATCGGTGTGATTCATATATACATATATACATATATACATACATACATATATACATACATACATACATACATATATATATATATATATATATATATATATATATATATATATATATATATATATATATATATATATATATATATATATATGTGTGTGTGTGTGTATATATATAAACATATAAAAATTGAAACTGACCCCGGATATGAGTTCTAGGGGTCCTAGTTCGCGCTCATTTGTAAAAATTTTTTCAAAATTCAAAAGTCGGGTATGTTTCCAAGAACTTTTGGTTAATTTTTATTAAGAAAATACACTAATAGAGAGGTAACGAAGGTGAGACATTCGGAGAAATTTTTGAAATCACCGCGAATTGGGGCCTCTAGAACCGATATCCAAAGTCCGTATATATATATATATATATATATATATATATATATATATATATATATATATATATATATATATATATATATATATATATATATATATATATATATACAGTGTGGAACAGCCAAATGGAATGAATTCGATAACGGATAAATGAGGACGTGTTGGGAAAAACGCTTGGACACGTCGATTTGTATTTTTAACTGCGCATCTTTTTCAAGAAAAAAAATTATATAGGGTGCGTCATGTGACAGTGGCCAATACCAACTTTCTTATTTTAAATACAAGCCCCTGTATATTATTAATTTTTTGGATTCTTCAGAAAATTCTAGACATAATTCATGTACAATGTCCTATACCTATCTTCAACTGTTTCGGAAATATTAAGTATTTTCAGATTTATTACAAAAATTAACATTAAAAATAGAAAATTATTTTATTTCACAAATTCTAATAAGAAATACTGATTATTTCTTAATAATTTAAAAAAACAAAAAAAAATTAATGTCAATGTAGTAAATGTTCAAAATGCTCGCCACGAACATCTTGGCAACATGCTAATCTGGTATAGAAATGTCTTCTAACATTACTCAACATCTCAGGCGTGACTGATCTAATCGCAAGCGTGATTCGTCTTTTTAAGTCTTCTAAGTTGAGGGGCTTAGTTTTGTATACAATACTTTTGACATATCCCCACAAAAAGTAGTCTAATAGCGACAGATCAGGAGATCGTGCTGGCCATTCTATCGATCCGCGCCTCCCTATCCACCGATTTGGAAAAATTTGGTTCAGGTACTGCCGGACATTGATTTGGTAATGGGGCGGTGCTCCATCTTGCTGAAACCATATTTTATTGGCAGGAACTTGTGGGTTTGCTGGATCTGGATATAAGTTTGTCAAAGTTGGCACGACATTATTTTGGAGCAGTTCTAAATATTTATCCCCATTCAAGTTGCCATCAATGAAAAAGGGATCTACGATATGATTTCCAACAATTCCTGCCCAAACATTAACTTTTTCAGGATATTGTGTATGTTCCTCTCTCATCCAATGAGGATTCTCATTAGACCAATAGCGGCAATTTTGACGATTAACATGACCGTGAAGTGTAAATGTGCTCTCATCAGAAAACAAAACATCTTCTAATTAGATCACATTGTTATCTAACATTGCCATCATTTGTTCACAAAAATACGTTCTCCTATCGAAATCGTCCTCCATGAGCTCCTGAGTTGGTATCATTTTATAGGGATGCATTTTACTTTCCTTTAATGTTTGAAAAATTGCTGTGTGGCTAACGTTGAATAGTTGGGCTGCTTGTCGACCAGAAGTATGTGGGTTTTCTTGAAACTCAAGCGTAATATCCAATTTCGTATCATCACTTACTGCATTGGCAGCTACTTTTTTTATCTGTCTCACATGACCAAGCTCGCGAAACTGCTTTTCTATTTTGCTAATTGTTCCTTGGGATACAGGCGGCAAATTTGGAAATTTTTCGTGAAATAAGCGAGACACTTCCATCTGTGTCCGTGTGTTATCTCCATAACCAATCATTTGTAGAATGGTTATTTTGTGCATTTCTGTTAAATGAACCATTTTTCTGATATTATTACGTACAGTTAACGAAATTCAAACGACAATAGCACTGACACTAATCACTACTGTCATGCAGGCAGACAACAAGTTGCTAAGGCTACGAGTTTTATACGAACAGAAAGAAAACTGTTTTTGTTTTTGTTTCATTTCATATCAGTAAAAAGAAACGCAGGAATGGTTTTTGTTTACTTTCTCATTATCAAGAGCTGAATGGGAAATAAGTATTGATTGCAATGTAGCGAATTTGTGAAATAAAATAATTTTCTATTTTTAATGTTAATTTTTGTAATAAATCTGAAAATACTTAATATTTCCGAAACAGTTGAAGATAGGTATAGGACATTGCACATGAATTATGTCTAGAATTTTCTGAAGAATCCAAAAAATTAATAATATGCAGGGGCTTGTATTTAAAATAAGTAAGTTGGTATTGGCCACTGTCACATGACGCACCCTATATAATTTTTTTTTCTTGAAAAAGATGCGCAGTTAAAAATACAAATCGACGTGTCCAAGCGTTTTTCCCAACACGCCCTCATTTATCCGTTATCGAATTTATTCCATTTGGCTGTTCCACACTGTATACAGGCTGATCACTAATTGTATGTCGCAAAGTGCATCACGGCAATAAGCATGAAAAAATATAAATACAGCCCTTGAAATTTCTTAAGAAAAATTAGAAATTTTATGATAATTATGAAAAGGTCACTAGAAGACTCAGTTTAATAGTATTTTCAAAGAAGTAAAACGCCCAGTGGCGTAGTAATAGGGGTTTTGACATCATCTTTAGATAAAAAAATTATAAATTGCGTTCTTTGTGACCAGCCTGTATATTTTTTGAAATAAGTAGTCTATTGGTAACAAAAAAGGCCTCTTGTGATTTTTTTTGTATGAGGTGTAATTTTAGTGATAACAGCAGTTTATGGTATCTGTACAATTTCTTCCCGATAAGGTAACGCAATACTACTGCCACAAAGTTGTTAGTAGGCGGGTGTCAGATATAAAAAATTAAATGTTTTGACAGGTAAGCTATTTTATAGTTTTTGGAACAACGAAGCTTCAACTATGGTATTATTTGAAGAGCACGTTATTATTAATTTGACAATATGAATAATTTCACATTCATCGAATTAGCACACATGCATTTCTATTTAGGTCAAGGTCATGGAAATGGTGAAGAAGCAAAACGTATTTATTCTATAAAATAACCTAATAGACGTCAACCAGATAGACGAACATTTTACCGAGTCGCACGAAGTTTCCGTGAAATTGAGATTGCAAAGCAAAATAGTAATGCCGGAAGACCACGAACTAGAAGAACTCCTAACATGGAAGAACAAGATTTGAACCTCATTGAAAATAATCCTAGAGTCAGCTCCAGAGGAGTGAGTAATATTGTTGGCCAAATATGTCACCAAAGTGTTCTACGTATACTAAGAGAGCACCAGTTACGACCGCTTCACATCCAACCAGTCCAGGAATTATACGAAGGAGATAATGTTGCAAGAGTTAACTTTTGCAGATGGTTTCTTCAAAAGTTTGATGAAAATAACTTCTTTATTAACACTATTATCGACTGATGAAGCTATGTTCACCAACAACGGCATGTTTAATATGCACAATGAACATGTATGGTCGGTGCGAAAACCAAAATTTTTTTTGCAAGTTCATCATCAGCGTAGATTTTCAATAAACGTGTGGGCTGGTGTTGTGGGCGATTATCTTTTAGGACCCATTGAGTTACCTAATAGGGTGATTTCCTCGATGTACCACGAATTTCTTCAAAACACTTTGCCACAAATTCTTGAAAATATTCCGCTAAATATAAGAATAAAAATGTGGTATCCTATCCTATCCTATCCAGCCCACAATGCCAGGGTGGTAAGATAATGCCTAGGAACCATGTTCCAAAATTGGCGGATCGGTAATCGTGGATCCGTTCACTGGCCGCCTAGGTCTCCAGACCTAAATCCTATTGATTTTTAATATGGAGATTCGCTATACTTAGTTTATGCCACCGACTCATACAGTAGAGAAGAGCTTTGGCAAAAAATGATGAAGCTTTCGAATCTATTAGAAACACCCCCTTGATATTTCAAAGAATAAGATGCAACTGGAGAAGGCGAGCAGAGGCTTGTCTGCAGTTTGAGGGCGAACATTTTCAACATTTATTGTGATTTGTAGTGTTATGATCGTAACCTTGTTTGGAACTAATTTTGCCAATACATTTGTTAATACGTAATAATTTGAGGATTATATTATTTCATTTGAAATGTTCCGTTACCTTATCGGGAAGAAATTGCACAGATACCGTAAACTGCAATTATCTTGAAAATTACACCTCAAACAGAAAAATTACAAGAAGCCTTTTTTGTAGCCAGTAGACTGATATTTCAAAAATATAGAGGCTGGTCAGAAAAAGCGCAATTTATAATTTTTTCGATCTAAAGATGATATCACAACCTCTATTACCACGCCACTGGGCGTTTTATTTTTTTGAAAATACTACTAAATTGAGTCTTCTAGTGACCTTTATTACACCTTCAGCTTTCAAGTTCTTATTCGAAACCACTTCAGAATTATCATAAAATTTCTAATTTTTCTTAAGAATTTTCCAGGGCCGTATCTCTGTAAATAGGTCGAACTTTTCAAAAGTGCGTAAAGAAAAGTTTCATATTTTTTCACGGTTATTGCCGTGATGCACTTTGAGGCATACAATTACGGACCATCTTATATATATATATATATATATATATATATATATATATATATATATATATATATATATATATATATATATATATATGACGTGTGTGTGACAAAACAGCTTTGGTATGGCTTCAGACGAATCTATTAGCCACAGGTTATATATATATATATATATATATATATATATATATATATATATATATATATATATATATATATATATATATATATATATATATCTGTGTGTGTGTCTTTGTGTGTTTTAAAGGATTGGAGCAAATCTAATGGGATTTACACCTAGCTAAAAATGGAGTTAGTAAACCTCTGTTGTAAATTTGAAGTAATTTGGTTCACAAAATTTGGAGCGTTTTCCAAATTAAAAACAAAAAATCTGAAAGATATGAGTTGAAACCACTTAAGTGACTATGGTCCAATGTCTGAACCGACTAGTTAGCTGCCATACGTAGTTTGACACATGCCAAAGAACCAAATAATACATATAACAACAGCATCACAGCACTACTACAACTAGCGATCGGCAAATCTCAGCCACTAAAAACACTCGAACACCGTTGTCAGAGGCAACACTCGAGACCATACCACTGCCACAGGCGTCGGCATACTTATGCTGTGACCATGCCATTACGTGAAAATACAGATAACACGACATTAAAAATTATGCGAATGTAAAAAGTAATGCTCCTTAAGCGGGAGATTCGATACATTTTAAAAAATGCTATATTTTTAGCTTGATGAATGGCCCCAATTAAACTTTTAAACTAAAAATATAGCATGGAAAGTTCAAGGTTTAAGCAGGCGAATAATACCGTGTCAATAAGCAGCTCTATGAACCGAGTGGCAACAATCTTTGAATAACTAAACTTGACTTGATATGAGACAGTTACATCCTAAGAAAACGCTTTCGTCTTAATCTAAATATATTTATTTATTTGGTTATTGACCACATATTTTTTTAGCATGCACCAATCCTTGTTCTTGTTTTAGTATGCTTGTTGAATTTAATAGGTCAGGCAAACTTTTTAAGCGTATAAGTAGTTATGCAGTTTTTTTTTCATTTTATTTGATGTTCATGTTATTTTATTTTAGTATGTTTAAATATTTTTCCGTTTGAGCGGAAGGACAGAAAACGATTTCTGAACTGTGCCGTTTATCATGTAGCTACTCTATATGTTAATAAAACTTATTTATTATTATCATCAAATCTGAAAATATGAGTAGTTTTAAGTCTTGAGTGTTACAAGCAAGTAGCGTTTTCTCTTCGCTAGAGTTGAAATGCAAATGAATTAGTTTTTTTATAACTGTGAAAACCGGGGGGGGGGGGGTGTCATTTCAAATAAGGGAAGCAATTCTTAGAAACTTACCTATTTGTAGTGTAACTCAATTCTTTTGTCGTTTTTGGAAAATTCGTTAATGATGTCGTCATGTAACTGTGGATTGTGGGACATTTACTCGACGAGTTTATTTTCAACTGACAAAATTGAAATTTGGGAAAGTCTTTCCTGTCCTGTTGAATTTCTAACAAAACTCTTGATACGTTTCAATGTAGACAAATTTCGTTCTACAGACACACTAGTAGCAGAACATGTTAATGCCAATTCACATAATTTGAACACTTCAGAATATGCATTTTCCAATTTTGATTGTTTTAAGAAAGTTAAAAGTTCACACGCGTTAGTTTTTGTGCCTATAACATCGGTTTCATAAATGACTGTAAGTTCTCATCGTAATAAGGCTTTGTCAAAATAATGTCCATAGTGGTGAAATAATGATTTGAATGAATCTTCTGGGAAAGTTATCCCTTTAAATCCTCCAAAATTACACAATACAAGAAATTTCAGGTCACTGAGATAATAAAATATGCAGTTAATTTGCTGCTGAATTTGATCTATAATTTCGTAGAAAAGGCGGCGGTAAGAAGTTTGAAGGTCTCCCACATTATTAGTGCGCACACCCTTTCTTCGTGGCTCCACTTCTCCTAATCCAATTGTTTTTTCCCAGAACTGATCAAATTCATTCCTTTTTTGAATTATAATGGATTTAAAGTCACTATTTTATTTTCAGGCAAAAACCAATGTAATTTATTTTACATTGCAATATGTTAAATACATTATCTGAAAACGGAAATATTTCCTAAAATATATTAAGTAAAAAATTTAAATTAAAGTCTCCTTTCAAACCATCCAAAAATCCTCTAAAACTATTTATTGTTTCTGCGTCCCAATTTTTGCTATTTTCCAATATGTTTCCAAAAAGTTAAATTAACGATTCACAGTGTTCAAATATAGTTAACACAAGTCTGCCGTTGTAGTTCCATCGGGTTGCAGCTACTTTGGGTAAACGTTTTTTAATAATTGAGTCTAAGGCTTGTGTGCGCTTCGTAGATTTGGAAAAAAAGCAGCCATTCAACACTTTACATTCTTTAGTATGATTTACAGATTGGGATAAAATTAAATTAAATTTATGAGCACAACAGTGTACAAATAGAACAATGGGGAACGTTTCCCGCACTTTAGCTTGAAGACCTCCTAAATGTCCGGCCATAACAGTAGCCCCATCATAGCTTTGGGCATTTAATTTATTATCAGCCTCCTCAATATCTTTCATAATATTAAGCACAATTTTATATAGAGCGTTTGCGGTACGACCTTCTGTCACATTTTTAAAGCCTAAAAATCTTTCTTGTACACTCCCATCCATTTTTACGTAGCATATTACTACAGATAGTTTGCCTTAATTAGTTACATCGGTTGTTTCATCTAGAACAATAGCAATGAAACGAATCTGTTTAATTTCAGATTTAATTCTGTTCAAAATAATAGTGGCAGCAGCCGAAATTAAGTCATTCTGAATGCGATTTTATGTCCCGCGAAAAACGTTAGGTTGTTCCAAGTGATTGTTTAAACAAATGTCGTATTTGGATATTAAACAAAGTAGGTCTTGAAAGTTTCCTATATTTGCAGATGTAGTTGTTTCGTCATGACCCTTGAAGCCCAATTCATGCCGACCAAGAAAACACACAGCATCAAGTCTTTTTAATATGTTTCTGTTTTTATCAACCAGTTCATTGTGTTGGCGATGACTAATTTCTATCTGCTTGTCAATGGCGTATTCAATTCGTGTTTTCCCAAAGACACTTAATTTTAAAATGGTCTGTAAATGCGCTTTAGACATAACATGTCTTTGTACTAGTTTATGTAGATTATTCAAGTCGGAAAACCCACTTTTATTCCACAACCCCTTTTCAGTCACAAATAGACTACAGGACCAACAAAACAGTTTATTCCTGTTTTCACAACCCGTTAACCATTCATATTGTTTATAAGTTTTTTCCGCGTTGATATGTCGAATAGGTACATATTTTAATTCTTGTATTTAGGTTTTTTAGAGTAGGTTTCGGCCTACCTTTATTAATAATAGCAAGTTTTTAAGCAAACTGTAAATCTGAAAATCCTTTAGTTATCAAAAAAAACACACTATACAATTACAGTTATTATTACCACTTGTTTGTAAAGTTTGTAAATCCCCACCCCCACCGTCACCGCTGTTAAAAGCTGATCTACTTGCAGCCATATTAATAATCATTAAATGCCAATGTATTTAACTTAGTCGACTGCTTATATCTACAAAATAATCAGGCACATTCACGTTGTACTCGCATCGGGTCTTCGTAGTACAACACGTTCTAAAAACACGCGTACATCGCGCCGAGCCGGGGTTTCTTTTATAAAGTTGCCTGCTGACTACGTGTATTTAACTGAAGTCATTGCATCCACTCCTAGGATCATATCAGGTTCATACTGTCCGTATGCGGTCGCACTTACTGGGACGACGTCCTTGCTAGGAGCGTATATACAAAAACAGTATGATGCATAATAAATAATTATGTGTGTGAGCTTGTGAAATAAAAATTTTAATAATTAAATTAGTTTCAGAATTTGAAATTTAATATTTAAAATACAAAAGCGATTTTAAATAATGCGCTTTAGGTATGTAGTCGTTATTTTAAGGGAAGCAATGCTTCCCTTGTTTCCATGGACCGCACGCCACTAGTGAAAACTTCACCTTCGACAATTTTCAAAACACTACATCTAGTACTTTTCTAGATATCAAGGAAAACTAAAATTTAATTTCTCATTTTAACATCCTGTATCACTTTTGATTTTAACTTATCTACTGATGCAAGCTCAATTAATCACAATATTTTAGTTCCAAGGCTTTAATGATATTCTGCAAAGCATCGTTTTTGAACAGGTTGCATATAAATTAGCTGCCTAGAGCCAAAAAAACTTGGAAACTTAATTTTCAAATGATTAACTGCAAACTTATTTTTAATTAAAACGTTGGTGGTGGTGGTGGACCATATATTTCATTGGGCACCGACTTTTTTATTACTTTGAATATTCTACTACACGTAGATACGCCACATTTGTAACTAAAATGTTACTACAACTAAATTGTCACGTCCCGGTGGCTATGGAAAACACTTACAAAACACTCAGTACACTGTCCATTTTTTTCAGGTTGTGGAGGAATCTTCAAAGATCCAAATGGTACCATTAGTCATCCTAGTAATAGAGAACGGTATCTAGCTGATTCATTTTGTCAATGGGCTATAGTAGCCCCCCCTTTGAAAAATATTCTTATAAAGTTCATAACCTTTGAATTAGAGGGCAGTCAAGATGATTGTGAATATGATTACGTAAATATTTATGAAAATTCCACCGACTTTACTTTGTCAGGCAAATTAGGCACTTACTGTGGCGAAACGCTGCCTCCTGAAATTATGAGCAGTACTAATATGGTCACTATTACATTTACTTCCGACTACAGCATAGAAAGAGGTGGATTTACTTTAGGTTACGAATTTGTTCCTGGAAGCCGTAAGTACTTTAAATATTAATTTTACGCTAAGTCGATTCCCGAATGGTACAAGGGCGTACAGTGCATTTTTAAATAAGGGAAGCAATGGATTATGGTGGTAAGATATGTCATATCATTAGAAATTTGATTTACGCACTAAACTGAAACGCTTTAAACGGCTAAAACACGATTCAAAGGGACACTTGCTGTTGCTATGTCCTTTAACAATTTTTGGCAAATTATTCAAATCCGAAAACCCCTGCGTGTTCTAAGAATGTTTCCCTCTTTGTGGAGGGGTCGACGAAAACGCAAGACAGGGCCAGCGGAAGAATATGGAAATTGTTTCACAACTCGCCAACCACTAATATGGTTGGTAAGCACTGCTATTAAGGTGGCGTTTAAAAAACACTATTTCCTTCGGTGATTTTATTGTAGAAGTTGGTAGATCATCATTTATTATTTTCTGTTTTTCCTAAGAATAAACCGATAGGTTCTGTTTCTTGAATTACGTATAACACAAACACATTCACAAACGTGAACAGCACCACTCGTAGACAGGCCAGGGAGAGATAATTCCAATGCACCTTACCCTAAAGATCACGCGGCAAGTCATTATTGACTCGCGTAAGCGGTTTCTAAATCGCTTGCTGAAGACGATTAAATTGCATAAATAAAATCGCAACCTTCGCGGAGACTGAAGTGATATATAAAGAGGCAGTAGACGCAGTAAACAGTAGGAAATAAGCGATCCCGACTCTGTGTCTGTCGCATATTATGCAGCGACCCGCGTCTGTCTGGCATTTGCAATATTGCCAAACTCAATAAATATTCCAAATATCTGATGATAATTAGATTCAAACTATAAATCCTGCTCCGCTCAATGTAATCATAAGTTTATCAACAACGAGCGACCACAGCAAATGTGATAGTACTCCTCCCTGGGGAAAACCTTTTGTTGTCGTTACTGTTACGTTGGTGTCACTTGTGATAACGCGTCTTTTTAGAATTGATTTAATCCATCTTACAATGGAGAACGCCACTTCCCTTTCTTGTAGAGTCCGTTTGATGGATTGATATGATGTGCTGTCAAAGGCACCGTCTATGCCAATGAAGGCGCTTAGAGGTACTTCTCTGGCTACACAATATTTTATATACCCCTCACCAAACAGTGTAGGGCATTTTATGTAGATATGCCCGCTTGGTAGGCGAATTTTTGTACGTGGAGCGCCTTTTTGTTAAAGTTTTGCTTCTAACGTGTCGAACTAGTTAGTGCCCTCTCGAGAGAGGATGTAAGGCTAATGGGGAGGTAGGAGTTTGCTTCGTCCCTTTTCACTACCAGATAATCGATATTAAATTTATGATGAATAAGAATATGTATTTTGTGTCATTGATAGTATAATTATGTGTTTAATGTTACATACCTATAAACGACTGCTACTCGACAGCTAAGCCAACTTAATTTTAATAAATAAATTAGTCACACTGCAAAATTTTCAGGATGTGGTGGTAACAAATATGCTAGTGTTGGCGTTATAACGTCCCCTGGATACCCACAAAATTACCCGACAAATAGCCAACAATGTGAATGGGTTATAATAGCAGAACCTGGCCAGCAAGTTATGCTGAATATAAGCGATTTTTATTTAGAAGAAACAGACGAAGCTTGCTCCTACGATTTCTTAGAAATTAGGTAAGAATCTATATTATTATTATTTTAACACTTACCAATAGTTGACGCTTGGACTACACAAATTCATACCTCATAAAACACATAACGTAATGGAGAAATAAAACAATAATTCATTAGGTATAGCAACGTGTAATGTAATTAATTTTGGAATAAAACTGAAAGAAGTACATAACATGAGATAAATAAAAGGCTTTTTTATACTGATACACCCTGTATATCCCCATTTGATAAAGAATATAATTCTGAACAAAGAACTTGTTATATCCAAGGTGCCTAAAGGCAAATATAAAGTAGATTTCGTTATATGTAAGCACTTAAATTAGGTGCCCATGAATTGGAAACAAAACCTTTATACCGTTTGACAAAGAAAGTCAAGTAGAGTATGAAAGTCTTTTGGCATTTCAGAGACAAGCGAATAAAACAAAATCCATCAACCTAGGTACAAATTAAAATTAAGACCACATTGGGATGCAAACAACAATTACTCTAAATTAAAATCATAAGAATGCATACTAAGCTTAAAATAGGTGTGTAAAGACTTCTCCTAGCGCCTCAAAGAATTTGATTACGTCGGTAAACGCCCATAACGGCTTTTAAAATGGTTCTTGCATGAATTCTATGTACAACGGTATTAATGGCATTCTGAAGTGATTCAGGGATTTCGTATCTGATTTGTGCACAATGTCCTTGAAATAGCCCCAGAAGAAAAACTCGGGAATTGTAAGGACCGGTAAACGCGGCAGCCATCGGATGGGACAACTGGTTCCGATCAACATATTATGAAACATATTTCCTAACCCCTCAGTTACATTTCGATAATTATGAGCGGGTGCTCCTTCTTGCTGCATGTACATACTTCTTCTGTTAGATAAGTCCATTTTATCTAAAATATCTTCCAGTACGAGCATATTTAATTATACATCGCGCGACTGTGAGGTAGCCCTGATAAAACATTTGGTCAATTATTCTGAAGCTCATCAGACCGCACCAAATATTGAAGCTGAATCTGTTGGTGGTAGCCTTGTTCAACATGATATTTTGTCGGTTCCGGTACTGGAGATTTTTTCTATTAAACATGCCCGCATTTAAAGAGAAGTTTGGTTTATCAGTTCTTACAATAAATGTTGGGTCGTTCCTAACTTTAATTACAAACCATTAAAACAATTGGACACGTCGGTCATGATCGCCGTGACTAATTTTCTGTGTCAATTGGTGTTTGTATAAAATGTGTCTTTTTTTAAATTTTATGTATAATATGTAAAAACAAACCACTTTCATAGAATAAATCTCTCGCAGAATTTTTCCTATGGGCTTCAAAGTATGCTAGTTTGAATCTGATCGCTCTTAATCAATCTTTAAGGTATCCTTTTTTTGACAAATATATTTTTGTCGAATGAGAATTTCCCAAACAGTTACAAAAGGTACCCGCTATCTAGCAGATCTCGTCCAGAAAATAAATTCCTATAACTTTCAATAGCTCTCTTAGACTAATTTTTTGTGGTCTGTTCTAGTGACGGATCACGGCTAGAGGAGCATCACTCCTCCGGTGCAGGTATATACATCGATGGTCTGGGGGTGCGCGAGAGTTGTGCTCTGTGCGCATACACCACAGCATTCGAAACGAAGGTGTACGCTATTCTGTCTGTAGCTACTCGACAGGATGTGAGGATGAGCCCCGAGAAATGTGTATACACTTGCTCGGGTAGTAAGGCGGCCTTTCAGGCTGTGTGGGCTCCCGGAATTAGATCAATGATGGTTCAGGAGTGCACTGACGCTCTTGCGGGGCTGTCCAGGTAGGTAAAACTTGTGTGCATTCCGGAACACTGTGGCATAGCGAAGATTGAGGTGGCGAATGATCTCGCGAGGCTAGGTTCTCAGCGGCCGCTCTATGGCCTAGATCCTGCTATATGCATAGGTAGAAAGGTGGTCTCCGATGCCCTAGACAGATTTACCGAGGATGCTATAGAGAAGCACTTAAGTCTGTCAGTGGCTGTAGATAAGAGAGGGACTTCGTGGAGAGGCTGTATATAAGCAAGACCGTCTGGCTTCTTGGTAGAAGTCGGTCTGCCGCACCATTGCCGTGCTAACAGGCCACTGTACTCTCAGAATAAACCTCACATTGGTCGGTGTCCAGAGGGATCCCATTTGCCAGGAATGCCGCGAGACTGAAGAAACGTCTTACCACTACCTATGTAAATGTGGGGCTTTTGGGAGTCTTCGAACAGAATTGTTTGGTTCGAGGACTCTACAGAGGAGCCAAATAAGTTCCGTTCAATGGAAGACGGTCATGACGTTTATTTCGGTATCGAGGTGGTTTGTTGACAAAAACGAGGACGGGTAGGGTATAGTTGCTAGATGCCGAAGTTGGCAAAAAGGGCCCGATGTGGCATTTTTGCCTAGCGCTAGCCTCCCCACCCTTGCTACTATTACTTCTACTATTACTACTACTACTACTACTTTCTTTAGGAAACGTCTTAAAGAGCAGAAAATGATAAAAGAAGAGGAGCAATAAATATAGAAAGAGTGATAGAAAACCCACATCAGTAATGAAGATACTCCAAATAAATATCGGAAGATCACGAGCCGCGCATGACTTAGCTTATGGGATGGCCTGTAAAAGAGGAATTGATCTAATAGTTATAAGTGAGCCGAATGTTAATTTGACCAGAAGTAAAGAATATATAACGGACGAAAGAAATGATGTCGCATTACATCTACTCAATAAAGACATAGGGATTACAAGTATAAGAAAAAAACTAGGATTCGTAACGCTATCATTCGACAGATTCCAGCTATATTGTTGCTACGTATCACCTAACATCCCGTTTTGTGACTTGAAGGATTATATAGACAGAGTTATGTCGCAGGTGAGGGAAAACAAAAAATAATCTATTCTAGTTGGGTACTTAAATGCTAAGTCTGCCCTCTGTGGTTCACCCTACAAGGACAATAGAGGCGACTATGTGGCTGAATGGGTAGCAGAGCTTAACATGGTAATGATCAACACTGGGACATTACCAACGTTTGAGAGAGGAAACAGTAAGTCCTACATAGACGTTACAGGAGCTACTACCAACATTGCGAAGAACCTCAGGAATTGGGAGGTACTTACAGATGAGGCGCTGACATACCATCACCATATATATTTTGAAGTCACCCAACACAAGACACCAGAAAGGAGATACAGGAACACCCGATCTCTCTTTGAAGGAGCCAAGTTTATAGATATAATTCTCACAAAAACCAGAAAGAAAGAAGTAAACAACGTAATGAGACCCCATACTGGTGGAATGCAGACATCGAGAATCAGCGCAGAGCATGCTTGCAACTTTGAAGGAAAATTACCAGAGCAAACGCGAGAAATTCAGGTGAAATCGAAAACTTACAAGACCAGTACTGAGTGGCCTGTAAGCATCTCAAGAAACTCATCGCACATTCCAAAAGGGCACATTGGAAAAAGCTGTGTAGTGATCTGGAAGACGACGTATGGGGAGAGGGGTATAGAATAGCTGTAAGGTCTCTCGGCTGTCAAAATCTACCTTTCAACCCGACCACCCAGCAAAAAATCAAGGTATAAAAGGGTTTTTCCCGCAGAGATGTGATCAATGGACGAAAGGAAAAACCGCCAGACAAGGAGTTCTACTGTTTATGGTAGACGAAATAGTGAGAGCGGCGGAAAAGATAAAAATGAATAAAGCACCGAGACCAGATCGTATCCCTCCCGCAGTGGTGAAATTGGCAGTTAAAAATATTCCAGGAGTATTCCAAGCAATACTAAATCAACTACTACAAAGACAAGAGTTTCCTAGAGTATGGAAGGTGGCTACAGTAATCTTGTTATGTAAGGGAAAAATCACAGAACTTCTTACAGCTTTTAGGCCTCTTTGTATGCTTAGCATGCCAGGAAAGCTTTACGAAAGACTAATCAAGCAAAGAATCGAGGCCGAGATACAAGAAAAGGGCGGATTGAACACAGACAGTACGGGTTTAGGAAGAGTCGTTCCTCGGTGCAAGCAATAGAGAAGGTGGTGGAATCTGCAAAAAACACTCACGGTAGATGGTTTGTGGTCATCACACTAGATGTCAAAAATGCTTTCAACTAGGCTACCTGGAGCAAGATAATAAACGAACTCCATAATAGAGGGGTTTCACAATACTTGATAAATCTAGTTGAGAGTTACTTCACTGACAGGAAGATTAAAATATCCAACTCAACGATAATATAAATGACCGCGGGAGTTCCACAGGGATCAGTGTTGGGTCCTCTTCTTTGGAATGTGCTGTACGAGTCAGTCCTGGCAGTACCCCTCACAGATGGAGCAGCCACAGTAGCGTATGCAGATGATCTCGCACTCATAGTTGAGGCAGCAGACGACCGAGAGCTTCAGTACAGGGTAAACGAGTCGCTGGAAAGAATAAACGTGTGGATGATTAACAACAACTTAAAACTTGCCCCTCAAGAAACAGAAGCAGTCATATTGAGGGGACCTCGAAAGAGACAACACATCCACTTTGAGGTATTAGGGACCTAGATATTCCCAGCTAGACAGATAAGGTACCTGGGGTATATCTGGACCACAGGCTAGCATTTGGGGAGCATATAAGAATATTGCCAAACGTAGGAGGTCCAAGCGGCCCAAAGAGAGAGCGTTGTGCTGTCTATTGCTCTTTATGGCTCGCCAGTATGGCACCAGGCTACTAAGATCCGAATATACAGAGATATGCTCTTAGGTATCCAAAGTAATGCCCTGTTGAGAGTGGCGAGTGGATATCGGACGGTATCAACTGCTGCCATCCAGGTTATCACGGGAATCCCACCCATCAACCTGCTTGTAAAGGAGAGGCTCCGATTGTATCATATAGAAAACGCTCACGTACCCTCTGTGAAAAGAGCTGAGAGGCAGAAGACACTGGAAAAATGGCAGGAGACATGGAATGAGCATAGAGTTACTTGGACGAACACCCTTATCCCAGATTACCATCTGATCCAGTTCCTCACAGGTCACGGTGCATTTGGTTGTTATAGAAAGAAGATGCGGATAAGTGAATAGATGAACTCAATGGAGACACCAATTGGAGGCTGAGATAAACGACGAAATAAGTGAAACCAATCTCATACAAATAATGTTAGAAAACTCGAAAAACTGGAGTAGAATATCCAGTTATATAAACCAAGTCCTAGAAAAGAAGCAAGCAGAAGAGCGTAGAACAGAAGTATAGAAAAAGACCGCCCGGCATTCCTGAAGTTATGTCATTGAACGTGACCGTTCCGGGTCTGCCATGGCGAGAAGAATAAGGGGGTTTTAGTCGGTAGGAGTCCGACACAACCACTTCGCGATAGAGCCAAAGCGAGTGGAGTCCCATGCAGGATTTCCCCCTTCCTAAAAAAAAAAAACTACTACTACTACTACTACTACTACTACTACTACTAAGAGTGGAAACAGGGAACCCGGTTAAAACTAACGCCTGCGGCAAGGATATTGTACTCATAACTACTAAAGAGCAGAATGAGGAAAGAGGAATGACAAAGCAAATGCTGGATAAATATCCGGAATTAGGGGCCACTATAAAAGAAACAGCAGAGAAAGGAAAAATCGACTTTCTCATAAGAAGAACAAAAATCTCTACCAGGAGAGGGGAGAAAGAAAATAAGGAAACTTTTTACTTCTGGCCACACCAGACGGAACAGAACGAGTTGCAAAATGTAGCAAAGATGTTTGAGCAGGCAGCGGATCTGCGGAGCTGTCTGGAAGAAAATCAGAGCAACAGTATTGCAATAGTGGCGCTAACAGAAATAAATATGGATTGATCCGGAAAGTTGTCGAGTGCGAGTTCAGACACACACAAATAGATATTACTCTCATGCTCCCAAAGAACAAGAAAAGGGAACAAAGTAGTAAGATCAAAAGAGCTCCCAGGGAAGAGCTCATAGTAAGTGCAGAAGGGGTCAGCTACGCAGACCTGGTAAAAAGCGTAAAAAGTAAAGTCGACATAAAAGAGATGGGGGTAACCGTAAGACACCTAAGACAAACAGCGCTAGGAAAACTTCGGGTGGTCATAGATGGGGACAAGCAAATGCGGAGCATATAAGAATATTGCCAAACGTAGGAGGTCCAAGCGGCCCAAAGAGAGAGCTACTGTGCAGAGTTGTGCTGTCTATTGCTCTTTATGGCTCGCCAGTATGGCACCAGGCTACTAAGATCCGAAGATACAGAGATATGCTCTTAGGTATCCAAAGTAAAGCCCTGTTGAGAGTGGCGAGTGGATATCGGACGGTATAAACTGCTGCCATCCAGGTTATCACGGGAATCCCATCCATCAACCTGCTTGTAGAGGAGAGGCTCCGATTGTATCATATAGAAAACGCTCACGTACCCTCTGTGAAAAGAGCTGAGAGGCAGAAGACACTGGAAAAATGGCAGGAGACATGGAATGAGCATAGAGACACTTGGACGAACACCCTTATCCCAGACATCTTGTCGTATGTGAGGTGTGAACACAGAAAGCTGGATTACCATCTGATCCAGTTCCTCACAGGTCACGGTGCATTTGGTTGTTATAGAAAGAAGATGCGGATAAGTGAAAAAGACGAGTGCACCTACTGTAGAGCCACGGACACCGCAGGAGACACAGTGTTTGTGTGTAATAGATGGACTCAATGGAGACTAAAATTGGAGGCTGAGATAAACGCCGAAATAAGTTAAACCAATCTCATACAAATAATGTTAGAAAGCTCGAAAAAACGGAGTAGCATATCCAGTTATATAAACCAAGTCCTAGAAAAGAAGCGAGCAGAAGAGCATAGAACGGAAGTATAGAAAAATGACCGCTTGGCATTCCTGAAGTTATGTCACTGAACGTGACTGTTTCCGGGTCTGCCATGGCGAGAAGAATGAGGGGGTTTTAGTCGGTAGGAATCCGACACACCAGTTCGCGATAGAGCCATAGCGAATGGCGTCCCATGCAGGATTTCCCCCTTCCTAATAAAACTACTATTACTACTACTACATACTCAACAAACACAATTAGTACCACCTTTCAGGCTTTATTGTTGTCATGTTATACGGTGTAAACGTTTTATTTGCAATTCATGGCCACCTAAGTTTAATTCTTAAATTTGATAATATCTCCTTTATTTTCGACTTTAAACCCTTTGGGCATAACAAGTTATTTGTTTAGAGTTGGGTACTCTATTAAACGCTATTAAGATTTACAGGCTGTTTCTTGAGAAAAAATTCTTGTTTCTGCCAATATCTCAAAAAGTCAATGGTTGATTGTTTTTAGTTAAGATTATTATAATTAACGCAAGGAAATACACAAACTTGCCAACTTAACCGTTCACGTGGTTCCAATAATAACAAAGATAGGAATAGTAATGACTAAACATTGCACATCATGTAGAGGACGAGAAGACGATGGAAAGAGTAGAGTATCAATCTTATTACGGAAAAATTGAGCCAATAAGGTGAGAAATACATACCATAGCAACGATAGGATACATATGGTGACAACTGAAATAAATTTCCGGAATATCTGTACAATACAAATGCACTTTTCATCATCGCATAGCAAAGATTTTGAGGTGGAAGGTATCTATTTCAATATAAAATATATGTGTAAGAAAGCAAGGAAACAGGATCATCTAAATGTAGTGGCGATTTTAATGCGCTAGTAGGCGAAGAAATTAAAAGTGCTGTAGCTGAAAAATTTAGAAGGGTGGAAATAAATGAAAGACTAGAGAAGCTGGAGCATTTCTGTGAGTAAAAATGGTTTAATTGTAACGAACTTAAAGATTATAGTACCGGAAATAAGACAGTACAGATGAAAAGCGCCAAGTGATACAGGACTGTATCAAATAAGTTTTGTCACAGAGATTTGTTCATCTTCAGGAACTTGGTGCGTATAGACAATACCTACAATTTATACTTCTTAATTGCAAAAATCCGCAAAAATGGGAAAATGCAAGAATGAAAGGGAATATGCACAAACTAAAAGTAAGTAAGCCATTCCAGTCTCTCCTCCGAGGCCTTCTGACTCACAATGCTTAAATTTTAGCCTTTACAATATTTTTAGGACGAAAGTTAGTTGGACAGGTGCACTGTCAGCTAAGCCGTTGCCGGTTTCGGAGCTCACAGAAAGACTGAATCTTTCCGCGTTTGTCTAGGCCCGACATCCGCGATTATTTGACTCGAAGCGGTATTATAGAGTCCCGCGCTTGAGCAGCAACTAACCGAAGTCGATTTCCCGTTTCGAAACTCAGAGAGAGATAGCCTCCCCCCGGGTTCGTCTAAACCCGATATGAAGGAGGCGATATTTGGGAGTGTGAAAGTTGGTTTGACAGGTGTGCTGCCTTCTAAGTAACGTCGCTTGCCCACTTTGAAGCTCGCAGGAAGATAGCCTCTCTCCGAGTTTATCTGGATCCAAAATCCGTCAGTATTTGACTCGAGCCGCTATCATACGGAGTCCCACTTCCCAGCAGCGTCCAAGCGAGGTAACCACCTCGCCAACCTGTCTTTTCGGAGCTCACAGTGGAGGTGTCAACCTCCAGGTATAATCCACCTCCCACAGGTCTCAGCTCTCCAGGTTTGACTAGACCCGACAATTGCCTGTACTGGACATAAGACTAAATCCCACTGAGTTCCGCTCCCGAGCATACCCAAGCGAAGCCGCATGTCCGTTACAAAGCACACAGTAAAGCCCTCAAAATACGGGTGTACACAATACCCTAGATATCCCAAACCCCTTTGGGTTTGCTTAGACGCGACACCCGCCAGTGCTTCACCCACGGCGGTATCATTTGGAACTGCGCTTCCGAGTAACATCTAAGCACGGTCATTTGTCCTTTTGGACGGCCACAATGGAAGCCTAACAATTCGAGTGTAAACCACTCACTAGAGATCGCAGCGTTCCCCAAGTTCTTCCATACCCGACACCCACCAGTGTTTGACTCCAGTTAGCCGCCTCGTACGACAGAGAGGAGTTACTCAGGTCTATTTTTAGTGAATTTTCATTAAGAAAATTCACCAATAGAGAGGTACCGATGGTAAGACTCTAAGAAAATTTCTTCAAATGAGCGAGAATTTGGGCCTCTGGCCATTTCCATGGTCAGTTAAAATGTTTATATATATATATATATATATATATATATATATATATATATATATATATATATATATATAACCGATAACTCAAAAAGTACTTCACTAATTTGGACCAAATTTGGGAATTATCCTTATTTTGCTAATGGCTTGAAGTTCGTTCATCAAATCTTAAGAACAAATTTTTCTTAATAAAAATTAACAAATATTTTTTGAAACGCAATACCTCTCAAATTGTCTAAGTGCTTGAAACCAACATTTACAACTTAAAAGAACATAGACAAACGTGGTCGTGTACCAATTTTCAAGTTGTTTGATCAAAGTAAAATAAAGTTATTCGAAATTAATAATAAAATAATCCTCGACATCACTTTGTAATGCAATATCTGCAATGTTGGACAAAGAATGATGACGTTAGCTGTAGTGCTATACTATTTAAATAAATCCTAGATAAACATCTAAACAATGCAAGATATTGCAAGATGCCAGGCTGGAGAACATTGTGAGACATACGACAGGGACGCCATCTCGGTACAGGCCCAGGTAGTATGTTCTCGCGACTGCTCTAGTTTACACAGCATTTTATAGATAGAGCTGTGTACAATGTACAACCAACTAACAATTTTGTAAATTGTCAGCCTAGGACATCTTTCTTCCCAATACCGGGACAAAGCTTTCGTCCGAAAGCGCTAAATTCCAACGAATGTATACAAATAAATAAAAAATATAACGACAGTGATTCAATTTGTTTAAAATCAATCTAGAACGACGTTTCATTATGTATAAATATTAAGCTTCCCATTCTTCATATTCACAGTATTTAAAATTAAAAGGCACCTCTCTCTCTCTTTTTTTTCTCTCTCCTAGTTCAATCTGCTCACACGTAGCTATTTGTCACAGAGAAGCATGTACACGTTGCGCATCGCATAACCTCGAAATCGACTCCGCTGATGCTAATTGCTAATACGTTATTAGGATCTTATAATATAAAACAACTAGGTACCTATGTTCTAAGGTTAATCCAATTCTAAGGTTAATACACATAGTAGGTAAATAATAACCCAACTTTTAGTTCTAACTTAACTTTAACAAGATGACTGTAGTAGTATATTATGATTGTGACATCCAATGAAACAAATATGAAAGTGATAGGTAAACTGCATGTAGATTGTAGATATTGTATGTATTACCTAGTGAACCTTATAGATAATTCGCTAGTTGGTATTACCAAAGTGAAACAAAATGTATTCTCTAGAAGAAATATACCTACCTCAAACTAATACAGTAAGTACTTATAATATCCAGGTAGGTACTACAAAGTATAAACATCCCTAGTTAAAATTATATAAACAGATGTTTAGGTTAAATTATTAACATTTTAATTTCAAAATTTGGTCTTGTTTATATTTATTTCATTTTCAAAAAGTATGGATACAGCCATAGTAAATAAGTGTTGAAAAGAGTCTAAATGCGTTATGGTAGCAAATTTTCATAAAAAATTTTCAAATGGTGGTAACCCAATTTCCCATTAAACTAGAATTTTCAGTTTTGATACATAGTAAAACCCATATAAAGGCAGCGTGGATACTAAATTTTAAAAATAACACAATGAGCTTTACAGATAATTACAAATTTGTTTCAAAAAACTTTTTTGTTATTTTGTTTGCAGAAACTGGTTCGATTGAGTTGATTAAAACCGATTATTCAAGCGAGTAATATGGAAAAATACTTACCTGCCACCTATAATTTCATAGATGCATTCCGTTTGTAAATAAAAATTAAATTTTCGGTAAATTTGCAGATTAGCACATGGGGGGTGTTTAGAAAACTATTTTCAGAAATATTGTTAGAACCCCTTCTGAATGCCCAAACCACAAAAATAATTTCTTGCAAACAGCCCACAAGAAAATTACGGGACCAAGAGTGAATAGGGGTGCTGGGCGGAGAAGAATATAAAAAAGAAATGTGAGCGGAAAGTGCGAAAGAAACAGCTTAGTTGGACCTCTTTAAGCTGCCTTTGCCCCATTTTGTAGTTATACCTCCTTAAAATCATGTTTACGGCGCGCAGAACCTCTATATTCCCTCATCTCCCGTAACTTTTTAGATGTTGCTCCAAAGGAATTTTTCTTGTTTAATTGTTCTTGTTTATGCATTGAGGTTCATTGTAGGCATGAAGAAGGAGAAGGATAACCCCCGCGACGAAGCAGCGAACCAAGATTTTTAATTTATGTTTAAATTGTTATCTCATTTCATTTTTATAATATTTTTCTAAAAATGATTTTGCGGTTGCCTTGTTTGTCAGTCTTACATAGTAAGACTGACTGCAATATTGTATCATTTTCAGAAAGTATATAACCGTAAACAAGTGCTGGAAAGGGTCTGGGTGCAGCAAGTATGTTATGGTAGAACATTTTCGTAAAAATATTTCAAATCCGATAGCTCAATAAATTTCCCATTAAGCTAGAATCTTCAATCCTGAACCATAGTAGCACCCATGTAAACGGACCGTTGGTACTAAATGAAAGAAAAATAACATAATGAGCTTCGCGGATAACTACAAATTTTTTGTTGTTTATTGCTTGTAAAAACTGGATGGGTTGACTAAAACAAAACTATCAAAGCAAATAATAAGGAAAAATACCCGCCATATTTATAATTTGACAGGTACATTCCCTTTGTAAATAATTAATTTTTTTTTGAAAAACTTTTGTGTGTGTGTGTTTGTTTTGTTTCTTTAACGTCGGCCTATTTCCGCGACTATGGCCAATCACCCACGCCAGGGAGCAGTTTCACCTCACTATCCTGGAGATTTTGCCGAACATCTGCCTTTCTGTAAGGAGGGTAGGGATATTTAACGTGCCCAACATTGCATAGACACAGGACCGACGGCTTTACGCCCCCTCCGGAGGGCAGATATTCTACTTGCTCAAATACAATGCCAGAACGTCGGTTGATATTAATGTTACAGCTTGTACTGAAAAAATGAAAGGAGTACACTGAGATCGAACCCAGTACCCTTCGATTCAGAGACACACGTTCTTACCCCTGAACCACCGAGGTTGAAAAACTTTTGTAAGTTTAATGAAATTTGTAACACAATCTTTTTAAAGACACTTGCAGTACTTACATATTATATCTAAGACAAAATTTGAATTTTTTAGCTCAATATAATTATTTTTTTCAAATAATCGCTAACCGGGACTCTAAAGCTGATCACCAAAGAAGACCACTAAATAATTAGTTTTATTAATATATCTTACTAATAGTGTACCATTCTTATGAAAATTCACTACTATAACGCACTGGCTGCGTCCCGAACGTTTTTTATTTCGTCACAGGACCCACAGGGGAAAGACGAAGAGAGAGAAGATATTACATATTTTTAGGAGGAATTGGTTAGATTAGAGCTTCGAATCGGCGATATACCTTGAGTAGTCCTACTTTGTATCTCATTACTTATTCCTTCATCTTCCGTAAACATTTTACTTCCACATCGTGAATGCGGGTGGATGTATGGCATGCGCGACAAATATTGCAGAAATTGTTTTTTTTTTCGTTTAAACATCGTAAAAAGTGTCAAACCATATAGAAACAAGATTTAAGAACGAAATTTTTTTGGTGAAAACTGAATTATTATTTTTTTGTTCAAACTCGAGTAATGTAACGTTTTAGGCTGTGTTTATTAGAAAACTTTTAATTCCACCAAACATCTGGTATTCTGTGCTGTAATTAAATTAGGGGTTGAGTGTGGGGGTAGAAAATTGGTGTTAGAAATTTGGATATTTTTTTTTGTACAAATGGAGTAAAAAGTCTCAAAACGTATTGAAAACTTGATTCTGGAACAAAAATTGTCTGTCGGTCGGTCGGTCTGTGGACCTGTACGTCTGTCTATTTGTAGGTGCAATAACTTTCGAACGAATTGAGTTATCATCTTCAAATTTGGTATTCTGTTAGCACCCGACAAACGAAAACTTTTTATTGTTTTTGGGTAAGATCGCTTTAGCAGGTAGGGTATAAATGAGGGATGATTTGGTGAAAATTGTCATTTTTTCGTTAAGACTCGAATAATATAACGGTACAAAAGTCTATGGGTACAGGAATACGAATATTTTCTTTGTGGTCAAAGTTGTTTCATGAAAATGTCTTTCTGCGGAGATTAGATTATCACTGCTATGTGGAAGTTATGACTCAATTTGTAGCACTTTTTTCTAATTATCACCATCCATTAATTTATCAACAGACTGCAATTACCTATGATTTGCTTTAAGAATACATATTAATAATAATAATTCCATAATCAATAATCATAACATAACGAACATAACGCTCATCACCCCTACATTTAATCGTAGGTTCATTTTATTTCATATTAGGATTATTTTGATTACTTTACATAATTTTAATGGTTTGTTGACTTAAAAATACGTTGTTTTATAATTTCAGGAATGGCGGAAACAGAGATTCCCCACTTGTTGGCAAATATTGCGGAGACGGCAAAATTCCCAAAAAAATATTTTCACATACAAACAAAATGTATATTTTATTTAAGACAGACGAAACTATATCAGAACGTGGCTTCAAAATTACTTGGAATTCTGCATCTAGAGGTAGGTAAACCTTGTTTAAAGTACAAATTTGCTTACAAAATAATACCTGCGTCTGCATGTGTGTGTGTGTAAAATTAATACCACATTAGGTAGTTAGCGAATGGAATATACAGTGTGGAACCGCCAAATAGAATACATTTAGTATTGAAATTATTGCCCATATATAAAGTCCAGAAACACGTCAATCTTAGATTAAAAGTTAGTTAAAGAAAAAAATTTGGAGTTTTCTTCACAACGTCAAAGTCGCGATTTGAAACGTCAAAATTGGCAATGTTTAGGCAAAGAACGTGAAACAAATACTAATTGTGAAAAGGAAATGTTGCAAAAAGAGTGTTCTGTTAACCCTTAAGTTTGAGCTTTTCCGTACGATCAACGAGCTTCGCATCCTTCCTTACGTCAACAAAATTTTCTGGGTTGTGGCACCCATGGATACGCAAACAGCTTTTACCTCTTCAAGTGCAGGCGTGTGCACACACCAAAAAAATTGTTGTGCTACTGTGCTCCCAAACTGCAGGGAAGTTTCAGCTCTCACCATTTGTTAAGTTTAGTTTGCCAAGAGAAAGCTACCGCCCGAAGTTACCAAAAGAATGAACAGCGTCTAAGACAACACCTTATGTATGCTCTTTCCATAAATCGACGGAACAAGTGCTCTTGTGTGATTTTCACATGACCAAAAGAAAAAAGTAAGAAAAATCGTGGACATCTTATCCAGACAGGGAATGTAAAAAATAAGTTTGAGGGCTTGTTGGTCAAACAAAAAGTATTTCAGTATTAAATTTAATTGAAATTTCAGATGTTGAGGGCAAGGTTTGATTTTGCTGGATCTAACCTCTTTGTTTCCCAGCGTCCCCACGGAACAAACCCTAACGTGTTTAGAACAGTTATTCAAATGAGTAACTTAAGTGAAGACCCCCCTAAAGAATATTTCTTAACTTCAGCTAATCATTGCATTATCCAAAACATTTTTCAATTTGACAATGAGTTTTCTAGCAAACCCAAGGAAAATGGGAAAGCCCCTGTCTCTATTTATTGCCGACCTTTTCTAGATATACCTAATATGGACCTTCAAAGTGAAAGCAAGTATTTTCCTAGAGTATGATTTTGTTATGCGGGTGATATTTTCGCGGGGTGCATAACAAACATATGCAAATAGACGATTTTACTGCTAAACTCAACTGTAAATTTGACTATAAAATTTACTCACGAATTGGAAACTACATTTTCTTGAGGTATTATTCATCAAAAGGAAAGGGACTTGAGAATTCGATGTGGGAAACTACCACTCTGAGTTATATTCCGAATTACTCACATCATAAGTATAAAAAATGGCTGGTTTGAACATTTTGGTGAATAGGTTTAAATTTATTATGTTCAAAGCTCCTTTTATCTTCGCGAGTGCGTGTTTTAAAGCTTCTAAATGTTCTGCCTATCACAAGAGCCACATGTGAGTTCATATACCCCAGACTTATTTAGACTTAGACTAGATTTTTGAACTGTCGACCTATTGTTTTTTATGCATGTAGGAACATAATAAATTTGACTCAAATTATGAAAGTCATTTATTAATTAAAAATTAACAACTTAATAGTACGGGATCCGGCTACTAAATTAGTACATTAATAATGTAGATTATCAAGATTTAATTTTTAAGTATTTTTACAACTAGGAGAAGTCACTTTTCATCAGGTGCCAATTAAAAATTACCCGCCAGTATTATTAATTAAAATATAATTAATTTACTTTTAGAGAAACATTTCGTTAACATCTTACGGAAATAAAACCTACACAACTTCACAACAGTGTATTTTAAATATCTGAAACGTCATAGTTGCTGCTGATTGCTTACCCGCTACCTCTACGCAGCCAGGTGTAAACAGGTATAATTTTATTAAAACTTTTCGTTCTTAACGTACACTCATTTCATTTATACCACATTAAAGCTCATTTTTTTCTGTAGTTAATGATATAAAGGTGCCTATATAAAAAAACCCGCAAATCAAAGTTTCCTACCCTAAAAGATGCTAGGTATGAAAAATAAAGTAACAGAGAGTGATCGTGTGACGCTACTTGTTAGACAAGGATGCTCAATGCCAGCTGAACGTATTTTTTGAGCTATTGCGCATGCTCCGATAAGCATCTGAGTCCAATCATTTTAGTGAATTTTCTTAAAAAAAATTCACTAATGAGGAGATCCCGACTTTTGAATTTTGAAAAAATTTCTTCAAATGAGCGCTAATTAGGCCCTCCAGAAAACATATCCGGGGTCAGTTTCAATTTTTATATGTTTATATATATATATATATATATATATATATATATATATATATATATATATATGTATATATATTTATATATATATATATATATATATATATATATATATATATATATATATATATATATATATATATATATATATATGTGTGTATCACACCGATAACTCAAAAAATAATGGGCCGATTTTGATTAAATTTGGTGAAAAAATTCCTTTTGCAAATGGCTTGGATAAGTTCGTTAGCCAAGAAAATCTGCTCAGGTTTTCCCGGAAAATTTTGTGTTTTATTTCAAAAAAAAATTATATCTCCGGAATTAACAAAGCAAGGGCAACCAAATTTGGCACGCAGGTTTACATCCTTATAGGTAAGTTACCTACCAAAATCTAGCTATGTAGGTCAAAAGACAAAAAAGTTATAGGCATTTAAAGAAAAAAAAATTGGGGTTTTCCTCAAAACGTCAAAGTGGCGATTTAAAATGTCAAAATTGGCAACATTTAGGCAAATAACTTGAATTTAATACGGGCTATAGAAATAAAATGTCTCAAGAAGAATGTTTTACAAACCTTAAGGTCTTAGTTTCAATCGTCATTGTCCTTCATTTTACTAAAATATTCCCAGAAAATTCATTTCAAATAGACCCTGTCTCTGATGCTTGGCAGTAGTCTTAGCTATAGAGTTTATCGTTTAATGGAATATAATTTTTGTCGAATTTTCGTAAAAAATTAATAAAGGTCAATATATCCGTTATTATATAAGATATGAAAAAATTTTGTATATATTAATTATAGGGTGTCTTGAGCTACATCTTAAAATAATATTTCTACAATCACAGGCTGGCCCATAAGTCGTTGGTGAAACAAATTTCCATTTTTTTAATCAAACACGCCTTATGTTATTGCATTTTCCATCGAAATATAACGCATGTTTGTAAGAAAAGAAATTCTGTACGCAGCAAGTGCGTTATGGTAGCGAATTTTGATCAAATGTTTCATATTTGAACAGCTCAATTTGCTATTAACCTATAAGGTTGACCAAGAAACGTGTTTTTCGGGAACACTTTAAGTTTACTAATTTTTGTACATTTTCACACAATAAAGTTATTTTGATGAAACAAGGCACATTATTTTTACTATATAGGTTATACTGGTAACCAAATTCGATGCCTGCTTTTTAAAAAAAAAACACACATATTTGTTATTAAAAACATTTTTATGAAAATTCACTACCATAACGCACTTGCTGCGCCCAGAATTTTTTTATTACTACTTAGATCGTTGGTTGAGAACCCTATTTATCGGAGCATGCGCAATAGCTCAAAAAATACGTTCAGCTGGCATTGAGCATCCTTGTCTAACAAGTAGCGTCACACGATCACTCTCTGTCACTTTATTTTTCATACCTAGCATCTTTTAGGGTAGGAAACTTTGATTTGCGGTTTTTTTTATATAGGCACCTTTATATCATTAACTACACAAAAAAATGAGCTTTAATGTGGTATAAATGAAATGAGTGTACGTGAAGAACGAAAAGTTTTAATAAAATTATACCTGTTTACACCTGGCTGCGTAGAGGTAGCGGTTAAGCAATCAGCAGCAACTATGACGTTTCATATATTTTAAATACACTGTTGTGAAGTTGTGTAGGTTTTATTTCCGTAAGATGTTAACGAAATGTTTCTCTAAAAGTAAATTAATTATATTTTAATTAATAATACTGGCGGGTAATTTTTAATTGGCACCTGATGAAAAGTGACTTCTCCTAGTTGTAAAAATACTTAAAAATTAAATCTTGATAATCTACATTATTAATGTACTAATTTAGCAGCCGGATCTTAGACTATAACGATGATTTAGAGATCCTCAAATTCGGTACAACAGGTTTTGGATTAAATTTATGCGAAACGGGAGAAATTAACAAACAAAGAAATACAGGAAATTTACTAAACGCTCAAATTGACCAAACAAATAACAGTCCATTGTTAAACATGTTTTCACAAAGTAGTAATTCAGCAGAGAGAGAGAGAGAGTTTACTGACGTCACTATGTAATAAAAACAGGTAGTTTTTGGTCAAGTCCATCTACCTGAAGAGACAGAAAATTGCATTTAACACGAAGTAGGTACTCAGAGTTAAAATCTACTTTCATTGTGTATTTGATAAAGCTGAGCACTTCAGCGAAACTGCACCAGTTGTACATATACATTATATAAGATGGTGCACATCAATTTGTTAATTTACTTATTAGTGCTCAACACAGGTTCCAGTCTTCTTCTTTAAGCGTATCCTGGTTTAATAATTTCTGTTTATTCATTTATGTGTCTTAATCGATGGATCTGGAGAACAAGCTGCAATAACCACAGGCTTTCTTTTATTAATTTTGATTAATCCTAATTTTCTTGTTTTCTGCTGAATCTGCCAAAAAACCAGTTCAGCATCGGTCGGCCAATCATCAAGGTATTAGTCACATATCTGATAAATGTTCAATTTGTTTACAGGTTGCGGTGGAACCCTGTCTGGAGCTTCTGGTGAAATAATGTCGCCAAATTATCCGCAGCCATACGTGAAGGATACAGAATGCCATTGGAGAATTGCAGCTAGCGCAGGATCAAGAATAAAAGTTCATTTTGATGAAATTGACTTAGAGGAAAGTGATACATGTTCACTGGACTATGTGCAGGTAACAAAAGTTTATCTCCTATTATGGTTTAATTTATAATTACTTTAAAACATTGGGTGTTTTTTAATATTTAACAGTTGGTAATTTACTTATACTCCTAGCCTCCACACCAACGTTTTGTTACGCAATCCAGAGCTAAAAATAAAACCCCCGTTGCAGTTGTAAATTATTCATTTCATGCAATTGGAAATCTCAGAAAAACAATTGATTTCGTTAAAATTAAGGCAAAATAAAATATTTAATAATTTGTTCCAAAATGTCTATTAGGTTTTTTTACAGACGATGGATTCTCGGTTAGACTTTCTTTAAAGCTGCCTGTACCGAATTTCATTGGTATAAAGTACAGGCTGTTCCATTTTGGTTGTGCTTGCTGGGTATCTCGGTTAATAATTAAGATGGAACCTTGCTGTTTTCGAGAACTCGAACTACTTTTTTGAGAAACAAAAGATGCCGCAAACAAAATTATGGTAGCGCTCTTGGTTTCCGAGCTACAGGGCGATATTGAAAATATTGCATTTTCAGGCACCTCCTGTATTTCAGTTGTATGACAACTTAATAAAAAGACAAAAACGAAATCTTTTAGATTTTTTTATGTAGTTAGTTTTTTCTAAATGTTACTGTTTTTTAAATATTAACCAATGTTTGTTTTTTAAATGGGACACCCTGTATATTTGTCAAAAACAATATGGGTCTATTTTAATAAACCGACAAAAATCCTAATTATCATAATTCGCAATTAAAATCTTGCAGTATGCTATGCAAAACATGCGGCTGTTTATCATTTACTTGGAAGCAAGTGATAGTTCCCAAAATTCGTTCTATGCCGTGTCACTGCTTGCCTTAATTATATAAATTTTGTGTTTCATTTTCAAATTTGGCAGGTTTTTTTGTATTTATTTATTGTGTAAAGGTATATTTATGATTATGGCAGTAAACCAAACTTTCAAACATTTTGAGAAAGACGATTGTTTATATTAAGTAACAAAATTGTTGAAGCGACATCTCGGATATATTTTAACAGGTAAATAGTTGGTTTTCAGTTATGTTTTATTGCTGAATTTTTATTAAGATTTGCAGAAAAGCGACAACCCAATACATCCACCTTATACGCAATAAAAGAAAATTTACTTAGTCATAGATAATTTATTAAACCTCGTTCAAAAACATATAATAAAAAAAATCGAGAAGTTAAGAAAGCCACAGTTTCGGCTAATGTAACTAAGCTTACCCTACAAACTCCTGTAGAGCCATTGAAAGGAGCATAGGGATTCCAAAAGCTAAGGTTCAAAAAATTTATAGGAAACACAAATACCACCCAAACAAATTTAGGCTTGTCCAGTACCTACACCCTCAACGTCGGGTAGTCTTCTGCAACTGATATCGGGCCATATCACAATATGGCCAGAGATTTTGCAATGATGGTTATATGGTCAGACGCTACGTTAAAATTTTAGAGACAGCTATGCCTTAATTGCTCGATGATGTTCTTCTAGCGCATGTAAACCAAATTAATTTTTAACAGGACGGGCTCCTGCACACAACTCTCAAATGGCGAAGTAACTTCTGAGGAAGAATTTTGCAGTTCAATGGAGTGAAACCAATGGGTCTATAAGGTGGGCCTAGGTCTTCAGACTTGTCTATATTGGATTTCTTTCTATGGGTATATCTGGAGAATACAATTTACAAAGTTCATTATGATGATATTCAAGATTTAAGAAACGCAATAAGAAATTGCTTTTGCTACTTATCAATCCTCCAGTTGTTTTCCTTAATTCTTTAACACGAATAGGAAAAGTATGAGAAGCGTGCATACTACAAAATGAAAATCACTTTGAACAGTTCTTTTGATTTGCTAGATTACTTTGATGCTTGTGTTACGATTTTCAAAGTTAGTTTTTACTGATAAGCTTGTTGGATATAAATTATTTATTAATGTTATTTCTTTTGTTACACAAATCTAGGTAGGTAGCACTGTTTTGTGGAAAATTTGCAACAGATATATTGATGAGTAGCTGTTATTAAATAATTTGTTCGATTTTTGTTAGCGTTTAGACATAAATATACAGTAGCACTTTTTTGCATGCCATGCTGCAAAAGTTTGAATGCAAATTATGAAAATTATAATCTTTTTCGGCTGTTTAATAAAATAGACCGATAATGTGACATATTTTTAAAGAGCTTATGACAATTAAAATTAATTTCTTGACAAAGATACAGGTGACCGATTAAAAAAACATTGGTCAATATTTCAAAAACAGTAATATATAGAAAAAACTAGCTACGCTACTAGATTCTACGTAAAAAGTTCTAAACGAATTCGTTTCTATATTTTTGACATGTCAGAAAACCGAAATAAAAGAGGTACCTGAAAATTCTGTTTGCGGCATCTTTCGTTTCACAACAAAAGTATTTAAGATTCGCGAAAACCGCAAGGTACTATTGTGATGTACACCGGTTCAGCAGATGACCCGACGGATAAGTTGCCAATCCGTCATTCGGACCTCGGGCGCCATCTTTATTCCCTATTGAATAGGACGAGGTCAGATCCCCGTGAGGACTTCTGCTAAGGCCCTCGTAGAACACCACTTTGTTCCATAACAGCCTTGTCCTAGGGTAACTCGAGTGGAGACGAAACTATAGCCAGGGGTCGAAAGTTATTACATCCCGTAGAGTTCTCGGGAGGTAAGTAGGCTTTAATTACTCACTCCCGAAAAATGGCTGTTTTCCCTAACTTACAAAGTTGGAAGCAGAAATATTCTAAACAGGTAAATACCAATTACGACATACCTCGGCTAGTTACAATCCGTCACAGGATTCTAGCTCAACACACTTACACTAGCGCAACTATCTATAGGCAGTGCAGTGAAACACAACAAACTTCATAAAACTCTTTAATAACATCTAGAATATTTACAAAATGAAATTGACAACAATAAAAATCCATCAAATAATTAAAACCAAAAAATTCGCTACAATTCATGCGAATACAGACACATATCTCAGGTCAGATAACGTTATATCTGATAAGACATTCTTTCATAGTGGAATTGATACAAAATATGGTAATATTTAAAAATACAATAATGTTCGCCTAAAATAATATGCCTAATAATTACCACAAATTAAGCGTGAGGCTAGCATTAGCACCGCAAACAAAGCATAACAAAGCAACGGCAAGCGTAAAGCAGATCACCAAAGCCTCAAACGAAGAATGGACGCGTGAAGGGGGCAGGCAAACGATTCCCGCGCTTCCACGACTCTAACTCGCTAAATAATACCACCAGGCGAATGGTTCCCTCTTTCTATCGAGCGCCCTACATAAATAACAGTGCCATCCAACAGTTACGTACCATTCCGGATCGAGCTATGCTTCCTTAGAGGACCGAACGTCCCTCTAAACAAGCGTAGTCGCCCCAATACAGCACAGGATGTCGGGCACACTGAATACTACCCTAAATCAGCACTGTCCGTGCTCCCGTTTCCCTTATATGGGTATGAAGCGTGACCAGCTTGGCCCTTATCTAGGATGGACACTTTAGCTAGTTAACCACCTGGTTTAGCGAGCGCAAACCTTTCAGAATAGAGCCATGCTTCCTCAGAGGACAGAACGTCCCTCCAAACAAGCGTAGTCCACCCTGTATAGTACATTTTGATTCGCTAAAACACCATAATTCCACTACAATACGGTATAATTATTTACCTTACTTCGACCTCCCTTAAATTGGTAACCGTGACTAGTTTTGTCACTGATAAATACAGTACACTCTGTATACGCGTGAAATTCTAGCCCGCTGTTAATATTTCACATAGAACAGCATTAATAAAACACAAACAAGTTTACCAGTCTACAAATTATACTTCTCTGCACGTTTCCCGAAGTTATAACTAACCTTGCAAACTTATTCTTTTACAGAACACAGTCTTCCTAGACTCTCGTTCTTTATTAATAAACGACCAGCACGCGTTTTTTCTACTACTCCGTAGCAAACGGAATAATCTCCCCGAGGTATTGCACCTAACTAACGCTTTAACGAACTTACGGACGACGGCGACCTGTTGACGCGGGCGATTGCTGAAGGATTCCCTTGATCGTGTGACCTGACCTGACCTGACTTGACCGTCTTCCCTGCCCGATTACCTGACATGCACCCCATGACTTACTCAGAATGAATCTCATCGTGCTTGTCCGACCCGCGCCTTGCGTTCCACTCTACAAAATCTACGTTTCGACTGTGGCAAATTTTCCTACTTTGAAGTGTCTCTAAAATGAGTCAGATTTATTGCCCAGCAAATATCCGTTATTTACACCGCCTAAACGACTTGTTATCTATTCAAATAACCGCAATAAATCGGACTTCATTACACTATCATTACTATAATCGAGATACCCAGCAATGGGAACCAAAATGTGGCAATGATCGAAAGTAAAATACAGTTTTCTGAAAAATTAGAAACTAATTTATTCAAAAACCTATTAGTGATCTTTTAGAACAAAACTGACATATTCTTATTTAAAATCCCTTAGAACCTGCATGTACCGATATTTATTGTTTTAAAGTGAAAGTCGTCAAAAAAAGTATATTTCTTATGTAACATCTTTTTTAATTATTTATTTTTATTTATGTGTTTATTTGTGATTCATTACTTTTTCCAACACTAGTACAAATTATTTTCATTCTATATTCACAATGTTATAATAACTGATGGAACTAGAACATAACAAAAAAGAAAGAAGTTGGAAGAAATGTTAAATGTTAGTTATTTCTATTATTCCATAGAATTCGCTTGTACAGGGTGAGCGAAACTCGATGTTCCGGCTCTATTGTAAGAAAAGGGAAAGCGATAGAAAAAATCTGAAAAGAGGTTCTTAAATAGAATTGAGTAAGGTCCATTTTAAGCCAAATTTGTATATTTTTGGTTATTTCGAAACGGAAGTAATGACGTCATCTAATTTTTTTTCCCAGAAACATACCTATATTTTGGCATATCTAAAAAGAACTATTTTTTTCTGGACAAATTATGTAACAAAAATTGCTATCTTTTTCCGTTAAAAAGTTATAAAACACATTATATGTTACTACTTTTATCACAGCAATAAACAAAATATGTAGGCAATCATTGCAACAAATTTTCAATGTGACCATCTCCCACTTCTAAACACTTATCCAATCTCCGCCCTACTTCTTGCACTGGAGCCTTATGAAAGATTTCTCTAAATAGTTTATCGCAAGCATTTATGCTTTTTTCTTTTAAATGTTCCAAGTTAACAGATTGTGTTCTGTAAACTTTATTTTTCAAAGCTCCCCACAAGAAAAAGTCTAGTGGGGTCAAGTACGGTGATTTAGGCGGCCACTGTATCGGTTCATTTATACCCATCCATTTTTCTCCGCAAGTTTCATTTTAATATTGTTAGACAATTCTTGCTTTATGCGGTGGAGCTCCGTCATGTTAAAAACACATGTTTTCTCGCAGCTGTAATCGTACATTTTCAAGCAGCGCAGGAAGTTGTTCTTGGAGAAATTGCAAATATCGCTTAGTATGTAAAATTCCTTCGTAAAAATATGGACCAATCAAATGCCTGTTAATAATACACACCAAACGTTAATTCCGAAATGTCCTTGATTTTCAATCGGATTGACAAAATATGGATGTTCCAAATATGCAAATTTTTTTATTGGGCTTACCGTTACTAACAAAACGGCTTTCGTCCGTCCAAACCACATGCTGAAAAAAATGATTGTAATTGATGAAGTTTGCCATCACTTGGGCAATATAATTAATTGTTCGTTCTTCAATTGATCTGACATGTGTTGTAAGTTATGAAGTCTATAATCGTGATAACCATTTTTTTTTCAAAATTTTTCGTCCCGAACTATATTTTAAATTCGACTCACGACAGGCTTGCCGAATCGCGTTCCTTGAATTGTCTTCAAAATACTGCAAAACAGTGGCAACAGTATTGTCAGAATTGACCCTTCTAGCAATTTTTCTACCCTTTCGAGAAGAAAATGCACCGTTATTTGTACGTAAATTGCGTTCTAATCTGGCGAATACTTTTAAACTTGGAATAGCACATTCATCTTTGGTCGTATAACTGAACTGCTCTTCTAGGGTTCTTTTGAGATTCACCATAAACTAACAACATATCGACTTTTTCGTTGTGCGTAAACACTTTTCAAAGTAAAATGACAACAAAACAATAGTTGTAAACCATTAGTTTAATTATTGACGAACAAAACGTTGCTACGACAGATAAAACTTTGCTATTTGTTTCCAAAGGCTTCTTGTTTATATCGTGATCGTTGCGCGAATTTTTTGTTATACTTTTTTCTACAAATTTGATTATAACTTTTTAACGGAAAAAGATTTTTCTTTACATAATACGTTCAGAAAAAAGAGTTCTTTTTAGATATGCTAAAATATAGGTATGTTTCTGGGGAAAAAATTCGTTGACGTCTTTACTTTAGTTTCCAAATATCCAAAAATGTGCAAATTTGGCTTAAAATGTCCTAACCCAATCCCATTCAAGAACCACTTTTCAGATTTTTTTTCTATCGCTTTTCCTTTTCTTACAATAGAGCCGAGACATCGAGTTTCGCTCACCCTGTACACTTTCTAACATGTCAACTTGCTACACTTTTTAGCGGCTGCCGAGATATACTCTGGCATAATTATTTAATGCGACCAAAAAGTTCTATTTACGGGTCTGGGGCCTTGTAGCATAAACTTTATTCTTTATTGTGCTTCAAAGAAAAAAGCCAACGGCGTAATGTCAGGGGATCTCGGCGGCCAACGAATAAGACTATTTATATCCCAAGTTCTCGTCCAACCAGTTTCTTACATTGACATCATTATCGATAGGTGCTTCATCTAGTTGTAAATGTAAATTGTATTGACGATCTAAGAGGAAGCTCCCCAATTGCGTCTGTAAAGTCATTCTGTAAAATAATGAGAAAGCGAGCAGCATAAAAATTTTAATTAAAAAAGTGTTAACGTAAATTGAAATCGGCCAAAAAAATTAAGTTTTGAAGAAATAGAACTAGTTGTTTTTTGTTGAGCGTTGGGGAATAGGAAGGCTACCATTTATAAGAAAATAATTTTAATGTGTTCTCTATGTACGTATAATACTTGTAATTCCATTTTTGTTTTGTAGCTGTTTGATGGTACCTCAATACTTTCTAAACCATTAGGAAAATACTGTAAACCTAATACGACAGAAATTATTTCGTCTTTGAATCACATGTCTGTGAGATTTGTATCTGATATAAGTTACGCGGGGCGTGGATTCTCCTTAAAATATGAAACAGGTAAGCATACTAATTTGTATAGCATTATGTATAATTTAGAAACAATTATGATATGATATAATATACTAGTAAAAATACGGTTTAAGCTTAATCGTAATTTTCTGTCTAGAATGCACTAATACAGTTAAAGGATTTTATGGAGTAATTGAGAGTCCAAATTATCCCGAGGCATATATGGCGGACTCAGACTGTGTGTGGACCATTGAAGTATCTAGAAAAAATAAAATTAACATTACATTTACTGCATTTGAAATTGAAGGTATCTTATACTACGAAGCATCTGAAAAGTGCGGCTACGACTATCTGCAGGTAAGTGGTTTTAAGGGGGTATACGAGTACTTTGCTATTGTGACTTTTATGACTTTTACTTATATATATATATATATATATATATATATATATATATATATATATATATATATATATATATATATATATATAGGGTAAAGTATGCAGTGGTTTGCACTGTTGTACTGAATGTCAGAAGGAGGCATGCTGACATAATTTGTGCTTGCGTTTACTGGGGTCCAATTTACAATTAACTTACTTAGCAGATAGTATTTATTTTGTTTCTTCGGTCGTAATAACTAAAAGCTTACTAAAACTTTCAAATATTGCCTAAAAATATAAAAAATGTTCGAGATACAGTGGTTGGCACTACAGTTTCTATTGTTGGCACCTTTTGGATCAGTCGTTGGCACTGAAGGTTTTAAATTCAAAAGAACACACAGCTGGAAGAAAACATATTTTATGGTGTTTAATTTGATATTTTACATTTAATACAAGTGTACCCGTTGGTACCATAAATATAATGAGTACATGCTATGTGAAATACACGTGTACATTTATTACATTTAATTCCCAATATATTTTCAGTAATATTAAATATACATATGTAACACAGCCCTTTTACAATGTTTTTGTTACAGTTTTCTTTGTTTCTCACATAACTTTTGCTATTTTTTGCGCTTGAACCCGAATCACCTAATAAGGAAACGGGTGAAAAGCTTTCTGCATCAGAAATTTCCGTGGGTAAATAATAAGAGTTTTCAATTGTATGTGTGTCGTGTAAATCATTATTGTATTTATTTCCTTTAGGTGTGTTTTCCTGCACATTATTACTAAAAATGCTTCTTTCCGGGGTTTCCAATGATTTATTTTGTATTGAGCTTCTTGGCACGTCATTGTTATCGAATTGTGTTGAGTTATTTGCAATATCCATCAGTTTTTGCTTTTTTCTATGTGGTTGGTTTGAAGTACCTTTCCCAGTCTTTTTGCTAATTCCATTTTTGTTACTTACATTCTTTTTCTGCTCCCTTATTACTTTTCTTTTTAGCTTTTCTGCTTCTATTTTTTGCTTTGTTTCTTCCTTAAGCCTAAACTCTTAAATTGTTTTGAACTAACAACGTAGTGCTTTCTTTGTACTGTTTTTTTATTTTTTCGCACAGGTGTCTTTGGATTGTATAATATTTTGTTTATATCTAGGGGTGATGCTTTATTCTCCGTTGTTGTGGAATTATTTAAACGGCTAGTAATCAGGGAGGTTTCAGTTAATGTTGCTTGAATGGGCAAGGTAGCGCTCACATTTGCTACGAGTGTGTCAAATTTTGCCAGCTCTTCATTTAATTCCATATCGAAAAAAGTATCTTTCTCATTTGTCTCCTCTGTGGGCATTTCAGTTTCAGCTTCAAATTCCAATGTACCGTTGAAACTTATTAAAGACTGATCAGCTACTTCGTTCTTTTTGAAAAAACTATACAAATTGTACAAAATATTGTCATTGGTGCATCCACTTTCTAATTGTTGTATCATTCTTTCACCCACTATTTCTTCGAAAGTTTGATAATTCATTGTTTTAGTTGGTATATTCAATGATTTCTCATTAGGTTAACTCGTTTTTCTTCCTAGGCATTTACTGATATTAATTGCCGCAGGGTTCCAAGGAAACAGCCCGCATGCCCGAAAACCATTATTAATTGTTTGGGGCTTGACATAGTTATTCACCACATCGTGGAGTAGTGGCGCAAAATATGCTTTGGTAAATTGTAAATTAGGATGGCACCTTCGCCACTCTAACATACCTTTTAGCCAACCCGTTTCGAGTGGCTTGAAGGCAGACACATCAGCCGGTTGTAAAATGCGTGTTGCATTTGGATAAAAACAAATTAAAACAATTTCTAATTTAGAGCAGAGCTCACTCAATTCATAAGTGAGATGAGTACTGTGTCCATCCACAAACAGAATAACCGGCTTCAAGATATTATTTTTTATTAGGAAAGGATGAAAAATATTTTTTATATAATCGGAAAATATTTCGGATTTCATCCATCCATTGTCCGAGTACCCAATTCCCCATTCTTCAGGTACTGTATCAGTGATGTCTTTTGGCACCCCTTTTTTATACGGGTATATAATCATAGGAGGGGTTACGCTTCCATTCGCTCCAAAGGTAAACATGACAGTCAGTGAAGCTTTCGCAGTACCTTGGTCTACCTCGTAAACGTTCTTTGCTCCTTTAGGCGCAAGCACTTTCTTATTTTTCGGACATAATAAGAAGTTGGTTTTGTCCCCGTTAAAAATGCGCAAGGGATCCTTTAAAATTTCACCCAAATTTTCTTCTGCCAAATATTCTTCTATGAATGAAAACCATTTTTTTATGTCTCCTTCGCTAACTGGTGCACTTGCTGCTGTTACCGCTTCACTTGTGCGCACCGAAATATTCGAATGTCGACGCAAGAATGCTTTATACCATCCCTTACCAGGCATCCCATCCTTGAAAGGGGTTTTGCGTCCACTTTTTAATATTAATTCTTGTACGGAAGCTTTGATGTCATCGATCCTTCTTGGAAAGCCTTTTCTATGGCATTCTATGATCCATCTGTTTCATATAAGGAACAATGAATTAGATCTACATTCAGTCAAAACTAATATAATGCAAACTTACTTCTCTAATGTTTTCTCTTCTTCGCAAGTGAGGAAGGTTTGAGGACCATATCCAGGGGATATAAATTTGTTGCTCAAACGGAACTGAATTGTTGACCTGGGTATGCCAAATTGTTTTGAAGCTGACTTTTTTGACATTCCGTTTCTTACAGCTTCGACAGCTTCACTGATTTTTTCTTCTCTCTTAGTATTCTTGTAATCACGTAACTTAAATACCTAGGTATAGTCAGTGTCATTCCCCAAGTCGCAAGATTATCGAAAATGCTTATCAGTTGTTAGTCGATAACAATCAATTGTGTACCAGCGACACGTGTCGCTTAAACTGAAATCTTAAAAGCACAAGCTTTCATTTACTTATTTATTTAATTAGTGTTTATCTACTTGATAAAGCTACTCTTAAAGCGAAATGTACGCCGCAATATATTCAGTTTAGAGGAATAATTATATTTAATCATTAAAATGTGTTCCTACAGTCGTTTAAAAAATGTAAAATTATTGATTATAAAATGAATTAATAGAACTTTACTCACTGTCCGCTACTGCCTATAGTTTTAGCTCCGTTATTTGTTAATTTATTCGAGTATTTTCAAGAATTTGGAATTCCCTTTGCGACTTCAGAAATGAAATAGACTAACTAAACTTTCACATAGAGAAGTGCCAACGACTATCTCTACTCAATTTTGTAGATGAAAACAGTCACTGGCACCCCCCCCTGCCAACCAGTGTTTTCTGTGTATTTCTAGACACAGTAGTTGGCACTGCCAAAATATGTAGGTTAAGTTTATTTTATTGAGATTATTCAAAGTATTTGGACACAATAGGCACTATATTTGATAAAGAATAATAAACAAACAAGAACTTGCATGTTTAGAGATGACAATGTTCACGTAACCACTTGTCACTCTGGCGAACTTTGTAGCAATATCGGCAAATTTTTATGGTGCGAAAACAACACTTCCACTTTGTACGATATATGAAAAGCAAATTACATTCGCACACAGAACTGTCATTTATCTCATTCACAAAACTTCAAATTAATGTTCCCATCAGTTCAAATATGGATGAGATAGAAAATTCAACAATTATAATAAAAACTAATTTATGGTGCCAACGACTGTGTGCATGCCAATCACTGCATACTTTACCCTATATATATATATATATATATATATATATATATATATATATATATATATATATATATATATATATATATATATATATATATATATACAGTAATCGTACAATCCCAAGCCAGAATCAGTAACGTGAATGCACAATCTTGGACCATCTTTACAATCCTAAGCGATATAAATGGTTTATGTTTATTTATCATGTTGTAATGAAGCAAGAGCCTGCTAGTGTTCATCTGGTAAAATATTGAATTGGGTCAGATTTGATAGAAATCTCTAAATTTTAGTTCAGCATTTAGTAGTCAGGGGGCGTGTCTGCGTAAAATGTATTTTTTCGCACAGTTCTGAACCACAACCACACAGGGTACTTTTCTTAATTCTGATATTTACTTATTTCATATTTAATTTTAGTTCTTAGTCCCGTAGTTCAGGAAAACGTGTCAAAACTAATGCTGGAAATATAAGGTTTGTGAACTAATAACAAAATAAAAGATAAGCGCCAACCCCCACTCTTATATGTTTGTAGGGAAATAATTTAGAAGTATAAAAAGGAAAAGAAACAATTTGTCTAATTTGTGCAATACTTACTATTTAATGCAGGAATATTCTGAAATGCTTTTTGTACCAAAAAAATTCGCTTTTACTTCTACGAAGACCAATGCAATGAGTTAACTATATTTTTTTATCAGAACTGTTTGGAAATAATCTAATATTGCTAATTGTTTTAGTTTAATTAATCACTGGCAGTCTTTCAGATGAGGTAAGTTTGAATGCGCGGGAATTGTGTTTGAGAAGCAGGCATGTGTTATAGTTGTCTATAGATCACCCTCGGGTAGCTTTGAAGTATTTCCTAAACAGCTTACAATTTTGCTAGATACGTTGACGGAATCATTTGCCAATATCATTCTCTGTGGAGATTTTAATTTAAATAGCCTTGTAAAAAATTTTCAATTTTGAATGATATTTTAGAATCTTTTGGTATGGATTCCCTTGTGAGGGAGCCAACAAGAATTGCTTACAGGAATAATCTGGTGAGTGCTACGGCAATTGATTACATGATAACCAACATACATAATACATAGACTGTTTGATAGTGAATCCCCCGATGTCTGACCATTCTGCACAGATATTGCGCGTTAGTAAGTGAAGATTGGAACCTGTGATGAGCACTGATAAGTACACTTGGAGAGCCCAAATCACCACAACACATTTTAAAAAGACCTGACGATCGTTTCACTAACCAAGTTAGCGTCATCAGAGGATGAAACATTCTAAATACTTAAAAAACTAACATCAACTTATATACCGGATCTCAGGTAAAGAGATCGAACCGAGATGAGACACTAGTCGTAGGCAAATTCCACAGTGTATTGTATTTTTATCGCCTCACCAGGTCTTTGCGCTATCCTTATTACTTTATCTAAAAGTGTCCATCTGTAATAGTCTTGAGAAAGTTCAACGACCGCTAAATTAACAACGGTTCCTTTGGCGGCAATAACTGTATACTTGTTATCGGTAAAAACGTGCCAAAAACGTGGGAATTTTATTTAGCAAAGTAATCTATCAAGTGACTCGTAATTGGCGCTGGTGCACTGTTCATACATTCTTTGTTGCAACTATATTTCGCAATATATACGCTCTCAAACCCATTCAGCTGACCTGGTTTTCTAACATTTTTTATTAATTTCAGATTTTCTTTATCAACGTGATGATTATTATCCCAAATATGTCGGGCGACGGCAGACTTATCTACAGTACCGTAACGTAATTGGGATATGTGTTCTTTGAATCTGATTCCAATCGATCTTTTTGTTTGTCCGACGTATTTAAGATTACAATCTTTACAGCTTATTTCATAAATTCGCGACATTTTTTCCGCGCTATCCTTGTCTTTTGGATTACCTAGCAAGTTTTTTAAAGTATTTGTTGTTGAAAATGCTACCTGTAAATCGACTTTTTTAAAAATGTTGTCTAGACCCCTCGTGATTCTAGGTTCAAATGGTAAGCAAACAAAGTTTTTTTCCGATTTTTCTCTTCTGAACGTCGTTGATTCCGTCACCATTTTCTTTGTTTTCTGTTTGTTGATTAATTTTTCCACTAAGCCAAGTTACGTGGATGATATTTTCGCGGTGTTTGACACAAACATTTGCAGAATAGAAGATTTTATTGCCAAATTAAACAATAAATTTGATTCTATAAAATTTACCCACGAATTAGAAACTAATAATAAACTACCCTTTCTAGATGTACTAGTTATTAAGAATAAAGACACTTTAGAATTCGATGTCTATAGAAAAGAAACCACTACCTTAAGCTACATCCCGAGCGACTCACATCATACGTACACACAAAAAATGGCCAGTCTGAATTTTTTAGTAAATCGGTTAATTAATGTTCCTTTAAACAAAAGTAGATATACCAAAGAATTAAATTATATTAGGAACGTGGTCGAATATAACGGATACACTGCTGGCTTAGTGGAAGAATTAATCAACAAACAGAAAACAAAGAAAATGGTGACGGAATCAACGACGTTCAGAAGAGAAAAATCGGAAAAAAACTTTGTTGGCTTACCATTTGAACCTAGAATCACGAGGGGTCTAGACAACATTTTTAAAAAAGTCGACTTACAGGTAGCATTTTCAACAACAAATACTTTAAAAAACTTGCTAGGTAATCCAAAAGACAAGGATAGCGCGGAAAAAATGTCGGGAATTTATGAAATAAGTTGTAAAGATTGTAATCTTAAATACGTCGGAATTTTATGAATTGTATAAGTCTCGCAAAAACAGCCTTAACTTAAAAATGAATCTACTTAAAAAGAATATTTTTCTAACATAATTTAGGAATCCAATGTGAAAACACTCTGGAAATTTGTGAATACAAAATCGGGAAAAAAGCGAGCAAAATCAGTGACATTTTTTTAACGGTGGGCCATCAAACATATGGTAAACCAAGGGACGTCGCGGAGATTTTAGGTAGTCATCTTTCTACAGAAGTGTCGCATCTCTTAAAGAAAAAATCCTCTAATAATTTACCCCGCCCGTTCACGACAACAAAGTTTGCAACCAAATCGATTTACTTTCATTCGGTGTTACAGGGCGACGTTGAGAAACTCATTTTGTCATTAAAAAACAAGCTATCTACAGATTTCGACGATGTACCGGCAAAGGTTGTAAAGTATTTTTACCAACAGATGGCATCCTATTTTAGTAGCATCATGAACAGATCATTAAAAGCCAGACGATTTCCCATTAAATTAAAAACTAATTAATCCATCCCTGGACACAAAAAAGGTGATCTTCATAATCACGAAAACCACCGATTTATATGTGCAAACCCTTTTTCAAAGATAAGAGAAAAGTCAATCTGTGATCAAAAATAAAGGTTTGTGAAGAAAACCACCTGCTGTGCGAAAATCAGTATGGCTTTATAGTTCAGTCGACAGGTAGTTTCAGATAAAAAAGTCTGGACGCAGCAAGTGCGTTATGGTAGTGAATTTTCATAGAAATGATCTGGCACGAAATATTTTTTTATAACTTTTTTTTCTTTTAACATATAAATATAGATTTTGGTATATAGTTTCCTTTTCATGTCGTTAACTTAAGTACCAAATTTGGTTACCATAGCTTTCCTATTTTTTGAGATAAAAATTTTTTTTGAAAGAAAATACAAAATTTTTCTGGAAAACCTACTCCGATTTTTCTGGATAACGAAGTTATCCAAGCCACTTACAAAAGGAAGGCACGTGCTAAATTTTATCAAAATCGGTCAATGATTTTTTGAGTTAGCGGTGTGATACCTATATATATATATATATATATATATATATATATATATATATATATATATATATATATATATATATATATATATATATATATATATGTATATATATATATATATATATATATATATATATATATATATATATATATATATATATATATATATATATATATATATATATAAACATATAAAAATTGAAACTGACCCCGGATATGGGTTCTAGGGGTCCTAGATCGCGCTCATTTGAAGAAATTTTTTCAAAATTTAAAAGTCGAGATCTCCTCATTAGTGAATTTTTTCTAAGAAAATTCACTAAAAAGGTCGGAAGTTAATGAAACTTTGGGAAGTTTTTTAAGGATGGTTAATAAAAATTTTCTCAAGCAAAATTTTGGACCTTTCTCTGGTTTTAATTCTAGTTTTCACATCTTCTTTTGTTGTTGCGAGCTTCTTATACACGATACCCATAACATGGCCCCAAAAGGAATGTTCACTTATATATATATATATATATATATATATATATATATATATATATATATATATATATATATATATAAGCTGTGATGAAGAACATATTCTGCCATAATGAAATCATCAAAACATCACCTAGCCTACTGTATTTTACTCGTGAAACTTGGTATCCATATCAAAAGGGTTGTTTGAAAAGAAATATTTCACCATCTTGCGTCGGCCATCAATTCGAATTTGTACAAGTTCAATGGTGCCATGACATTGTATTATCCCCGAAATTGATTGTGTTTGCAAAATTTGAGATCGATCGAATACTCTGAAGTGACCTAAAATTCTATTACAAAATATGATCGTGCGATGTAAGGAAATAAAAACGTTTAATAAAAATAGTGTACTTCAAATAAATCTCCTGCAAGTATTTTAATTAGATAAAGGAAGGTAACTATTTAAACTGAAACTTACGATTTTGTTTAAACACACTTCTTTACAAACTGCATCTACCATATCACATTTGTTTAAAATTCGTAAATTTTCACATTTAGTTGTAACAAACAAACATTTGCTTCTTGCGTCGTGATTGACCAATACCTACAAATTCGCCGGCTATTTCAGACTACTTAATTCATTATCGTTTTGACCTTGCCAAATATTGTTCGTAAAAAGTTTAAACGCACTAAGTGAGTTTTGGTAGTGAATTAATTTCAAACTCAAAAAACTTAATTTTCATTATTGAATATGTTTCAATAAAGGCCACATTTATACCAACATTTATCAAAATAGCCTCATTACCTTCGGAGACATGCATTTTTTGAAAAAAACAGGCCAACTGAGTTAGTTATCGAACTCTTCTGAGAAATTGACAAAGGAAAAATATTTGCCAAATTTCATTAAAACCTGATATGTAGACATAATGAATTTTTAAAGTGCTACAAGGGAATATCTTCGAAAAGGTTTAATTTTGTGGGTGTGAAATATTGGTTAAGTACTAGGTAGACATATTTAAACACATTCTTGACATTTATCCCCGTCCCTATTTTGTGGGGGCGGGGTAACTTTATGGTTTTAAATGGGGTGATGTACTTTTCTTTTTTTAATAAACCGAATCCGCTTTTCTTGGCTCTTGGTTGCACCTGAAATGTTGCAATATGTACAGGATTAATTTATAACAAGGGTGAGAAAGTGGTTGAAAGTTGAAGGCGGACATTTCGAACAATTTCTCATGCATGACAGACGATAAATAAGTTGAAATTTAATTGTTAATATATTTCTTTGTATTTTAACCTAATAAATCATAATTCTGTAATCGAAAGAGCAATTCAAAAATTTTGTTGCACACAAACCTAATATTATACGTAGATGCAAATATTATAAAGGCAAGTATATCAACCAATTTAAAAATCCAAAGTTAAATTTACATTTACATTTCTTTATTGATCTAGTCGACAGTCAAAACTGTATAAGCCAAGTCGTCATAAAACGAAAGATTAGTCGTGCACAATAAAATAATCACTAAAACTTACAAAAATAAGTTCCAAAAGGAAAACTTCAAAAGCAATACAAAAACAACGAGATGACGCTGTACCTATCATAAACACAAAATTCGCAAGCTGTCACCAAAACTGTAGTAGGCCTTGTATATGAGAATAGACCTGAGGTTTGCCCTAAAATATATAATTTTGAGTGCTCTAAAGTGTGTGGGAACTTGTTGAAGCATTTAATAGACATATAATATGGACTAAATTCATTTGTCGAAGATCTGTGAATTGGATAGTCTAATTTATTCGTGCTTGTCGAATACCCATGACTACCGCCTAAGCGTGTATAGTCAGATATGCTGAGTTTTGTGCACAAGAAGGCTTTGTAGATGTAAGCGGAAAAAACCGTCATTATGCCAGGTTCAGTGAACTACGATCGGCAACTTGAATTGCGAGGAAGATTTAACATCTAATAGCCCTTCTAAGGAAGTAATAATCTATGGATCTCAGCACACGTAGTTCACACCTCTCAAAATAATATGTGAAAACAGTTTACAAACTCACAGTCTCCCAATCGCGTAACAATAAGATAAATACTTGTGGCACAACCCATCGATATGATGGTCCGATTTCAGCTTGCTATCAGTTGCAATTCCCAGAAATAAAGCGGTACTGGACTGGTGGATACTTTTGCCATTCCCCTTAGAAAGATAGCTAGAATCACTTTCAGTTCTTGTTGTATTGAAACTGATCATAATTGATTTCTGATTACTTAGAAACAGATCATTGTCTTCAAAATATTGTGCAAGCTGATTAGCTCGTCTAGTTGCAGACACCGAAAGCTCATCAGGATTAGCGACATGTACAAGGAAAGTCGTATCACCAGCGCACATGACGAGTTTATCTCCAGGAATGTCACTTGTATAAATAATATACAATAGCGGGCCCACAACAGAGTCCTGGTGAACTCCCGGATAAAATCACAGGCGAAGATCGAACACCCCTAAGCTTAACAACTTGCTATCACAAAGAAAGGCAACTCTCAAACCAACAATTATACCTCTAATTACATAGCTACCCAGTTTACTGATCAAAGTCTGATGGTTTACAAGATCAAAAGCCTAAGTAAGGTGAAGAAATACGTCGAAATATGTTTCACCGTTCTCTAAGTATTTCGTAAAGATATTGAGAGATTGACATCAAGATAGAGATGGGAGGTAAATGTCAAAAATATGTTTAAATATGTGCCCCCGTCTTCTTATTGCTTCACCAAAATTTTAACCGTTTTCGAAATATCTCTTTGAAACACTTAAAAAACTCACCTATATATATATATATATATATATATATATATATATATATATATATATATATATATATATATATATATATATATATATATATATATATATATATATATACACACATACACTTTATAATTTTTAAGTAAGGCTGTACGGGGTCTCTAAGGGCTCAAGTTTTCGCTCATTTAAATAAAGTTTCACCCTCGCGACTTTTCTGTTTTCGTAAAAAATCGCTAAGAAGCAAAAATTATGAATTAAAGCCTTATCTGTTTAATTCCAATTGGCGGCTTTGTTTTGGATTATACTATCAGTTAAATCAATGAAAAGATAAAAGTAACGTCAAATGGAATTTGCATCAAACAAGTAAAGAATTCAGTAACGTTTACCTTCTGTAAAAAAAGCCATGATTATTTTATGTATTTCAGATAGAATACATTGATCTAGACGGCACCAACCAAAGTACTTTAAATTATAAAAAGCAAGGAAGATATTGTGGCAGTGATATTCCGGAGCCAATGACTCTAGATGGCAACAATGCAAAAATTCATTTTGTAACAGACGTTAATCAACAATACTCAGGTTTCAGACTTGAATGGCAAATATTTGGTAAGTTAAAATATAACCAAGATTATTTCCTATTAAATTGTGCTGAGTTTTGCAGGATGTGGTGACAAACTGACGCGTCCAGAAGGAACTTTCCAATCTCCCAATTACCCTCACGGGTATTCAGCTTATGTCCAGTGTAATTGGATCATTGAAGTTGAGTATGGACACAAAATCATACTAAAGTTTGACGACATAGATCTTGAAATTACACCGAATTGCACCGCAGACTTTATAAAGGTAAGTCAAAATACTTTACCAAGAGAACAAATAATTTCATGTTATAGCGATGTTTGTTTCATAGCTGCTTGATTTATGCATTGATAAATTATTTGTAATAGCTTTGAGTGAGAAAATAACATTATAAATAGATTCGGGACGCAGAAAGTGCGTTATAGTAGTGCATTTTCATAAGAATTATACACTATTAGTACGACATATCATTAAAATTAATATATAAATTTAAACACACCTTAAATATCGGTTTTAGAGGTCCTCATATGCGCCCATTTGAAGACTTTTTTTGAGTTATAACATCGATATCTCACTATTACCATCAAAAAATTTTAACCTTGTGTTCTAGCTCTGTTTGAGTATAAAACTTTAAATGTCCAATACATAACTTTCTATGAAGTTAGCAAATTAAAATTTGGTACATCTAGGTACTGTGAGCCTCTCTAAAAATTACTCTCTCTAAAATTTACAAATTTCATTTATTTTGTAAGTAGCTTTCCAGTAGAAGTCTTATTTCATATTTAAGAAGGGAATGTATTTACCAAATTATAAACGTGGCATTTTTTTCCTATTAATTGCATGGATAATTTCGTTTCGACCTTCATGATCTGCAATGACATCAGTTTGCCCAATTAAGACCTAAAAGAAGGAAAAAGGGGAAGCAAAGTATACATTATGCTCACATGACCTTGATGTATGGCAGGGTTGGTGTTTCCTTCATTGCCTTCTATTTTTCCTTCTTTTAGTTTTTTATTAGGCAACCTGACGTTAGTGCAGGTCAGCAAGGTCACTTGGCAGGATAGTGTTTAAAGAGCACCTCAGGGAGGTTTTTTATTCCATTAAAACGGCGAAAAACTCATCAATCACAGGCATGCTAATTACTGTGGCGAGCCATGTTAATTACTGTGCGAGTCATGTTAATTACTGTCGCGAGTCATGTAAATTTCTGTCGTAAGCCATGTTGACTACTGGTGCGAGCCACGTTAACTACTGTCGCGAAACGCTCGTCTAATACGAATGCACCTGACGTACCGACATAACGCCAACTTCGTGTTGGTTAAATTTTACATTTGCTTACCAAATGCACTTCCAGATGTTTTCTCTCAATTTTTGATGAAAAAATGTACTGAAAATGAAAAATATTAAACAGGTACGTTACATTTGGGTGACACACTGTGTTTAGAGTGATAATAAGCGATGAATATGATGAGAAAACTGGAAAAGCAGCATAATGAAAATGATGGAAAAAATTTTCATTAGGGAAAAAAGAAGATATCTAGGAAAATACGCACGTGCCCCAATTTTCTTTGTCATTTTGTTCATCTACGCACAAAATTACGTGGTTATGCAAAACTTTATCAAACTCGCTTATATATCAATGTAATAGACATTTACCGCGGAAATTCTCCGTTATATTATGTAGTAAAAGATGAATCAAAACGGCTTTAAATTAGGCAGGAATCCTTGGAAGATGACACAAGAACAGGAATGACGGTGGGACTGGTGAAGGACAATAAGATTTCTTGTGTTGAGGATCTCGTGTTAAGCGATCGACACTTGAAAGTGAAAGAATTATCAAAAATATCAGGTACAAGCAAGAGCCTCGGTTGTTCAGGGGTAAGAACGTGTGCCTCTGAACCGAAGCGTTCTGGATTCGATCCCAGGGTACTCCTTTCACTTTTTCAGTATATACTGTAACATTCACATCAACCGAGGTTCTGGCATTGTATTTGAGCAAGTTGGATATCTGCATGTTCCGCCCTTTGGAGTGGGCGTAAAGCCATCTGTCCCGTGTCCATGCAATGTTGGGCACGTTAAAGATCCCTACCCTCCTTACAGAAAGGCAGGGGTTCGGCAAAAATTTCCAGGATAGTGAGGTGAAACTGCTCCCTGGCGTCGGTGATTGGCCATAGTCGTGGAAATAGGCCGACGTTAAAGAAATAAAACGCACACAGGTACAAGCATTTGCCATATAATCCACGAACATTTAGGCATTAATAAAGTTACTGTAACCTGGTCCCCAAACATCTTACAGCAGTTCAGCGCCAGCGTCGTGTCGAATGTGCCTGACCCTTTTAGGACCTCTGTCGAGAAAACCCTGTGGACGCGTTCAAGACAATTGTCACAGACAATGAAACTATGCATCTCTACTATGATCCTTTGTGCAAAAGGGAATCGTTGGAATGGAGGCGTAAACGAGAAGCACCGCCAGGAACGTTCAAGGTCTGTTAGTCGACAAAAAATGAGATAGCTACGATTTTTTGAGATTGTGAGGGTATTCTTATCATAGACTTCAAAGAGCGTAATACCACAGTCAATGGGGCATATTATCCAACACTCCTGCACAATTTACGACAAAATATTTTAAAGAAAAGACGTGGGAAACTGACCAGAGGCGTGCGTTTAATCCACGACGATGCACCTGTGCACACTACTAGAATTTCACAAGCCGCAACTTGTAACTGCGGTTTCGAACAAATTGGTCACGCTTTGTATAGACCAGATGTAGCCCCCATTGACTACTACCTATTTGGAAATTTGAAATAGGACGATCGCAGGCACCAGTTCAGTGACGACGAAGAGGTGAAAGCTATAGTTTTGAGGACAAACTGAGATAATATTTTTAGGGGTAATATCGAATTATTGCTGAAACGATGTACCTAATAAGTGCATTAATTTAAGGATGGGGGGGGAGGGTAGTTTCTTGAAAAATAAAATTTAATTGAGTGTACGTCTTTCATTGTCAGGCCACGAACTTTTGTCGCTTACCTCATATTTGTAAATTTCATTTCTGAACGTCACACAGTCTGAGATTGACATAATTAAACATTGAGTGAAAGTCTTTTCTTCCAGACACCAAATTTATTTAAAATTTCTTTAACTCCCGACGCGTTTGGACACTCCAAGAGGTCATCTTTAGGGGCTAAATCTACAATTTGTAGATTTATCCCCTGAAGATGACCTCTTGGAGTGTCGAAACGCGTCAGGAGTTAAAAAAAAATTAAATAAATTTGGCGTCTGGAAGAAAATCTTTCATTCAATGTTTTGACTCATATTTGTAAACATTTTTTAACGTATCTCGTTGAGGGTAGTGTTTTTAAATGAAATATGCTTCTTATTTGTTTATTTTTAGGTTTACAATGGACCTGACGAGACATATCCATTATTTGCAACGCTCTGTCACCAGACGAATGCAAGTATCATAACGTCAACTGGAAACGCCGTTTTTATTGATTTCCAAGCCGATAGTGGACACCATGGTAAAGGATTTACTGCAAGTTATTCCACCAATAACACAAGTAGGTATAATTAATAATTAAGGAAATATGTTTGGTAAAAATAATCAATGTACTGTACACATAAGCTACTTAATACATTATTATGCTCCTTGTGATGGAATAACTTCTAAGCTTCTTTGCAGCCAGTTTTGTTTTTGGAGTTTCTTCCCCTTTAAAGATTTAGGCTACCATGCCAATATCAGAATGGTATATAAGTTGCTGAAATATTACTTAACTGTATAATAGGGCAGGCCGAATTTTTTTCAGTTGCTATAGCAGATAAATGAAATAAAGAAAACAAAAAAATCGGATTATATCTTCCGGTCTCCAACGGCCCTTGAAAATTATGATAAACTGAAGAAAATAAAAAATTTTGGTAAATAATATAAAAAAAAATCCATTGAGATCACAGCCTACAGCTCTCGTGGTGAGCGGGGAATAGTAGAGGAAAGGTGAATGAACAAGAAATATCATAAGCATTCCAGCATTTATTGGTCGTGCTGAGAAACATTCTCAACACAAAGTCTCAAATTCAATATGTTCCAACACGAAATAGTAAGTTGATGATCAATGTTACAGAATCACTTATTATTTACGGCACTTGTCCTTTTAGACTCTGGCTTGTTGGAAAAACTTGGCATAATGGATTTTAAAAGAAGCATTGTTCTAATGAACCAATCCCGATAGTTGGCATCGACGACTTTCAGGGAGTTTTTTGTCACCAACTTCACACACCGCTCGACTGCTTGCAGATGAGATGGAGACTTGTTGAAATCCCATTCCGCTGCAGTTCCTGATTTTATTGCTAGTCAATGTTATCTTTCACTCTCCGCAGCAACGATGGCAACGAAAGATTACAACTACTTAAGCCTGTCATTTCAGTCTAGTCAATGGCTGCAAAATTTAGTTCTGGTGTGACAAAGCTCTTAATTGACTTTACTTTATCGATTTTCTTTCTTTCGTCTGCAATCATGGACAAAAAAAGATTTTTAGGGTGAGAAAAAATACGTTACGTTCAAGCACAGGGTCTTTCACTCAAAGCAACTTTTCAGGAAGGAACCTCGAAGTCTCATGTCTCCAAAAACATGCTTTCCATCATCTGTAAAATATTTGCATTTGTTAATCCTAAACCAGGCAAGCATATGTCTTCAAGAGGAAAGAAAGTAATATTTTATGTTCATCTGGTTTGTTCACACTTATATTCTGAGCTCTCTTGTATATCTGAGTAGGTATTGCAGATATTTGTTTAGCAGTTTTTGGTCGATTTCAGGTATCGAGCACTCGATGATTTCGAAATTTACTAGCGGAAGTTTTTTAGATCCGCTAAGCTGCCTACCAGTTGAACCATAAAACGATTTGAGCCCGGTTCTGTCGTCATCAAGACTTTGAAGCAAATGCTTCACTGGGAGCGTATTGAAATACAAAAATACACCGCCCCCTGAAGTGACCTTTACACATGTTGTTTCATCAAACGAATTGCGCCAGTTCTACAACCTTTTCTCCGCGCTTGGTCGCTTTTCATTCAATAGTCAGTTCGCAATGGTATGATCACTTCGTTTGATTGAAATCGATTCTATCTTCGGTGAATGAAGCAATATACCGTTTACACAAAATTGCAATAATTTGATGGTTTCAAGCGCTTTGCGCGAGCGGAAAAATACGATTCATTTAGTAGGCCGGTATTAAGAATCACTCATTCAGGCGTCCTCTTCTGGTATCACACTAGAGCGGTTTAACCTTATCGTTTTAACACATTTTAAAAGTCAGCAAAATTGGCTACATTTCACTATTGTTTTCGAACTTCCAAAATGATGCACGACCGAAAGATATCAACATATGTTCTATTTATATTTCTATCTGACTCATCTGCCTTGAGGGCAAATTTTTCGTGCTATGGCAGCTAAAAAAATGAAAGCAGTGTTTAGGCGCACCGTAATAGATACTGGTATATGACAATATATACACAGAGCTAACACCGTTAGAATCAATTAATTATGTTCGTAACAGTCATAGTAGCAATCATCAAAAGTATTCTACATGCCGTAAACAGTGCTAGATATATTTAGGTACGTTACAGCTTATACAGTACGTAAAGCAGCGGTAAATTAAGACTTACTTACCCCTCCAATTACCCATCCCCTCTTGTGGTGTGTTTTCGTTCCTAACGAGTGGATTTTTTTATTTGTATACTAATTTTCGTATTTTTAGAATGTGGAGGAAGGTTCACTACACCCCAAGGCATATTAACATCTCCAAATTATCCAAATGAATATGATACAGGAGAGATATGCGGCTGGTTAATTGAGGTGGAACCAGGACATACGGTAGATCTGGAATTTGAGGATGTTGACCTAACAAAAGGAGGAATGGCTTGCGATGTTGATTACATTAAGGTAGGCTCGTTTAACAAACCGCGTGATCGAATCAATTTCGGGACGAACGAAGAAATACTATGAGGTGTTACAATATTTTTATTACATTATCTAACAGAACTAATTTATTAACAACTGGCTAAATGTTTATACTAAAGTAGAGAAACTTTATAGTGCGTGCTATTTTTCACTGCATATTTTTTAGTAAATTTTAAACCCCAAATATTGTGATTTAACGCAACTTACTCATATGCTAAGTTGGACCCTGAGAAGTTCTAGGCCTTCAAAGTGGGGTTTCTAATTTCGAAAAAAATCAATATATCAGTTAGGCTTGAACCTAGAAGGACTTAATTTGGTACACGTTTTGAGTACAGTAATAAGAATTCAATTGAAGCATTTTAAAGGGTTGAGTTACACTTAAAATGTGACATCATTTATTAACCAATCGGCGGATTTAAAAAAAAAATTTTATGGGGAATTTAATTCTAAAACTTTTATTACTCTTATTAATTTTCAAAAAACTTTGTCGTTTTCAACAAAATTCCGAATAACTAAATACACGTATTAGAGCTGTGTTATTCAAAATCATCGGAAATTCAAACGTTGGCTATGAAATTTAACGTCAGACTTGACAATCAGGAAAAAAGTTGTAATAAGAATAATTTAATAGAAAAACAAACAACTTAAGCAATAGAAATAACATAACATTTGCACCGACAAATTACAGAAATTGTTTAAAACGATCAGCGCTCTCTCTCAAGCATAAATCTATTCTTCGTTGAAAATTGAAGCTTACTCTATCCAACAACTGTTGATTCTTTCTAATGAGTGTGCATTTATGTGTACAATGCTATTCCATAATTCGGCTCGAGACGTAATTGGCGAGGAATCCACAAAGTCTTTTAACATTGCCCAAGGAAAGAAGTCACATTTGTTGAGGTCTGGCGATCGTGGAGGCCAAACTTGTGGGCAATAATTTCCTCTTCCAATCCATTTATTTGGATACTGTTGGTTTAAATAGTCTCTAACAGCAATACTGAAATGAGGCGGTGCTCCATCGTGCAAAAACCAATGTTCCAGTCTAAGTTGTAGAGGCACCTCGTCTAGTAGATCCGGGAGATTGTTTTCGAGAAATTCTAGATAAGTTTTGCCATTTAATCGATTCGGTAAACTAACTGGAGCAATTAAATACAGATCGATAATATCGATCCAAACATTTATTTTAAACTCCCGTTGGAAATGTCGAGGAGTTACTGAATGAGGGTTTACATCAGAATATTCATGATGGTTATGTAAATTTATAATACCTCTGCAGGTGAAACAAGCTTCGTCAGTAAAAAGAATTTTTATTTTGAAAATTAATGCAAAATAAACTGACAGAAATTCACACGTTTAACCAAATCTTCCGGTAAAAATTCTTGCACTTTTTGGATGTGATATGGGTGCAGTAGATTACGTCTTATTACTCGATGAATAGAAGTCTGCGATATACTAGTTAGTCGAGATATATTTCTAGTTTCTGATATGTGGGTCATCTTCAATTGTATTCAAAATAAGTTCTTCGCCTTATGCCCAGGTTGCCGTAGCACGTTCTCGAGTGTTACTGAAAAACTTGCCTGTTTCTCGAGCCCGTCTTTCAACATTGGCAAATGTTTCTCTATGAGGCATTACACGATTAGGAAATCTTCTCCGATATTCTTCAACACTTCTGCTGCAGTTTCCTTCGCAGAAACCTAACCTCCCGGCAATTTTCACAAGACTCAGCAAATATTACTAAAATAAAATGACTTATTTTCCTGAGTGTCAAGTCTGCCGATACATTTCATAGGCAACGTTTGAATTTTCGATTATTTTAAATAACACAGCTCTAATACGTGTATCTGATTATTCGGAATTTTGTTAAAAACAACAAAATCTTTTGCAAATTAATTAGAGTAATAAAAGTTTCAGAATTAAATTGCCCATGAAGTGAAATAATTTTTTTTTTAAATCCGCCTATAGGTTAAAAAATCTGTCACATTTTAAGGGTGAATCATCCCTTATCCACCCTTTAAAATGCTTCAATTGAATTATTATTACTGCCGATTATGGCTCTTGGTATACTCAAAAGATGTACCAAATTTAGTTCTTCCATATTCAAGCATAACTGAGATATAGATTTTTTTCTAAATTAGAAACCCCAATTTGAGGGCCTATAACTTCTCAGCGGTGCAATTTAGTATAGGGGTAAGTTGCATTAAACCACAATATTTTGGGTTCGCCTACATGCCCCGGCTCTGTGTCGGTCCCCATGCGAATCACCATATATATATATATATATATATATATATATATATATATATATATATATATATATATATATATATATATATATATATGCAAAAATTGTTGCAATGGGACTAATCAACAGACACACTTTTCGATATTGCAATTTTCATCCATATGAATAGAAAAAAACTTTTTTTAGTAAATAAGTTAATGTAATGTGAAAGTGTTTTTTGCAATTAATTTTAGATTTATGATGGGGGAAGCATAGACTATCCAGAATTAATGAAAATTTGCGAGGATAAAAAACCAAACTCTAGTATCGTCTCCACTTCCAATTCAATGTTTGTGCAACTGAGAACCCACGACTGGCTTACAGCTAAAGGATTCAAGGCAAAATATTTTACGGTGCGTAATTCCTATAAATGTCTTCTTAGGACAATGACATTTAGTTTTTTCCTGACATGTTAAAAAAATTTATATGTGTTTGGTATAAAAAAAGAGAGGACTGGAAAAGTCTTTACATTTTTATAAATTGGTAAAACAAATTGCTTACATTACTGCATTATTTATTCGCTTGTGAATACACAGGTGATTCCAGAGGAATGTGAAGTATTTCAGGGGTAGATTCAGGTAGTCAAACTAAGAAGAATAAACACATCAGTCTTAGTTCGAATGTCAATCATTGTTGCAATAAATGCAGTTAAAATTTTGTTATTGATTTTTATTTTATCTATGTTGAAAAGGTAAATTAGAAAATAAGAATATCATAAAGAGTAAATATTTAAAGAACATTTTCAAAGATACCAAATAATCGAGTGGGTTTAGGTCTGGAGACTTTGCTGGCCAATTTATCGGACCCCCTCTACCAATCCTGCGTTCAGGAAAATGATTGTTTAAAAAATGTCGTACTTGCAGAGTAAAGTGGGGAGCAGCCCCATCATGTTGGAAGTATAACCGTTGTCGAACATTTAAAATCTTTTAAAATTTCTGCAAAATTATTTTCTAGGAAATGTAAATATCCTTCCCCAGTAAGACGCCCATTTAACACAAACGGACACACTAACTGATCATTGATTAGGCCACACCAAACATCTATATTGAATCGGTGCAGAAAATTGCGTTCCGGCTTGTTTTTTAAAGTTTATTTCACAAAATAAAATTTCAAAAATAATTGTTTCAGGAATTGTTGACATTCGAACTTTAACTTATGTGTTCATTTTACTTATGTTGACTCCCTTAATCTACCCCTGAAATACTTCCCATTCCTCCGGAATCAGCCTGTATAACTAAATGCTACTGAAGTTCTAAATCATTATAAGGCAAAATTTTGTAGGGTTGTGGTGCTCGAATTATTGTTAACGAGAGTGGATCTATTGACTATACAGAAAAAAACTTATATTCGAGTCGTCAAGAAAAATGTTCATGGATTATAACTGCTGCTGACCCAAGTAAGTGTTAATTTGTGCCACTCTATGTCAATTATTATGTAGGTATACATATATATATATATATATATATATATATATATATATATATATATATATATATATATATATATATATATATATATATATATATATATATGTACAGTGTAACCCATTTGTCACCCTGTAAAATCTTTATTTATAGTGCGATTTCAACCGGATTTTTTTAAACTGTGGGTATTGCTTAACTGTATTTTTAGAGCAATAGGCGCCATATTTTTACAAAATACATAGCCTACTTCGTCAGCTTTCAGGAACACAATTTGAAGGATCCTCATTAGGAATTTTTTTATAAGAAGTCTGTTTACACCACTGTATTTGCCATCCCTCAAAACGGTCTTGTACTAAATTTCATCAAAAAATTTCCAGTAGGAACGATTTTGTAGTCAAATTAAAAATGCGTAACACATTATTTTCATAAATTCATACTGTCAAGTTATCCATCTCAAAATATTGAAAAAATTAACTGTCAAAAAGACATTGAGGTGCGGGAAAGTTATTTAAGTTTGTCTAGTGTTAATAATCAGGAAAACCTTACTTTAAGAGGCAACGTATAAATTGTATCTCTTGTTGGCGATAATGTGCGTTCGACAAGAGAAGGTGCGAGAGAGTTCAATAATAGACACCTAGATAGACAAGTAAGTCGTAGTGCTGTACTACGCGTTAATAAAGTTTCAATGAAACAGGGTTTGTTTAAAAAAATAATAATCTGAGAGCCAGGTATATTGGACGTCGTGGAATTTGAACAAATAAGAAAGAAATTTTAGAATATTTTAATATGAACACCCGGGCCAATATTAGAACGGCTAGCTTAAACCTTAATATTTCAAGAGAAAGTATTAGACGATGCCTGAAAATAAAATAAAAGCTTTTGAGCCAAACATTTTGCATACATTGGTACTGGGAGATGAGGAAAGACCATTAGTGTTTTGCTAATAATCGTAAGTTTTTGAATGAAATTTTATTTAGAGATGAAGCCACATTTATATCACATGGGGTGGTTTTAAGTGAAAATTGCCGTCACTGATCAGCTGACAATCCAGAATTCATTGTAAATGTAAAGAGGCAGTATTTGCAAAAAAATAACGTTTGGTGCAGAATACTGAATGACGGAATAATTTAAGCGCGTATGAGTTTTTTGATTTTCGAGGAAACGAGTTCTGGAACGCATTAGATGATGTTACCATCACAGAATATCCCCAATTTAAAGTGTCAGTTAGATGATGATAGTCCTGTTCATAACGCAGTTATAGTAAGAGAATAACTAAATGGAAATTTCGAAGCCGTGGTATAGGGCGAAACAGTCCTTTGATTGAGTGGCTTTTGAGATCCCCAGACCTGACGCCACTTTTTTTCGTTGGGGTTTACCAAATCAAAAAGTTTACAAATCAAGCCCACAAACTGCACAAGAACCACGGGCTAGGATAATACAAGTCTGCGCAGCCACTACTCTAGAACAAGTACAAAAGGTAACTGCGAACATACGTAAAAAAATGACAGTTGTATTGGTATAAATGGTGGATTAGTAGAGGTGACGAAAATATGATTTCTAAAAATTTTGTGAATTTTCTATTTTTTGTTGCTTTTAAGCATCTATTATTTGTCAAAACTATGCGCAAGAATGCCAAGACCATATTACTATCAGCATAATCTTATATCGATGTTTTTTTCATGGATAACTTGACAGAATAAATTTATGAAAATAATGAATTATGCATTTTTTATGTGACCCTAAAATCGTTCCTACTCGAAATTTTTCGATGCAATTTAGTACAGGGCAGTTTTGAGGGATAGTGAACCCAGTGACCTAAACAGATTTCTTATAAAAAATCGCTATATTTATTTATTTACTTATTTATTTATTTATTTATTCATTTATTTATTTATTTATTTATTTATTTATTTATTTATTTATTTATTTATTTATTTATTTATTTATTTATTTATTTATTTATTGCAAAGCTACAGCCCAACAAGTACAAACCAAATAATAGGGCAATTATTAGACAAGACAAGTCTTAGTGCTAATTTAGCGCCTCCGTGGCCGTGCGGGAAAGTCGATGACTTTCCAATACGGACTCGAGGGTCGACGGTTCGAGACTCACCGGCGGCGGATGATTTTTCAAATCACTGTCGTCGTTGAGATCGAGCTCAAGGTGGAGGGTAGGTTAGTTTAGATGAGCAAAAAGGGTCAGCAATGGCCTAATTGCCAGTAAGCATCTTACCTTTACCTTTAGTGTTAATTTAATAAGTATTTTATAGTAAATGAGTTTATATAAATCACTTAAAATAAAGAATTGATGGCTATGTAAAGCCTCGGTGGTTCAGAGGTAAGAACGTGTGCCTCTGAACCGAAGGGTACTGGGTTCGATCCCAGGGTACTCCTTTCACTTTTTCAGTACATACTGTACAATTAACATCAACCGAGGTTCTGGCATTGTATTTGAGCAAGTTGAATATATATATATATATATATATATATATATATATATATATATATATATATATATATATATATATATATATATATATATATATAAATTACTGTGCTGTAAGTCAAGATGATTGTACACAACATTTCTCAGCCTTAGCATAGTACAAATTGGTGATTTAAGTAACATGTTTGTATGCGCATGTCTAATGTAAAACAAACATGTACTTGCTAAAGGTATCGGAGGTACATATAAATCAACCCTATATAACAAACCACAACAATCAACCTTTCCATGCAATAGGTTATACAAGAAAGTGATGGAAGAGAGAATCCTTCTTGTTTTTAAAGAGAGCATATTAAAGTAGCAAACAAGTACTTCGTGGCAGAAGCCCATCGAAATATAAACCCTATCACGCCCCGATAGAAGTTATTTAAAATATTTTCTCTGTATAGACTCTAGCATGGTGCTGTAGTTAATATAAAAAGGAGAGAACAGGATGGCTGCGTATTTTTAAAGAGACCTTATTAAACTGTTATATACAATTTTCGGACAATGAATGTTATTAAATGACTCGGTGTTACGAATTACGAATCCCACGAGGCGTATTGCTGTATTAACAGTTTCTATTATGTGATATTCAAAGGAGAGTCTACTATCAAGCATCACACCATGGTCTTTCACCATGTGCGGCCTAGAAAGTGTTTTGCCCTGAATTACGTAATCGTATTCAATTAGTGATTTCCTTCCAAAAGACATCACAAAACATTTGCCAATATTCAAGCAGAGCTTATTCTCCTGACACCAAGCAATCAGCGAATCTAGGCTAGTCTGCATAACACAACAATCATTCACTAACTTTATGATAGAGTGCAGCTTTACATCATCAGCATACAATAGCGCCCCAACTCTAAGCCTGCTGCATAAATCGTTATTAAAAATGACGAATAAAAGGGGACCTAGATTTGAACCCTGCGGTACGCCAGACGAAACATTATAAGCAGATGACCTATACCTTAACTATTCCACGAAATGGAACCTATTAGAAAAATACGAGCTGAAAAAGGTTAGGAGTGGGTCAGAAAAACCTGCCAATTACAACCTATGGAGTAATAATTTATGACCGAGTCAAAAAAATACTTTAGTCATGTCAGTGTAAATCACATCAACTTGCACGTTGCCATCAAATGTCTCAGATATAAACTGGACGGTGGTTAGCTGATTTGTAGTAGTTAATCGACGAGAAATAGATCCATGCTTTGCTTCAGAAATAAGATTCTTTATATTGTTATAAACTCTACCATGGATAACAGATTCAAACATTTTTGAGAAGTTGTACAAATCTACTATTGGTCGGTAGTTTACAATCTCGTGTCTATCCCCCCTTTCAAAAACCGAACAAACCCTGCATTGCTTCCACTGAGCTGGAAATAAACATTTTGATAGGCAAAGATTAAACAGTTTTGCATGAGTAGTTTGCATAACACAAATTAATTTATTATTTATCACTGGAAGCCGACCAAGTAGGCGTTGGATTTTGTAGAAATATGGCGCCTATTGCTCCAAAAATACAGTTCATCAAGATCTACACATAAAAAAAATCCGGTTGCAATCGCAGTATAAATAAAGATTTTACAAGGTGACTCGCAAATAGATAGGTAATCTGTATATACATTTCCTGTTACCGTTCCGCCACGTCATCGCTAGCTACGTGAAAGCTACTGTGTTGCGTAGTCGGATAAGTTTTCGAGTCCACCCCGGAACGTTGGCTATGGGGGTGCGCACTTCCTCCTAAAGGAAGGACATAGTACAATAAATTCACATTATTTACAAAATCATGTCGTGACGCTGTCATACACTACAAGCATTTTACCGACAAACTCCTATTACAGCAATAACACCGCAAAAACACAATTATATGAAAGTATTTCCTAATACACCAATATAGCAGACTACAATGGTTACTAGTACAGCAAAATAGTAGCATAATTTTATGGCAATATCGCTAACTTGCCCGTACTGATATTTGCTAACATCAGGAATAACCTATTACAGTTTTTTTTTGTACAGACCGAATCTATTACAAATAAAAATACACCACTGGAGATATATATGAAATATATTTACCTAGGACACTATTTACTAGTATCTAGCATATCCCATTATTATACTGCATTCTAATATTGGAACGTCCCCTTAAAAGGGATCTTGTCATAAATCAAATACTGTCATGTTTGGAGAGCAACGATGCCAGATCGGTGAAGAGACCCAAGCATTAGGTCGTGCTGTTTGTTTGTTTCAATAAAAATCTATGACTTTATTTATATTTACACTGAACTGAAACCGAATACATGTACCACACACTAAGTGACCCAATAAAAATGAAGTTGAAAAATAAATGTTGCATTTTAGAATTGAATATCTGTTTTTTCAAACATTTTTCACTTTTGTCGTAAGACTGGCCACGTTACTTACTTTTCCAATGTCTATTTCTTAAGTAGTTTTAAAAAATGAAAATTTCGTTAAATATATTAATTAAAGTTAAGTAGATTATGGCATTTTATTTATATAACTCGAAACTTATTAAGAAATTACCAAATTTGAGAAAATGAACCAGTCCTAATCTTGATAGTTTTTTAAATTTAGCATTATATGTTTTATTGATTTTAGTCACTCCAATTTCAATAATTTTGTCCTTATTTTAGTGAATTTTCTTGAAAAAAAATCACTATTGAGGAGATCCCGACTTTTGAATTTTGAAAAAAATTCTTCAAATGAGCGCTAATTAGGCCCCCTAGAACACATATTCCTGCTCAGTTTACATTTTTATGTGATTATGTATATATATATATATATATATATATATATATATATATATATATATATATATATATATATATATATATATATATATCACACCGATAACTCAAAAAATAATGGGCCGATTTTGTGTAATCGGGTGACTTTATCGTTTAATGGTCTCTAATTTTTGTCGAATTTTCGTAAAAAATCAATAAAGCTCAATTCGTTATTATACAAAATACAAAAAAAATCGTATACATGAATTATAGGGTGTCTTGAGCTACATCCTAAAATAATATTTCTATAATCACAGGGTGGTCCATAAGTCGTTGGTGATACAAATTTTATTTTTTTTAAATCGATTACCCCTTATTGCATTTTTGCATTTTCCATCCATCGAAATATAATGCATGTTTGTAAGAAAAGAAATTCGGGACGCAGCAAGTGCGTTATGCTAGCGAATTTTCATTAAATTCCTCAAATATGAATAGCTCAATTTGTTATTAACTTATAACGTTGACCAAGAAACCAGTTTTTTCGGGAACATTTTAAGTTTACTTCCGGAATTTTTTTTACATTTTCAAACAATAAAGTTATTTGTGGCACATTGTTTCCACTATATAGGTTATACTGATAAACAAATTTGATGCCTGCTTTCTTTAAAAAAACACATATTTGCTATTAAAAATATTTTAATGAAAATTCGCTACCATAACGCATTTGCTGCGTTCAAACTTTTATATGTATATATATATATATATATATATATATATATATATATATATATATATATATATATATATATATATATATATATATATATATATAAATATATATATATATATATATATATATATATATATATATATATATATATATATATATATATATATATATATATATATTTGTGTCACACCGATAAGTAAAAAAATTATGAGTCAATTTTGTTAAAATTTTCTGAGTACCTTTTTTTGCAAGTGGCTTGAATAACTTTGTTATCCAGAAAAATCGGCCTAGGTTTTCCCGGAAAATTTTGTTTTTTCTTTCGAAAACAATTTATATCTCCGGAAATGACAAATAAAGGGCAACCAAATTTGGTATGCGGGTTTGGATTATAAATAGTGACCCACGTACCAAACTTTAGGTGTATGAGTTAAAAGACATTAAAGTTATAGGCATTAAAAAAAAGGGATTTCCTCAAAACGTCAGAGTTGCGATTTGAGACGTCAAAATTTGCAACATTTAGGCAAAGAACCTGAAACAAATACAGATTTTGTAAAGAAAATGTCGCAAGAAGAGTCTTCTGCAAACCTTTCAGTTTCAGCTTCAACCGTCATTGCATCAAATTTGGTCACCAGTATAAACAATGTTCCATGTTTCATCAAATAACTGTATTCTTTAAAAATGTACAACAATTTCCGAAAGTAAACTGAAAGTGTTCCCGAAAAAACTGGTTTCTTGGCCAACCTCATAGGTTAATAGGAAATTAAGCTATTCAAATTTGAAGCATTTAATGAAAATTGGCTACCATAACGCCCTCGCTGCGTTCCGCATTTCTTTTCTTACTGACTAGCATTATATTTCGATGGAAAATGCAAAAATGCAGTAACATAAGGCGTCTTCGATTTAAAAAAAAAAGAAAATGTTTATCACCAACGATTTATGGGCCACCTGTGATTGTAGAAATATTTTTAAGATGTAGCTCAAGACACCCTATAATGAATATATACATTTTTTTTCGCATCTTGTATAATAACGGACATATTGAACTTTATTGTTTTTTTACGAAAATTCGACAAAAATTATATACCATTAAACGATAAACTCTATAGCTAAGACTACTGCCAAAGCATCAGAGAAAGGGTCCGTTCTTCGGAGGTGACTTAAAGCCTTCAGACCCGTGTCCTTACCATGTTGGCACATCCCTATACTCGTTACAAAAAGAAAGGAGTTTGGCAAAATTTACAGGTTGGTGAGGTGAAACTCTTCCCTGTTGTTGATAATTGGCCATAGTCGCGGAAAGAGACCGACGGTAGGTAAATAAAAAACATCTTGAACTTTTCTAGTAAATTACTGTATCAACATTTTCCCAAACTTATTAGGAAAAAATCCACATAGAAATATACTTAACACATAAAAAATATTGAAAATAATTTAAATGATACGCATTAAGTGGAAGTTTATTTTTGACAGGGTGATGATAAGATACTTGAACGATAAAATAGTCAAAAACGTTTGCATGCTTAGAAAACAATTTCTTATATTAATTTCATTATTATCATCTGACCACATCAAAAATTGAATTTCATCTTTTGGAGAAATAGCGATACGTTTCCGGCGATGTAAAAAAGTGAGTATAATAAAAAATGACGCTGGGTATCTGTTTGTCCACATTTTCACTGATTTTATGTAAACAGGTTTTTTCCCATAGGGCTCGTCCGCGTCTTTGCCGCCCCGATAGCACCGCAGCCTTTGGCTTATTGTGCATATGTGAACAGGTACTACCCGATATTATCTATGATATCTCTCTTGGAGATCATAATATTTATCATACATATATAAAGCTTCCTGAAATATCCAATTACCATTTTTATAACTATAGATTTTTTCAATAATACTTAATAATCATTATATAAGAACTGGTGATGCGAATACATTTTGCTTAATATTATACATATTACTTAAATATATAAAGTTACAGGGAGTGAAATATTTTCCATTGCGGGTACAAATTATTAACAGCGACAACACAGCGGAATGCCAGGTACATGGATTATGGATTGTTCAGTTGGTGTGTAATATGAAAGGATGCTTGATGCTTTATTCTTGTAATGTCAAGTTATTTAATACAAATTTCTTTTACCATGCTATTTGTGTACTAGGCATTTCTCGATACAAATTCCGTTACATCCTACACAGTATGCTGTACCACATCTGTTTCTCGCTCGTATTACCTGTTTACAATAAAACGCATTTAGTGTATCTTCCTCTGTCTAGAAGAATATTGTGATAGAATTTTGCCTGTAATAGATCTTTCCGGTATTACCATTTCTCGTTTGGCATCAATATTATGCTAGGCAAATATTTTAACAATGGACGAAGTTAGTACCCGTATCCCGTATAATCACATTTCGGTGGGAGGGCTTGCAGTTGAAATAAAAATACATTACAATATATTTGTCGGTATTACACATTATTTTAATATCTCTTTACTGTACTATATCCTTCTTTTATGATAAATACTATGGACCCGCAGCTATTACAAAATCATTTCCCATTTTAGTGGTTGCTCCATCATATAAGCATATAACCGATCCTCTACTAGCAAAAAAATACTTAAAAGTTATAACGATAGTCGCCGCCACATTCCAGCAACTAATTGTGCTAGTTGTACAGGACTATGCTTGTACATGAAACAGATTAAAGTGTAAAATAATTTTTCAAAAAGGAATGTTAAAAAATCTTTTAACGGAACACTATTGATTTGATACTTTCTTTTTTCCTTTTGATGTACGTTACAGCTTTCCAATAGTAGTTCTGTGAACGTCTGCAAATCCATTCCCATTTTTTTGAAAAAAGGTTTTATTCATTTACCACTTGATTCTTCAAAAGTATGAACATATGAGCATAAAAGATTAACGTAAAATTCTGACATTTCTACTTGAGACTTTTCAATGGTTTAAATTAATAAAAAATCATATTTTTCTAGGTAAACATATCTACTTGAGCTTTGGACACGTTAGAGAAAACTTTGGCTGTAAACCCAACACAGGCATAGTGATATCTTTTGGTGAAAGTTTAAGCGCTAATCACACATACTGCATGGCAGATCTACCAGCGACAATCGTTAGTCCAGGAAATGTTATCCATATCGAAGTCAATATACACATACATGAGTTGTTCGCTACATTTACTGTAATGGAGTCAAGTAAGTATACAAATAGAAGTAGGGATAAATACTGCTGTAGAACAATGGAACTTTAAAACCACAAGCCATTTTAGAAAAGGGGAGACGTGTATATCCGAACGTGCGTTTTCTTTTTGGAGTTGATCTCAACAAGCTGTTTTTGTTGGTTATAGACAGTGTCTGAAACCTCGATTAACTATTTAACGGCCGGTCAGTAAATCAAGGCCTCAGACGACCAATCACAGACTATAATTCCTTGCTTAGTTAATCAAGAATTCGGACGACCAATCACAGGCGGCCGAGTAGTTACCCGTCCGTTAAATATTTAACCGACACTAAGCAATAGCCTTACAAATAATTGCCTGGTTACGCACCAAGATGACTATTCTGTAGTACTTCATTTCTGAACGTCACACAGTCTAAGATAGACATCACTAAATATTGAATGAAAAGGCTTCTCACTAGACAACAAATTTATACATTTAATCACTTCCCAACGCGTTTCGACTTCCAAGAGGTCATCCTCAGGGGATAAATCTATAATCACAATAAGAAGGTGTGTCAGAAAAACATTAGTTTTTCCGGTAGGCAATTGTGCACGTTAGAGCACAATAATGACAATATCTTCTCTACAGAAAATGTCAAAAGCTAAAATCACAAGTCACACAGTATAATGTTAACCAACAGTCAAGCTAAAAATCTGAAAGAGCTACAAAATAACACAAGCAGATACAGTAACACAAGCTAAAAACTATGTTAAAGCTAAAACATGCAATTAAAAGTCAAATTGAGCTAAGTATCAAAGCAAAATGAAAAGCGTTGAGAGCCACAATATTGTAAAAGTCCACTGTCTGAAACAATTAAGTATTAAAGTCTCTTATAGAAAGCAAAGCAGGCTAATGGGTAAAGCTGACAGGTCAAACAACACAAGCAGGCAGGCACAATCAAGCAGAAACCCAATGAGAACCACAAATTTAAAGAAATTTGTGAAAAATTACTAGTGAAGAAAACAAAATGAAGACCACTTGAACAATTCTCTAAAATTGTACTTAAAACTATACAAAAGGTTCAATAGGCCAAGACTTCATCCTTTGTACCAGGGGGCCTGCAACACTACATCTGAATTCGCCAGAAAATTTTGTCTCTAAACAAAATCAATAAGAAAGATCGGCGATTTAAAAACGACAGCATTCTTGAGGGGTAACCATTGTTCTACCTTGATCATGCCGGGGCAACGGCGCAGGTGCAGAAGAGTGAATGAGAAACAAATGTCAGAAGCATCACATGTCAATGACAAACAGAGTAGAAAATGGAAGGAGAGCTACAGAGCAGCCATCTTCCAGACATCATGCTTCAGGTCACATGGAAAACCATAGAGTTCAGTAGCACTTATTACACTAATTGGCCATAGAAGGAAGGAAAGCTAGTTATATCAGTGTTGGACAAGTTTAAAACTTCACTGGCTTGGTAGCTGAAATGTTTGAAAATCTCAATTTCTTCTAAAATAAATTGTTCTACACCAAAACTTGAGGGGTGTAAAATCTCAGCATCTGTATTTTTATTAAAGCAGTGGCCACTTTCCCTCAATTGGCAACCAAAGACTGACGTGCCATTATTGGGTTGGTTTCTACTTCTGAGGTGTTCCGTGATTCTGTTCCTCAATGATATTCCGGTTCTTCTAATATAGACAGCTATTCAACCGGGGGTACCACATCTTAACCGATAGACACCTGACTTCTTCAGGTCTGGGATGTTATCTTTGTTGTGAATGAACGAATTGTTAACTTGAATGAAAACTTGACATTGTCACATTTGAGAGCCTTGACAATGGCGTTGGACACAGGACCACAATAGGTGACATGGAAATATGATATCCTCTCAGGTTGAGCGAGGGGCAAACTGGTGATCGCTTCCATCAAGAGCTGACGGCTCTTTCTGTTGACCATCTTATCAACTATATTCAGTGGGTTCTCGTTATTGACTGCGAGTTGTTTAATGAGGTTTAGTTCTCTGATGAAGTCGGTCCCCGACAGTGGGACTCTGAAGAATCTGTCAACCAAAAATCTGAGTGAGGCCATCTTGTGAGACATATGATGGCAAGACTTGAATTGAATGAGGTGGTTCGTCTGAGTGGGTTTTCTGTAAATGTCAAATGATATATTGTGGTTACTCCTCTTCAACGTCAGGTCTTGGAAGCTTATGGACGAATCAGTTTCTAACTCCATCGTGAAATCGATGTTGATATTCAGGGCATAACCCTGGAACAGGTGCAGCTGCTCTACGGTACCCGACCACACCACCAGAATGTCATCAACATAACGTGACCAGGAAGAAACATATCGCAAATAGGGATTATAATCTCTGAAAAACAGTTCCCTCTCAAAGAAACTCATAAATACCTCCGCGCAAAAAGGTGACAAGGGGTTACCCATGGGGAGACCATTTTTTTGGACGAAAATTCCATCATCAAACGAGAAGAAATTCTTAGCCAAGCACACCTTGACCAAGGCATGGGAGCCCTCTGGGATTCAATACTGAATGAGGAAAAGGCTAGCAAAGTCTTCAAGAGTAGGAGAGTCTGATTCACCGGGACACTGGTAAAAAGGTTAGAGACATCGAAAGACACCAACAAGAAAGTATTTCCCAGTTCTATGTTGCTGAGTCTACCTATCAGTTCCGAAGAATTCCTGACGGAGTAGGGTGACTGGAAATATAACCCAAACATCAAGAGGGATGACACATACCTCGACAACTTATAAGAGATGGAACCAACGAAAGATACTACCGGGCGGATGGGACAGCCCTCTTTATGTATTTTGGGGACATAGTTTTTAGCTTGTGTTACTGTATCTGCTTGTGTTATTTTGTAGCTCTCTCAGATTTTTAGCTTGACTGTTGGTTAACATTTTACTGTGTGACTTGTGATTTTAGCTTTTGACATTTTCTGTAGAGAATATCTTGTCATTATTGTGCTCTAACGTGCACAATTGCCTACCGGAAAAACTAATGTTTTTCTGACACACCTTCTTATTGTGATTATAGATTTATCCTCTGCGGATGGCCTCTTGGAGGTCAAAACGCGTTGGGAAGTGATTAAATGAATAAATTTGTTGTCTGTGAGAAGCCTTTTCATTCAATGTTTAGTGATTCTGTAGTACAGCTCACAATATTGGTTGCTTTAGCCAAATTTTGGATGTAGTTTGATTGCCATTACATTAGCACACTGGTGAGCACTATAAAGCGTGAGACCGGTGTGTGTTTCTGATTACGCATCTAGTCTTATCTTATACATGGTCACTCACGGTCGATGGACGATTAGACGTTTACGGAGAACGGGAGATAGGATTATTCTGAACATTCGGTTTCGTGGGTGATTAGTTCCGCTCCATCGATCTAAGGTATTTTCAGTGCTGTGACATTTCCGATTATACTGAAAAGTGGCAACAATTTTGGTATTTTGAAAGAGACACCCTATTGTACTTTTCGCTTCGATATTGATTTACGATTATTTTTGTACTGTACTTTCCTATACCTATCTCCAGCAGGTTTTGAGATATGAATTGATTTCCTTATCTTTTTGTGCAAAACATATCTTCAATTAAATGTTTATTATTGGATTCTCACAAAGCTGAAGTTTTGTGCGCAGTTTACCAATGTCCTGTGCATTAGTAGTGTCTAAGGGAATTCGTTCTCCAATATACAGAGTCGTTGAAAATTTGTGACACCCGATATATTAGCAAATAAATATCCTGAAAGACAATAATTAAAGTTCCTTTCAAATGATGTATCGTGTTCCTATACCTTAACAGTCAGATTTCCAAAATAAAAACAAGTTTCTATAAATACTGGATTATTTTTCCATATTTTGTGTTAGGTAGCTATGAAATGTCAGCAAAATGACATTGTGAAAATTGGACAATTAGTGCATCAATAGTAAAACGCTATCGCGTTCATTAACGAAAATTTGATTTAAAAAGAATCAAAATGGAGGGCAAGTATTCAAATGACGTTTTAATGATATTAATTATTTTCCATTGCCAATGTAATCAAATTATAGCAATAACATGTAGAAGAATGGAATGTAGGTGTCCCGATTTACAACCAATGAACGCGACAAAATTTTTAAGGTTAGAAAATGATTTCATCAAAACTGAAAGCGAAACGAAATTCACCGAAGGCTGTTACTTGACAGGAATACAACATTATAAATGTGTATCCCCAAGCATCCATCAAAAGTGCAGAGGAATATTTAGGCTTAACTCATGCTTCTGTTCAGAGGATCCTTTATTATCATGACATGGACCCATACAAGATTACGAAAGTTAAAGTCTAGAACTTCATGAAGAAAATAATTTGGACAGACCAAGCTAAATTTTTCAGGAAAGGCATTTTTAATAGAAGAGACCAACATTTCTGTCCTGACAAAAGTCCACATATTGTAAAGGAAGTGGGATTTCAGGAAAAGTGAAGTTGTAAGTTTTACCTTTTGAAACATAAGCATATAAAATTTCTCATTCCCACGAACCGTTAAATTCTAATAAATATCTCAAGATTCTAAGATCAGCGCTGAACGATTTTGTGGATAATCTGTCCATACAGGAGTATCATACCTGGTGATTATAAATGGATGAGGCACATGCTCATTGCACTGGGGAAGTAACAACAGAGTTATTCCAAATAATCTAAAACTGCTAGTTTAGACGTTTAGGACAATTTAAATTGGCCTGCGACTTCATCCGACCTAACGCCACTTAATTTTTACTTTTGGAATAATTCAAAACGGAAAGTTTACATGACATCGGTACCCAGCAAACAAGACCTGCGCCATAGAGTGATCAGTTACATCGAGGAGACGATGATAGATGCCAATCAGATTAGGAGGGCCACGCATCTTTCTACGAGTATCCGGATTTTAAAATGTTTTGACACCAACGGCGGTTATTTGGAACAACTTTTATTGTAAACGTTTTCTAATTTTTTATACATATTATGTTATTGTATTAACATTGTTAATTGTTGTTTACCCGTTTTTTTTATTTTACGTAATGAGAATTCTATTTATTACTCCAGTAAATTTTGTTTCGCTTTCAGTTTTACCTCATGACTAATGAAATGATTTTGTAATCTTAGAAATTTGCTTTCACTCATTGGTTGTAAATCGGTTATATTTCGTTAAACCTTCTGCAGGTTCTTGATATAATTTGATCGCATTGACCATAAAGAATAAACATTTTCATCAAAACTTGATTTGAATAATTATTGTCTTCCATTTTGATCCTTTTTAACTGAAATTATCGTTAATGAACGCGGAAACGTTTCATTATTGACGCACTAATTGTTGAATTTTTATAGTGGCATCTTCTTTGACATTTTATAGTTGCCTATACAAAATATGGCAAAATAATTCGATGTTTATAGAAACCTGCTTTTATTTCGAAATACTGACTATTTAGGTATAGTTGTCTCTTAAGATACTTGATAATATACGGGCTGTTCCAATTTCAAAAATGCGCTTTTACCACTACCGTCGGTCCTGTGTCCTTGCGATGTTGAAAACGTTAAATATCACTGCCCTCCTTACGGAAAAGCAGAGGTTCGGCAAAATTTCCAGGATAGTGAAGTTAAACGGGTCTCTGGCGTCGGTGACTGTCCATAGTAGCGGAAATATACCGACATTAAAGAAACAAAAAAAACACACAACACAAACACACTTTTACCATTTTTGTATCTATCGGTAAAATCACAAAATTTGAACGACCCTGTGTAATGGAGGACGAGTTGCCTCAAACACCACTAATACACAGAATATTGGTAATCCACACACAAAGTTTCAGCTTTCTACGAATCTAAATACAGGAAAATGAAAATGCAGACGAATGTGCCAAAAATGCTGTCTTAATCTACACTGTGATTCCTCTTTAACTTTACTCCGACGTTTCCGCACAGGTAGCAAATTTTTATAGACAGAAATGGCAAATCCACTGGTCTTCGCTAAGCAACGAACTGCGAGGAATTGTACCAACTGTGGCAATCAAGAAACTTCCTGATTTATCTCGCAGAGAAGAAGTGATTATCAGAAGACTCCGAATTGGCAACTCTCTACATACACATGGTTATCTCTTAATCTAAAGCAACGCCCTTATTGTGAGCTCTGTGACCGACCAATTTCAATTTTTCACGTTTTATTAGAATGTCCCTTATATGCATGTCCACGATTTGAAAATTTTGGTGAATGAAAGTTGTCTCAAATTTTAAATCTAAATTTTATTAATGTAATCAGTTTACTTAATTTTTATTACAGTTTAATTTATATAATAGTGTTTAAATGTACTTCATAGTTCCTAATTTTATGTATAATTATGTTATGTAGTTATTTAAAGTGTCGTTAGTGTCAATGATCTTAGTTGTTAAGACACTTAAATTATAAAATAAAAAAATGCCGCAGTAATAAACATTTAATTGGAACTTTGTTTTGCACAAAAAAATAGTGGTCGAAATTGAATCATAACTTCCACATACCTGTGATAATTTATTCGCTTCAGAGAGACATGCTCATGGAATGAATTTGGGGCCAATACTTGACCACAACGAATATTTTTGTATTCCTTTATATTACTCGAGTTTTATTGAAATAATATCAATTTTCATCATATCACCCCTTATTTATCCCCTGCCCCCTGAAGCGATCTTACCCAAAAACAATTCGAAGCGTTCCTTTATCGGGCGCTAACTAGATACAAAATTTGAAGATGATATATCAGTTCGTTCGAAAGTTATTGTGCCTATTAACAGACAGACGTACATGCCGACAGACCCACAGATCGACCGACAGACAGACGCTTTAGCAAAAAAAATTCCAAACTTTTATCAACAATATTCCGGCCCTACTCATTACACCACCAATTTCATTTCAGCACAGAATACCAAATGTTTAATGAAATCTAAAGGTTTCTAATGAATAAACCCTAAAACTTTATATTACTCGAGTTGTGACGAAAAAATGTCAATTTTCACCAAATTACCCACAATATACCCCCTACCCCTTAAAGCGATTTTACCAAAAAACTATCCAAACCGTTAGTTTATTGGGTGCTAACTGTATACCAAATTTAAAGACGATATCTGAATTCATTATAAAGTAATCGTGGGTATAAATAGACAGATATACAGACTGACAGACCGACAGACCAACAGACCGACAGACCGACAGATCGACAGGCCGAAAGATCAAAAGACCGACAGACCGATAGAGCGACAGACAAAAAAAAATCGTTCCCAAATGATGTTTTCTATATTTTCGGACCCTTTTTTCGACGTATAAGCGAAAATAAATTTTTGAAATTTTTGTCGCCGATGCGATACTTCCACACGTTGTGACGATGTGGAGGTACTAAACACATCAATTAATTTCTTGAAAACCGCTGGATCTAATATAGGGAAGTTTAATACAAAAATCATCGGAAAAGAATAGCGAAGCGAGAAATGCAATAATATACAGGGTGTCTCATTCAAAATATCAAAGTTGGTGCTACTTTTCGATAAACGCCGCAACGCCGCGCCGCAGCGCTGAAACTATTTTTGGATCGATAGAGTATATCAAATTACCCAAGAAAGCAAATTTTCAAAATAATTTTATTATCCTCCTATCAACCGTAACTAAACCTGTATATTCTAATTTTTTTAATAGGTGGCATTAAAAGTTAATTGTACTGAGAAATTAAGCATGCAACCTCTGATTTCAGGCTGTACTGTAATCAAAATAGGAGAATTTATAAGCAAGGTACTTTAAATTATACGCTGATTTTGACTCATTATTTTCTAGCATGTGGAGGAGTGCTTTCATCACTAGAAGGAGTATTTGCAAGTCCAGGGTATCCAGATGAATATCCCTTTGACAAAACTTGTGAATGGAACTTGGATATGGCAGAAGGTATGACAAATATATATTTTATATATAAAATTGACAACCGCACGATTGACTATAACTATCACAGTCTATAAGCAATGTTGTCGTCGCAACTGTCCAGGAGATTTTTTCATTTCATTTTAGCCTTCGTACTTCAATTAGGATAGGTTTCCAGACGTTTCCCTCTTGGCATACCTCGTAGCTTTTTCATAAGTTCCTGTCCTTTACGTAATGTGGTTGGAATGCTTCTAAAGTTTCAGAATATGCCCAAGTAAGATTACCTTTTAGTAAATTTTCTTAAAGAAAATTCACTAATGGGGAGATCCGTGTTTATATATATATATATATATATATATATATATATATATATATATATATATATATATATATATATATATATATATATATATATATATATATATATATATAAATATATATCCAACCAATAACTCAAAAAATAATGGACCGATCTTGATCAAATTTGGTGAGTACCTTCCTTTTGAAAGTAGCTTGGATAAGTTCGTTAGCCAGGAAAATCGGACCAGATTTTCCCAGAAAAAGTTGTGTTTTCTGTCTAAAAAAAATTATGTCTCCGGAAATAACAAAGTCAGGGCAACCAAGTTTTGCACGCATGTTTGTACCCTAAAGGGTGGACCATGGACGAAATTTGGGTCTCTAGGTTTAAAGCCAAAAAAGTTATAGGCAGTAAAAGAACATTTTGGAGTTTTCCTCAAAACGTTAAAGTCGCGATTTGAAACGTCAAAATTGGCAATGTTTAGGCAAAGAACGTGAAACAAATAGGGATTGTGAAAAGAAAATGTTGCAAGAAGGGTGTTCTGGGAACCCTTAACTTTAAGCTTCAACCGTCATTGCCCTTCATTTTACTAAAATATTTACAGAAAATTCATTTCAAATAGATCCTTTCTCTGATGCTTTGGCTGTCGGTTTAGTTGAGTTGATGCTTTCGCTGTAGGTTTAGTTAAGTTTATGGTTTAATGGTCTAATATTTTTAGCAAATTTTCGTAGAGCAAATTCGTAAACACATTTTTGCATTTTTTATCGAAATATAATGCATATTTGTAGGAAAAAGATTTGGACGCAGTAAGTTCGTTTTGGTAGTGAATTTTCAATAAATTCTTCAAATTTCAATAACTCAATTTGCTATTAACGTAAGGTTTGTTGGCTAGGTAACTGTTTAATTACGTTTTGTACTGATGTACCACATTTTATTTGTTTTTGTTTCTTGATTAACTCGAAGGACCTAATTTTGTCTTGTTAAATTAAACGCTGATTTTAGTAACACTTAACGTTTAGTAACAACTGTAAACTTATACAGTCCTCATTAGTAAATTTTTTAAAAGAAAATTCACTAAAAGTTACTACTGAAAAACATAGCTAGAAGTACAAACTAAATAATGTAAGTGCAAATGAGGTCTTAAAGTGTTTCAAAATTAAGTTAATTAAATTTTTTGTGAATACCACGATACAAAAATAAAACCCACGCCGATTTCGAACAAGGAAAATAAGCATTAAAAAACATTTATATTCAGAAGAAATTGCCAGAAAACTGTTTAATGCAGAATATAATGGCAGTTAGAAAATTTGCATAATATAAGTCATTAAATGAAAAATTTACGTTTGAAAGAAAAAGCAAGAGGTTAAAATATTAAATATAATTTGACAGTGACAGCTTAAATATTTTCTTCAGATAGTTATCTAGATTACATTGTATCCATGGAAACAGACAGGCGAAAAGGCGTAAATCGACAGCAATTTGTTTAAAAACACTGAAATCTTTCTTGTTTGGTCAGCCTTGAAGCAACATGCTGTTAAAACCGCTCTTCAAAAATGTAATAAAAAGTGCCATTGAAACTAAATAAGTGTTAAACAAATTAACGTTTTCTTACGAAAAACCTGTAGAATGGAAATTATTACGTCTGTGCGATGAAATAGTGAGTAGAAACACATTAATATCACTGTGAAACGAGTATAGTCATCCAGCTATAACAATCAACGGTTTTTAGCAATAAAACAACATATTTATTTATGAAACGTAAAACACACTCATGTATAGCAGATTTCAACCTAATATTATAATTGTGAATTAAACTAGTTTTCAAGTAAAAAACGAAAACAGATTGCCAACAGCGAACTCGCTAAAGGTGATTGATCCAAATGCAGAGGGCGTCCTGATACTGAATGCGGGCCGTGAAAATTATTTGAACTTTGTAGAAGTGACGTGTGAGAGGTGTTGCGTTAGGTTGTTTAAAAATTAGGAAGTACCTAACGATAATATAAATAAGTAAACTCAATTTTGTTATTCCACTACACAGTTATGTTGTATGTTTTAAAGTAAGTAATTCATCACAACGTTTCATTTAAAAAGACCAATAAAATATAAAAACATTGTAAATTAATAGATTAATAAACTGTTAGATAATTGTTTAAATTGAAATAGAGTATTAATGATTTGGTAAATATATTTGAAATCAACAAAAGAATATTATTTCTGAACGTCACAGAGTCTGGACAGAGTCGGACCCGTGTCCATACGATGTTGGACACGTTAAAGACACCTACCCTCCTTACAGAAAGGCAGGGGTTCGGCAAAATTTCCAGGATAGTGGGGTGAAACTGCTCCCTGGCGTCGGTGATTGGCCATAGTCGCGGAAATAGGCCGACGTTAAAGAAACAAAAAATGTCAGTACATGGCACAGTAGCTTTTTACAAAGAGCAATTACGAAAAGTAAAGGCTGTTACATGGTACGAACAGCGAATTTTTTTATTGTGTTGTACCACACAAACAAGCATCATTACGATTTTGCAGATCAATAGTTTCACATCAGCATCCTGAAAGATTTTGCGGACCCCTTACTTAATGTAAGTAGGTTATGTCGTAGGTCTAGTGTGCCCAACTAACAGAATAAAAGTAACACCCCAGTAGAAAATATCCCCACCCAGAAGCCTTAAACTTATGCAGGGAGAGCTTACATACACATATAGACACAGGACACCCCCGATAATTCATCTGAAGGCGGCCTTTTCCGATCCAAGTGAATAAAGCCGACTGTTTAAATACGGGCCTCGAACCCGCGACCTTCTAGTCAAATTGTAGGGGTTACTCGCCTCGCGAACTGAGCTATTTGGCCTGTCGGTATAGTTTACAGGACGAACAGCTTAACGCCCATTGCGAAAGGCGGAACGAGTAGACATGCAATTTGTTTAAACGCAGTACCACAATCTTAAAACAGCTTTCTATTATTTGTCCAAAATGCATCTAATAATAAGTTTTATTTTAGGAAATCGTCTGACGCTTCAATTTAACGTATTCGAACTGCTTGACTCTCCTAACTGCAACAGTGATTTCTTAGAAATAAGGAAAGACAATTCGTCTGGTACATTGTTAGGAACCTACTGTGGCAACAATCCGCCAACCAATCTTACAGGCGAGGGAAATTTATATTTGCTACTTAAAACATCATCAACTGGCACAGGAACGGTAACTGCATTCCGTGGATTTAGTGCTTTTTATCAACTAGGTAAGTAGCTACCATATTTAGGATATGCTTAAGATTTTAAAATATAGTTAACCTGTTTTATACTTTAGTTATATTTCTTATGCCAAATTGGACAGCTATATATATATATATATATATATATATATATATATATATATATATATATATATATATATATATATATATATATATATATATACAGGTATTTATAAAATGATGCAAAAAATACATAGGGTAATAGCTCAGGTCTTTTTAAGAAAAGAAAACTGTATGTCCTAAACGTGTTTACTTTTGAAGTACAGGGCGCGCAATCTTCTTAAAATAATTGTTCTCTCTATAGCTTATGAAAACCCTAGAGTTTTTTGTGATATGTGGTATACACTATCCATCAAAAGGCATTTTCTAATGCACACGGTGGGCCAAATCGCTCACTTTTAAAGGGAAGCTCCTATTTCTAAATGAGATAGGTAGAAACTATATTTAAATTTTCATGCAAAACTTAATAGTTAAAACCCCTCATCGATATCTATCACCGTTTCTGAAATATGCTGTGTTTTTCGAAACTGTGCATTTTTGACAAGTGGCTGTAACTGTCTTTTATTGAAATTTTTTTATTAAAAAAAACATTTTTTGGGCACTTTTTACGTAAAACTCAATGGTACAGATTTAGAGTTGACCAGTTCCATAGAGACGAGAAATGCAAAAGCTTGCAACACCGCGAGTTCTAAGTCTTGTCAAAAAAGTAGGTCTTTCAACCTTACCCAAGATAAAAGTCGATAGGCATTAAGTCCGGTGACCTCGCCGGTCAACGGCATATTATTGCCAAATTTGACTGTTGAAAAATTGTTTGCAATCGCAACATTGTGAGGTCGTGCCTCGTCTTGCTAAAAAATATGCTCCTGGGTTCAATTAGCGGCAGTTCGTTAATAAGAGGTTCTATTTCTTACCACAAAATTTGCAAATACGTGTGCAAGGTAAGTGTGCCATTATAAATAACCGGACTGTCCACACACTAAACACATCGTCATTGATTTCTATGCTCCACAATTGAAAGAGGATTTTCTTGTGCACAAGCCTAACAGTTGTCGCGCTTAAATACGAGCACTACTTACATAAGCTTCGTCTGTCTAAGTACTGTTCCACAGAAAATCGTGCACTTGGTCAGGATTTTCTAGCAACCATTGGCAAGAGTCCATCAGGCGTACAAACTTTCCTGGTCTAAGGTGATAAACTTTTATAGTCCTGTGTGCCTTAAATTTGTGATTTTTAAATATCCGCCTAACATTAGTTATTGATAATCATGCTGATGTTGTTAACTTTCGCGTTGAGGTTCTCCGATTATTATAGTCGCTAACATTAGCATGTCTTTTAACTCACTATACCTACTGGATGCACACTTTTAGGTATTTTCTTCTCAAATTTATTACTATCCACTAGACTGTGTCGCAATCTTGGAAAAATATCTTCAAAGGGTTGTTTTCTCTCTAGATACCACTCGTGGTTCAAATTGCTCGCAGCTTCTGCTTTCTCATTTGCTTGTATGAAACAGACAATCCTGCCATGGGGCAGGATTGTCTGTTTAATGGCAATTTTCGAATTTCTGGGAAAATTTAGTTCGAAAATTACATAAAACTCTCGGAAACAAGCATCGTATTTCTCACCTAATTTACAAATTTACAGCTGTCAATAAACAGTAGCATTCAATTTTGCCGCCGCCACCTGCCAAATGGCGCTTTTTACAAGTTATACGTAAAAATGTTTTATTTTTAAAATAAAGTTGCGCAAAATACCAAGTGTGCTTTATTTTTGGAATGGTAGATTCAATTTGTACTAAAATATGTCAAAATGCACAGGGGGTTGTATTTAAAAAAAAAAATTTGTTTATAACTACTAAAATAAAAATTTGAAGAAGAAATGTTTTTTATGTATGTTCTCGCCTCGAGGTGAACTCATTCAGTCATTTGAAGAAAAAATGTAATCTACACCATTGAATTTTACGTCTGAAAAATAAAAGAAATGAAAAAAATAGCCATTCCAATAGTGCAGAACCTCGGTGGTTCAGGGGTAAGAACGTGTGCCTCTGAATCAAAGGGTACTGGGTTCGATCCCAGGGTACTCCTTTCACTTTTTCAGTACAAACTGTAAAATTAACATCAACCGAGGTTCTGTCATTGTATTTGAGCAAGTTGAATATCTGCACGTTCCGCCCTTCGGAGGGGGCGTAAAGCCGTCGGTCCCGTGTCCATGTGATGTTGAGCACGTTAAAGATCCCTACCCTCCTTACAGAAAGGCAGGGGTTCGGCAAAATTTCCAGGATAGTGAGGTGAAACTGCTCCCTGGCGTCGGTGATGGCCATAGTCGCGGAAATAGGCCGACGTTAAAGAAACAAAAAAAAAAACACACACACACACACCTACACAAAAGTGCAGAGTTTCAAAAAGCACTACGTATCTCAAAAATGGTGAGATATCGATATGCGGTTTTGACCATCAAGTTTGCCATAAAAATTTATATTCAGTCACAGCCATCAGCTTGTTTACAAATGAGAGTCTCCCTTTAAGGTGAACAATTTGGCTCACTCTCTGCAGGGCTAGTCAACGATGGAATAAGGAATAAACTAAGTTTGTAGTTTATGGGTAATCATTTTAAATAAAAGGTAAATACTATATTATATGGTTACTATGTGGCAGATTTAAAAATTACTTTGGACTTTGGCAACCCTGTCTTTATTGGATTTTTAAATTCAAGGTGTAACCATAGAACTCTTTTATAATTAATTTTATATACAGTATGGCCCATTTAAGATGGAAACATCACTGTAACTTTCGTATTTACAATTCAATTTTAATGAACAAAAGGTCAAAAGATATAAGATGAAAAATATAAATGCTGCGAAAATTGTTCTCCTGACCAAGGCATACTAATGCAGTTTTTCTGCATCAAAAAGTGGGAAAAGGGGTTTGGGTCGTTAACAGGAAGAAAACAAGTACGCCACTGTATTCGGCATCCCTCAAAATAAATATATAGCAATTGTCATCGAAAAAGAAGAATTATTAACCATTTCAGAGAAGATTCTTGTGTGACCCTTCTAATATTGAAACACCCCTGCAACTTTTGTATCTATAACGCGATTTTTTAACGAGATCACAAAAGATAGAAAATAAGGAAGTCTATAGATCCTGTAGTTTTTTTACACACACAATTTTGTCTCTTATGTAATTCGATCAGGGCCTAGTAAAACTATTTTCATGTCACGGCATTTATAAAGTTCTTTTCTTCAACTTTTGAGATGCTATTGTTGACTACCATAGTTACGTCACAATAGTTATTTATCGATGAAATTTGATAGGTAACAGTTTTGAAGAATGGTGTATGTAGGTTTATCCTAAACCCAACCCTCGAACTTTTCGATAATTTTTGACATATGAGAACAGTTTTTGTAGCCCGTGACCGAATGGCATAGAAAGTAATTTTCACAGGATCTACAGATTTATTTATCCTCTACCTTTTGAGACCTTAAAAAAATTGAGTTATATATACAAAAGTAACAGGGGTGTTTCAATATGAGAAGGGTCACACAAAAAAAATCTGAAATGGTTAATAATTCTTCTTTTTTGATGAAATATATATATATATATATATATATATATATATATATATATATATATATATATATATATATATATATATATATATATATCTTTAGGAATATTGCACTACACTGTAATCACTTTTAAATATACACTCATCAGCACGCTACTGGCTGCTATCACTCCTGTCTGGTCTACGTCGGAGATTGTAGGTGGCGCATGCGCCGTGAGATTCTATTAGTCGGTTTCCTGTTCTCTGATTGTTTGTGCCTTCGGACTGTGTCGTGTGTATCGGTCTCCTGTCTTGATCACTGTGGTTTAATAATTTGTCTATTTGTATGGCCTTTATTAAGTTTTGTTTAAATGTTTGTACTTGGATTTAAACAAAACTTAATAAAGGCCATACAAATAGACAAATTATTAATCCACAGTGATCAAGACAGGAGACCGATACACACGACACAGTCCGAAGGCACAAACAATCAGAGAACAGGAAACCGACCAATAGAAGCTCACGGCGCATGCGTCACCTACAATCTCCGACGTAGACCAGACAGGAGCGATAGCAGTCAGTAGCGTGCTGATGATGAACCGGGACGGTTCGAAACTGCAGTCCACGCAAACCAATAAGAAATCACAAACCTACAGCAAACAAATAATATATATATATATATATATATATATATATATATATATATATATATATATATATATATATATATATATAGAGCGGTGCCGAATGCAGTGGCGTACTTATTTTTTCCTGAAAACGTCTCTAACCCTTTTGACACAGAAATACTACATCAGTAAGCCTTGGTTAGGTGATATAGAGAATAATTTTCACAGCATTTATATGGTTTTTCATCTTATAACTTTTTAGTTATGATTTTTCTTCAAAATTACATTATAAATACGTAAGTTACAGGGGTATTTTTATCTTAAATGGGCCACACTATATATAAAATTTATGGTTCTTAAATTAGTTTTATCAAAAAAATCACATTTACAAATATCACTTTATTATTATGTACTACCCTGTATTTTGCAAAAAAAAAACGTTTGTAGTTTTATACAGAAAAGGAAACTCATTTTAAGCTTGTCTGTGCCTAAAAATCAACCTCGAATAATGTACAGGGTGTTTTATTAAAAATAACAACTTTATGCTATCCTGCTTTTTGGCACACTCTCTACAGTCCAATTATAATTTTAAAATGCGCAAACTCAGTAACCATATATATATATATATATATATATATATATATATATATATATATATATATATATATATATATATATATATATATATATATATATATAATTTAAATACTTTACCCTGAAACGACAAAATAACTTTATTCAATGGTTTACCCAGTATGATATGCTACAGCTTTGTTTTGTAAATAAGTTTCGTAGTTTTGTAGTATTTCTCGTTCCAGTTATAATCCACGCATTCCTAAAGATAAAAAAACGTACCCGCTTATTTAGATAATACAATATAATACATATTCAGTGTTTTTTTTTAATATATCAACAACACACCACGAAGGCTTACAGCCTAAATACTATCGTACCGTGGGTGTCGACAAGGAGAAAAGAGGCAACTTGTTAATTCTGGACTTGAAGGTTTGGAGGTTCGGAGGAGAAGGAAAAACATGTGCCGGCAAGGAATTCCACAACTTAGAAGTCCTCGGGACAAAAGAGCGGGCATCACAAGATGTTCTATGTCTGGTGACCTGGACAGTAAAAGGGTGCATTTGCTCTGTTCCTCTGGTAGATCTGTTGGGGGCAGCAGGTGGAGGAACTATGGAAGAAAGCTCCTCTGAGCAGTGCCCGTGCAGATATCTATAAAAGAGAGAGAGGTCACCAACGGCACGTCGGTGGGCAAGGGATTTCAGCCTTTGGGTGAGGGTAGGGTCACCAATGAGACGTATAGCTCTCTTCTGAATGGAGTCCAGGAGAGCGAGTGTAGAAGCGGCAGCAGCACCCCAGATGTAGGAGCAGTATTCGAGGTTTGGCCTTATTTGCGAAGAAGGAAACCTAATTTCTTTGCAGCCGCTTCTGCCATTGATGTGACATGTTGGTGCCAATTGAAATTTCGATCCACAGAAATGCCAACAAGTGAAAATGACTCATTACTTGGAATAACTTGGTTGTTCATTGTGATGGGTCTAGGGCCGGTGTATCTTTTATGAGAAAGAGCGCAAGACTGAGATTTGGTAGGGTTGAATTGTACAAGATTTCTACTTCCCCAGTTTAAAATTTTTTGGAGATCCACGGAGACAGAACCCTCCATGAGTCTGCGATCCTCATCTAATTGGGCCAAAGAAACAGGCTTAGAATAGTGTATATTTGAGTGGAGGGTGCTGTCGTCCGCGTAACTGGAAACTGGGTTAGATGTGCTAGAGAGGAGGTCATTGATGTGGAGAAGAAACAAAGTAGGGGCTAAAGCTGAAGCTTGAGGGACTCCTGCATTAATTGGATATAGTTTAGAGGAATGACCATCCACGACAACAGAAATGCTCCGGTTGGAGAGGAAGTTTGCTGTCCAGGTACAGAGTTTTGGTAGTAGGCCATAGGCTGGAAGTGTATTAAGCAGTGCTGCCTGCCAGACCTGGTCGAATGCTTTGGATATGTCTAGAGCGACAATCTGGGATTCACCGTGTAGTTCCATAGACTTGTTCCAAGAACGGGTGACAAAGGAAACGAGGTCAGCAGTTGATCTGCGCTGACGGAATCCATACTGCCTGTCGTGGATTAGACTGTTTTTTTCAAGAAATTTGAGTAGTTCGGTGTTTATATATTTTTCCATCACTTTAGAGATGATTAAAGGAGAGAGATTTCTTGGGGACGGGTTGTACTCGATCAGTTTTCCAGTTACTAGGGAATATTCATCTATTGTAAGATGTCTGAAACAGACGAGTCAGGACAGGAGCAAGTTCTGGTGCGCATTTTTTGAGAACAATTGCTGGGATCTCGTCAAGGCCAGATGCTTTCCTGGTATTAAGAGAAGAGAGCATCTTTCGTACCTTTTTAGTTTTGAAAATGACATCCGTCATTTTATGTGCGACATTGGGGACTGTCGGTGGTTGAACATTTGGAGGTGGGTTGAGAGTAGAATTGCCGGCGAACAACGAGGCAAAAAGTTCAGCCTTGCCAAGGGCGGTAGAAACAATTTCATCCCCTGAGACAAGAGGTGGGAACGTGCTCTTGCAGAAATTATTCCCAATAGATTCTGGGTCGAATGGTCCGCATCCCCGTTGAGCTTTATTCTCTTTACATACTTCAAGATATGTTCTTTATATTATACGTTTTACATTTTTAAAGGGAGCCATTCAAGTGTGTTTAATTTACTAGCATTTTAGTAAACTGATTGCTCGACTTAATCATTCAAGGTCTCAAGCACTTGCGTAGTGCATTAGGTTTGGTCGTTATCAATGGTTTGTGTACTTGTACTATATTTTAAGTACCTCCTGTGTTTAAATTTTTTTCGGCATTGGCCTATTCGTAACAAAGTAGGTGCATGGATTACGTTTCGTGTTGATTGGCACTTATTCTTTGCCACCAATTGTTTTTTTTTGCACATATTTTTGTAGCCCTAAGTTATCTTCTATAAAATTCAATAGATACGGAACTGACACATATTAAGTCTCTCCTAACAAAAGTGCCAGTTGACTGCTTTGTTTTCAGCGTCTTGTTCAACCTGCTTTAAAGTAGGTTCACAGGTTACTCCAAAACAACTTTTTAGTTCAATTAAAATTTTCTTTTTATGCATACCATTACTCGCATACGTACATTATGTGTATTCCTTTGTGTAATTCCTGTCCTAGAGCGCAGGCTTCGCTCTTTTTGGTAATATTGCTGTCTTCCCTCCCGTATGTTACTCTGGAAGCTCATCGGAGAATCTGTCGAATAATTGTTTGCTCAACGTGGGACTTTTTTCTTATTACTGCTATTGTTCAGTACTTGCTTAATGTGACATGTTTATTTTAGTAAAGCATTTCTGCCAGTAAATACATTCCTGGCCTAATCTGGCTAGGTTGTTTTCAGATTAGGATTCAAGTTAGAGAATACAGTGGTGCCACCTATGGCGGAAACCTTTTCAGATAGCGTTTCCATCAGTTAACTCAGTAATTTTGTTAAAGTGGTAAGCGTATTCAATGATATTGTTCCTGTTAGTCACCCTACTTTCCTGCTGTGGCAATATTTTTGTGAATAGTGTTACTTTCAGAGAGTATTGTACCTGCCTCCTGCAGCAGGCTTCTTTCGAAATGACGTTATCGTTAGTGAATACAGTACTTTACTTCTGCGACAAAATTACTTGATGATAGTGTCGCTCCCTGCCGGTACAGTACGCACGATTATATGAAGCTGTCGTTTTTTCTCAATGAGTCCAGTCCTTGCCTAACGTGGCAAGACTATTACAGTCCTTGCCCCATGTGGCAGTATTATTGAGGGCTGCTGTTCCTGTCAGGTAGTACGGTACTGGTCTAATGTGGCCGCATTACTATATGCTGGCGTAATTTCACTGAGTACAGTATTTGTCTAATGCAGCACGAAATTTTGAGGATTGCGTTACTGCCAGTGAGTACAGTACTTGCCTGGTGTGGCAAACTTATTTCAGGATTTCGTAACTGCCATTGAGAGCAGTAATTACCTGATGTAGCAATATCAGATGTTCTTGGAGGACGGAATTACTATCAGTGAGCTCAGTATTTGCCTAATGTGGCACGATTCTTTCAAAGTGGCGTTACTGTCAATGAGTACAGTGGTTGCCTACTTGGTAAGATCGTTGAAAGATAGCATTACTGACAGTGAGTACAGTTTTTATCAAAGGTTGGAAGATGGTTTTGGACTGGTACTCCTGTGCCTGGATACAGCACTGCTTTTTTGTACCACGGGTATCTAAGATGACGTTACTCGGGTATCTAAGATGACGTTACTCTTTGTGAGTATTCTAGTATCAGCCTATTCTGACAAGCTGGTTATTTCAGGATGATGTTACTGCCAGTGCGTACATTTTTTCGCCAGTACCGTAAGATTATTCATTCATGGATAGGTCGTTACCTCCTGTTGGTAAATATAATCCTTGCCTAAGAGGCCACAAATTTTTTTCTCTTGGAATGTAGTTCCTGTATTTCCTTAGCTGCCTACTATGGAACTCTTTTTTTTGGCTTACGATTATATTTTCTACGGACGTTGAATTAAAAAATGCCTAGCGAATCATACCATTTTTCTCTTAGAATTGTTGTAGTTGTCTGACTACCGCGCATGCCTAGCCTTTCTTTTAACCACAGAATGTTTCTGCAGTTAATAAGTGCCGTTCTTGCATAATGCTGAAAGTTTACCATTTAAATGTTCAGCAAAGGCAGCATTGTTTACTACGGAAAACCGCTTACTTCGATAGTATTTGCCAACTGGGACAAGATTGGTATTCATCTAGTGTGGTTCTTTTTTCTGCTTATTCTCTACCAATTCTAAGCAATTCTTTATAAATTAGTCTCTGAATTTTCTAGCACAATTTTTCGCTCCTCTTTTCCTGGTATAGAACGAGAGGATTTATTATTATTATTCATCGTTGCACGATTATTATCTAGTTGAGATGATATTATCTGTGATTAGCGAATATTCCCTGTCAGGGAATGCGGTGATTGCCTATTCTGTCGAACTATGTTCTTCTGTTACTACATTTAGGTACGCTTTTCTCCACAATCGCTCTGTCAGACAACAAATGTAATGTTAACATTGTCGTACCTGATGGCGCTCAAAACTCATCCTCCTCATGCTTTATCACAGAGTACAGCAGCTGCCTAGGTGGCCCAATCATTTTTGTTTGTTTTCTCTGCTGGACTGTGCCCAAATTTCTTCTTTAGTATGACTGCTATTTACTCCCAATGTATACATTATTTGTATCTCATTGAGCGAGTGCGTTATATTTCGTGTAAGTTGCACACCTTCTTCCTTAAGTGGACTATTTGAGATACGTGGAATATCTTTTTCCGTGATTGTTAGCCAAAACCTGCTCGCTATACTTACTCTTTTATGATGTGGTTGCTTTCAAACTAAAGAAAGACTTGTACATACGTTTTTATCTCCAAATATAGATCTTGCGTCAGCTTTCTTAAAGTATCCATCAGTTTCTAACGTATCACTTTTCATCCCACTATTAATCATCTTATTTATTTACGCAGCGTAATATGTCCCGTTAGCAGTGTTTTCTTGCTTATCAAGCTCTTACAGAGAAGGGGGAGACTAACAAGTATTAGGTCGCCTGAATATTAAAGGAGAACCTTCTTACTACAATTCGTGACTTAAAACATTGCATTTGTTAAAAGCTTCAGAAAGCTTTGTCTAAAGTTAAAATTTTTAAGAATTTTGAAGAACCTCGAGCCCTTTTCTAAAATGCCTACACTGCAAATATTTTTGTTTCCATCTCTATAACCAAACACCACCAGACAGAACCTTTATTTAACTTTGCAACACGTACCAGTAGTTTACACTTAACCTACTCCATGTTCATACTTCCTCAAGACAATAAAAGTTTTTGGATAACGAGGGCGTAAATTAACTCCTAATATTTATTGGTATATAGATCTTGATCCTCTGCCTCTAAAGGACCTACCAGGTAGGTCATAGTTCATAATTCTTACTCTTTTGTTTGCACCATCGTTAGGATAGAGTATTTACACGATGCGCACGTACTAGTTCTGGCAAATCCAATTGAACCTCAATATATTACTTTTTTAACAACAACACCCCCCCCCCCAAAAAAAAAAAACTTGTTTGGAAATTTAACCTTCAATTGGCTAACAGATTAATACTTCTTGATAAATTTGCCGATTATTTGTGGGTGTTATCACCAACTCTAACTCGTTGCAATACCTTTTTTCTTTAAAGAAACATTTTTGGCACTCTTGTTTTAAAGCTTTTATTTCTTCATTTTTGTGTAAAAAAAATTTTGGGCGCACAAGAACGCTGACTAATATGAGAATTGTACCTTGTTCGTACTATTTTACAATGGATTTGTTTTATAGCGCGGTCTATTTGTGTTCCCACACACATGGCTACTGATCACCAAAGCCACATTGCCGAACCACTGTTTTTTATTTGGAGTGTTTGGCACCTGCATCTTTTGTATTAAAGTCCTGGATCAGTTACAGTTAGTACGTCTACAATTAGTATCATTAATCAACTAAGTTGTAGTTCCCCTGTGCGTAAGCATCCGACTAGTGGTAATTATACAAGGGAAAAAGAGTAACATAACACTGAAAAAAAACGGCAACCAATATCTCGAAAAAAAAAAGAATGTAAAGAAAAAATATTGCTATAGTTTTTTCCAGATCTGTTTCTCTATAACTAAACTGAAGGAGAGTCGGCAATCCATGTTAATACTTGTTTGCAAATTGTTTAGCTAGGTAATCTTCTTAGCTTGTTTTTTGGCGTACAGCTTCAAAAGCATTTATCTCGGTATTTGCTATTAATGTGTTTCTCCTAATTCAATTATATCTGGTTTGTATGCCTTACGACCTTTTTCTGTTTTTTTGCTCTTTACCTTTTATGTTGAATATGTAGTTGCTGCAACAGCTCTTTAAACACCTACAAAACTTATCTACGAAACGAAGTTGAAGCATAATCATAGGATCGAACTAACTAAGCTTAAGTGATGTTAGATCTTTATTATGTAGGCGTTGGTGGTCCAGTGGCAAGAACGTGTGCCTTTGAACCGAAGGGTACTGGGGTACATCCCAGGGTGACGGAAATCAGTCTGGGAGGAACCGTACTCCTTGATAACATTAAGAGTTATGAGGTTTTGGGAATGATCTCAGACTTGATGCCTACAAAGATCAGCAGCGATATGTTTCTCAAGACCATCCATCCGGAAAGGGAGGACTGGGAACAAAACCAAACGAACCTATTGAGGGCCGATCTCTGCTGGTATACCGACGGCTCCAAAACTGATAGGGGGGGCAGGAGCCGGCGCATATGGGAGCAACACAGATGCTAGATTATCAACTAGCCTCGGAAAATATGCAACCATACACCAGGCAGAAGTGTATACCATCGAGATGTGTGCAGGGAAAATTATACAGAACCAGTGCACACACAAATCGATAAAAATATACTCAGATAGAGCTAAACAGACAACTGAGTACTCTAGTCGGCCTGTATACAGGACACTGCCGCTTGCGTCACCACAGGCACCGAATTGGTGTCGGTCAGGAAACTGAGAGCCGGCTGTGTATGGAGAGTGACACAATAGCAGAGCACGTGCTGTGATCCTGTCCGGCTGCGGATAGGTCAAGGCACCTGCTCTTTGGCAAGACAAAGCTTGCTCCAGAAGACCTCGATCAACTTTCGCCCACAAAGATTATCGACCTCTGCAGGAGGCTGGATTTGCTATGCGAAATATAGACTATTAGGCGTGGACCACAATAGACCTTAAAGTCGCAGTGGGGGGGGGGGGGGGCACTCACAATTTAACCTAACCTAACCAAACCTACATCCCAGGGTACACCTTTCACTTTTTCAGTACATACCATACAATAATCATCAACCGAGGTTCTGGCATTGTATTTGAGCAAGTTGAAGGTCTACACATTACGCCCATCGGAGGGGGCGTAAAGCTGTCGGTCCCGTGTCCATGCGGTGTTGGGCACTTTATAGATCACTACCCTCCTTACAGAACGGCAGGGATTTAGCAAATTTTCCAGGATACTGTGGTGAAACTGGTCCCTGGCATCGGTGTTTGGCCATAATTGTGGAAATAGGCCGACGTTAAAGAAAAAAATATTGATTATGTGAAAGCTTTGTTGAGGTAAATACAGTCCCAATACCCTCCTGCATTTGTCTAGGTTTCTTCTCCTACTGTGTTGCAACAATTATTTTAAACCAAACTAAATATGGATTATATTGCATGATCTAAATAAGCGAATAAGTTTTTTATCTTTAAAAATATGTGGATTGTAACCGGAACGAGAAATACTACAAAACTTATTTACTTCAACGAAGCTTTCAAGATTGAACATCACTTAAGGTAAGTTCGTTTGATCCTATGATTAAAGATACTTTCAATAATGTATTAAGTTGATGTATGTCGATAATTTTGTTATTTAGAACTTCATTCCATGGCTGATATTGTTAATTGAAGATTGTGTTGTTATGAGTTGATTTTCTGTCATATTAAATATTGATTTACGACACCTGGATATTTTTAGGACCTCATGCGTCATTTTTATATTATTTTTAAATAACTTTAATGCCAATCAAAATATGATTGCGGATTTTCATTTATAGTCATATTAAATGTGTATAAATAAAATTAATGTTCTCTTGCCTGAAGGTGATGTAAAAGGCGAAACCCGCTGCAAAGAATAAAACAAGCACTTGAAGTCAAAGAAGTCTCTCCATATGTATTTAGTATACCATATTTAAGTTATACTTTTGTTTCTAGAGCATGAAAGTAATCTGAGAGGTCCAAGAGGAATAATAGAGTCACCTATGTATCCACGAAAATACCACGGTCTTGGTGAGTACCGCTGGAGAATTACGGTCACATTTGGGCATAAGATTGTTGTCAATTTTCTGGACATCTATATGGAATCTGAATTTTCTGGGGATCTCTGCCTTTATGTCGATTTGCAGGTAGTGCTTTTTGAACTAACTAATAGTGTTAAATCTATGTCAAGTTAATATTTACTTCTTTTAGATTTATGATGGGTATGATACGACAGCCCCACGTATTGGAACATATTGTGGTTTCACGATACCCGAAAATGTCACGTCAACTTCCAACGTCTTATTTATAACAATGAAAAGTGATAGTATAAGAGTTGAATCTAAATTTAAATTGGAATGGTTAGAAGTTGCTAATATACCAAAGACAGGAGAGCAGAAAGGAAGTGAGTCAATTTCATTTAAACTTGGCCTAAGGCCATAGCGTTAACCATATTTTTATCATCTGAGGACTGTGACTGGTACAGTGTATGTTTTCCATAGGGTGCATCTAAAATTAAATGAACAAGAACCTTACGTCTTTTGATCGGCAAATGGCTTCAAAAATTTAGATTTATATTAATTTTGAACTGTATAACCATTTGGTGCTGTGACGAACAGTGTACACTTTACTATCAACTATTGAAACTAGAACAGCTTTCACTACGACATGTTGGCCAAATTTGTCATAATTTAGTGGGAGGATAGAAAACTAAAAAAAATTATACAGTATTTTTGAAATCTTGAAAATCTGACTGACAAAAAGCAATCGTAAACGTCATTTGGCATTACTTTTAAAGAATAACAAACTATTCCTCAGCTCCAATTCTGCGTAAACTAGAAAATACGTCGGGACTCAGCGAGCGCGCTATGATAGAGAATTTTATTAGATATTGACGATTTTATTAACTCATTTTGACATTATGTAAACTTTATTTTTAATGCATAATAAAGCCTTTTTCAGTGCTAGATGGTCACCAAATTTCATTCAGCCTTGCTATTTACGGAAATACATATTTTTTGAGAAAAACACTATTTTCTTCTAAACTGGTCCGATTGGACTGGGCTACAAACTCACCCAAGATATTAACGAAAGAAAAACGCGTCGTGCGTTTTATAAAGATCGGTTGATTATTTATTTCGTTTAAATGGTGTCATTTTTTTTTAACAAAATATTCTATTTTCGAAAATAATGAAATATTAAATTTATTTTTGATAAAGTTGGTAAATTATTTGTATGAAATTTGATACACCTAGACCTGTTAAAATTAAAGATTCTAATTTAATGAAAAGATAAGTTACTGAGTGAAGAATTAGACCCTGTGATGAGCACTGATAAGTACATATGGAGGAACCCAAATTAACACAATACATCTTTTTTTAAAACCTAAAGATCGCTAACAACGTTAGCTTGATCAGAGGGTGAAATATTATAATATTTCATCCTCTGATGAAGCTAACGTTGTAACCGAAACGATCGTTAGGTCTTGGAAAGATGTGCTCTGGTGATTTACGTCTCTCCAAGTGTACTGAAAAGATAATATTTAATAATATTTGTATAATATAATATTTTAAGTTAAAAGTTACTGATGAGATTAATACTTTTCCTACCCGTCTTCAGGCATCGAACTTACAGTGGGCCCAAACACTATCTTGAATGTAAATTGATTGTATTTGAGTAAAGTCAATCTATGGTTAAACACGGTTGATTATTTTACAAAACTTAGAATTCTTTGTTTATTAATCACTCAATGCTAATAAATTGATGTCAGGTTTCAATTAATAGAATAGCTTCCATAAAAACATGCTTTTGGGCGATTAATGTACCGATCATTGTTCAGTTTCAAAAATCTCGATTAAATATTTAACGGTCAGTTGGTTAATCAAGGCTCAATACAACCAGTGACAGCTTCAAAATATTTGGTTGTCATGGCAGAAATTCGAGTCATAGTCTGTGACTGGTCGCCTAAAGCTTTGATTAACTAACCGTCCGTTAAATATTCAAACTAGCTCTGTGAAGCTAGGAATAAGAGTGTCATATTATTCGCTTTTTACCAAGAGCGCAAAAAATATGTTATTTAAATCAAAAAGGCCTGGACGCAGCAAGTGCGTTATGGTAGTGAATTTTCATAGAAACTGTCTGGCACAAAATTATTTTTTAGAACTTTTTTTTCTTATAACGTACAAATCTAAATTTTGGTGTATAGTTTACTTTTTATATCGTAAACCTACCTACCAAATTTGGTTATCGTAGCTTTTTATTTTTTGAGATAAAATTTTTTTTCGAATGAAAACTCAAAATTTTTCCGGAAAACCTCATCAGATTTTCCTGACTAACGACCTTATCCAAGCCATTTACAAAATGAAGGCACATGCCAAATTTTATTAAAATCGTCCCATTATTTTTTGAGTTATCGGTTTGATATATATATATATATATATATATATATATATATATATATATATATATATATATATATATATATATATATATATATATATATATATAGGGTGGCGCATTGAAAACGAAACCGATTTGCGTCCAGATAATTTTTTTTTAAGAAACGCTGAAACACGTCAATTTTAATATTGAGGGGGGGCATGTTTTGACATAAAACTCAACTTTGTCACATCAACCGCTTTAGGGTGGTGATAACAACCCTTATATTTTAAATAGGGAACATGAATCGACTGTTACATAATCTGAAAGCTCTTTCTTTTCTGAATTTAGCACACAAATTTTTTTGGAGGGTTTATCAACTCGTTTAAAAATTATTCACAGTTAAAAATGCAAAAACGCATTTCACTCATTCCGATAAGAAATGTGCTGATAGTCAATGTTTTGTTGGTTTGTAAAAAAAAAATTGACTATCCGAACATATCTTATCGGAATGAGAGAAATGCGGTTTATTATTTCAGTTTATCGGTCGGTTTGATACTTGATAGTACTACCGAAAATTAATTTCACAATGGTGTATTCTGTAGAAGAAAGAGTTGAAATAATTACTCTTTTTTCAAAAACGATCACTGTGCCAACCGTACCGCAAATTTGTTTAATGAACGACATCTGAACAGACATGTTAACAGAAAATACATTTTGGAGTTAGTTGCAAAGTTTCGACAGTGTGGCTCAGTAGCCAACAAAAAACGGGATCCTGAACGTAAATTTCCAGTTAGACTACTGAGATTGAAGTTTTAGGACAAATTGCTGCAGACCCAACTTTGAGCACGACAAAATTGGCCACTTTTTCAAACATCAAAAGAAGAACTATTCAGAGAATATTGAAGCATCATGAATTTCACCCGTATAAAATTCATCTTGTACAAGAACAGAATGAAGAGGATTTTGATCGGCGGCTGGAGTTTTGTAAAGTTATCACTGCACGAATAGCTGATAACGGGAACTTTCTGTTCAATATCTGTTTTTCAGACGAGTGTACGCTTTTATTAAACTCTACAGTCAATCGTCATAATTGTCGTTATTGGGCAGATAACTAATTAGTGCATCACAATGATTGAAATACATTCTTGCAATTCCAACTGTGAATAATTTTTAAAACTTCCAAAAAAATAGTTTGCTGAATTCAGAAAAGAAAGAGCTTTCAAATAATGTAACACTCGACCCATGTTCTCTATTTAAAATATAAGGGTTGTTATCACCACCCTTAAGGAACTGATGTGACAAAGTTGAGTTTTATGTCAAAACATGTCACCCTCATTATTAAAATTGCCGTGTTTCAGCGTTTCTTAAAAAAAGATTTCGCTGGACGCAAATCGGTCTGTTTCGTTTTTAATGCACCACCCTGTATATATATATATATATATATATATATATATATATATATATATATATATATATATATATATATATATATATATATATATATATATATATATAAATATAAAAATTGAAACTGATCGCAGATATGGGTTCTAGTGGTCCTTGTTCGCGCTCATTTGCAAAATTCAAAAGTCGGGATCTCCCTATTGGTGATTTTTTTTCTTTAAAAATTCAGTAAAATAGTCTTTGTCGCCTTTTCCTGGGCTTTGGTGGTAGTTTTCGTATGTCTGTTTTTGCGCTCCAGATTTTTCTGTGACGGTTTGAATGCAAACAAGTAAAGGACGACTTATTTTAAATATCCTGCTCATTGCAAAATATCCAAACAATTTTTTATCAGAAAATAAATACTCATAAACAGTATAAATTCAAAATGGCGAAATTATACTAATCCCATTGCAATCTTTCAATTCCAGATAAGACTTGTGGTTCTGATAGTCCAATTGATATAAGTTTATCGCAAAATTATACGCTCAAATCTCCTGGCTACCCAAATGGATATGCAGTCAATCTGGTTTGCGAATGGATATTTTCCACAACAGAAAACAATCACCTTGAGGTGGATCTTAACGAACTTGACTTAGACTACGCATACCATAACAGATATGAATATCAGAATTGCTACAACGATAGACTAGAGATATTTGAGGGCGTCGGTGATACTCAAAACTGGAAACAAGAATACAAAGTTTGTACACCAAACGCAACTACCCGATATTTGCAGTTAAAATCCAACTTAGTTAAATTCAGATTTGTATCTAATTCCTACAGTAATGGTACTGGATTTGAAGCGCTTATTTGGGAGGGTAAGTGATCTCACAAAAATTATACAATTACAAAGCGTCAACGTAATCCCGTCTAAATGTTCTCTGAGGTTACGCTGATTATCTGTCAAATAAAGAAAAGTGTCATGCCATGTCGTTCCTGGTGTTGTTGTAAAAACGATTTTAAGACACTTTTCTATACATTTAACAATAACATTTTAATGTAAAAATAATAATTGCTTGTTTGTCTCGTTTGAACACGGAAAGTATTGAAAGGCAGCCTCTAAAATATTGTTCTCTGTTATAAGTGTCTAAAGTTTCGAGTCAATAAAAAAATGCTGAACCTACTTTATAAGAGGTCTAGATTATAGATCAACTTAAATTATTAACTGCAAAAAATTGCAACGTATAATTTGTGTTGTTCTTGCTTTTACAAAAATGTGACTCACGTCACTTTACCCTTTAGTAGAAGTTTAGTATAGCTGCAAGTCAAATATGTTTGTATTGGCGTATAAGCAAATTAATAATGAAAAATACCCACATACAACATACACAACCCCTTTTCTACATTATAGGCTTTTAATTTAAACACAAGGTAAGTTTCTCTTCTCCTCTCTGTGTAATAGATAAAAGTAGCATTTGGTAGTGAATAGTTGAAAGTTTATAGTTCAGAAATGTAATGAGTAGAATAAAGGTGGTGAATGTGGAGTACGTTTTCATTAAAAATGTGTAATAATTTAACTTAAAATAAACATAATGGGGCTATAATTTTGGTGAAGGGCTCTTAGTGCTTTACTTTACATTTTAGTAATCTCTATTTAACATTTATGACATTTATCAGGCAGAATACAATTATTTTCTACTTTGTTGAAATTTTGTGGAGTTGAGAAAATGGTATGATAATGGATGATCTGGGTATGTTAATGTGGAATAGGGAATAAATGTGTAAGAATTTGTGTAAAAATGAGGTGATTTAGAAAGTATTAAGAGTTACATTTATTAATTGATTGAAAGAAAAAGAAATAAAGAAATTATTGCATTAAATTATGCGCACACGTCGCAAACATATGCTTCAATGTTGCTTCCTCTACGCATTCTTCATGGGCCCAACCGTTAGAATATACGCATTGGACCCAAATCTCTCCTCCTGCATCCTGCTAAAATTTTCCACTACAGAAAATGCACTCAGAATCAGATCGGTCACTGATTTCCTTGTCTCGGTTTTGTGCCTAGAAAAACTTCACCATCTTATGAAGAATCGTGCACAGAAACGTTTGTTTCAGAATCTTTAGAAGACGACGAGCTCTTTCGATTTCTTTAGTAATGTGCTTCATCTTCTTTGTATTTTGTTTACTTGTGCTAGGTTGATTTTCTCCAAATAATTTTGTTGTTGCTTGTGCCTTCTCCTTTTTGTTGATAAGACAAGTTTCCAGTTTTTCGTTGTTCGGTGTAGACGTGACAATTTTGGGTTTACCTGCCTTAGCACCCTGTGTCGCTTTCTTCTTTTTCAAACTTGGGATTGGTAGAATGTCTATGGGAAAAACCTCCTGTCATTTATTTTTAATATATGAACACGTAGCTTCATGTGGGAATCACCAGCGACAAGGGGTTGAACGTCATTTTGGATGATTTCTTCATGCTGCATTTCATATCAGGTTGCACCCGATCAGCAGTTTGAGTGTCGTCATCAGGAACTAAGAAATATTCTTGTTGGAAAACACCTCGTCTTACAGGATAAAATCCAGTCATTCTAAATCCATTCACAGCTCTTTCTCCGCTTTGAATTTTTAGTAGGTTCTACCGAATAATTCCACCATATCTTATTGCGTCACAGCCCGTAGATTTGGCATCAAAAAAATCGTGAGTTCTTTGTTGTAAAAAGAGGGACCCATCACAGCCTTATCAAGAGTCTGTGATCTGTGACTGGTGTGTGGAGGTAATCAAATAATGGTTACATAATGCTGTTTTTGCCAGCACAATTACATCCAGATTTTTTCTATGTGTATGATGACCATCCAAAATGAGGAAAAGAGGATTTTCTTTTGTCGGTTTTACATTCTTAATAACATTTTCGAACCCCTGTGTGAAGAGATTAAGTTAGATCAATCCTGAGGGATGAAATGCAAAAATAGTTCCTGGAGGTGTTCCTTACTTAGGTTGTTCATTGGACTTCTTCCTGGGCAATATCATCATCGGAGGTACAAAGCTGCACTAATGCATAAAACACGTGTAACCAAAAAGAGCCCCTTTCTGTCGATGATAGGGTGCCTACCTGTCGCTTTCCTTTTAATGCGATGACTTTGGGGAATTTCGATTGCACAAGGCAAAGGCCAGTTTCGTCAACGTTGAAAACTCGATCAGGAGAAAAATTGTTTTCATCCATTACTTGTTCTAACAAAGTAAAAAACTCGTCAATATTTTGCTTGTTAAATCGTTTAACCCTATATGCTTGAGGCACTTTGTTATGTTAGAAAAAATATTGTAACCTTTAATACCTGCCGTAATATTACTGCGTATGAAACAATACGGGATAACAATTTGTATGTTGCCCCTTACAGGATTGAACAGATTAATCGGGCACCTAGCAACACTTCTATATGCTTATATAATCATTTACCTGATATAATTAAAATTTGAGCAGCCTCGGGCAATTTAAACTTACTTTAAAATCTTTTTTTTTTAGAGAGCATTATTTTTATTCTGTAGACGAGTATCTTAATTTTATATTTTAACAATGATAAGCTTTTGTTGTGCTTAATGGATTTGTTGTGGATTTTGAGTATTTCATTGTGTGTTTTTTTTGTTTATTTTGGTATCTATGCAGTTATCGCCTGTAATTTTAGAATGCTGATTGTGGACTATTTCCTAAATCTTGTAGAGAACTAGGTAGCAATTCTAATTTAATTAATTAATTAATTAATTAATTAATTAATTAAATAATTAATTATCTCTGTTTCCCTGGTAATCTGTTGGGGGCAGCACTATTTCCTAAATCTTGTAGAGAACTAGGTAGCAATTCTAATTTAATTAATTAATTAATTAATTAATTAATTAATTAATTAATTAATTAATTAATTAATTAATTAATTAATTAATTAATTAATTAATTAATTAATTAATTAATTAATTAATTGATTAATTAATTAATTAATTAAATAATTAAATTAGAATTGCTACCTAGTTCTCTACAAGATTTAGGAAATAGTGCTGCCCCCAACAGATTACCAGGGAAACAGAGAAAATGCACCCTTTTACTGTCCAGGTCACCAGACATATATCATCTTGTTATGCCCACTCTTCTGTCCCGACGACTTCCAAGTTGTGGCATTCCTTGTCAGCACATGTTTTGCCTTCGCCACCGAACCTTTAAAACTTCAAGTCCAGAATTAACCAGTTGCGTCTTTCCTCCTTGTCGACACTCACGGTACGATAGTATTTAGGCTGTAAGCCCTCGTGGAGTGCTTTTGAAATATATCAAGAAAAAACTACGTTGTCGTAGTACGTATCTAGCGCATAACCCTCTGTTATTATTTTGTTGTTTTTTTGGGGTGATTCTGCTTTTTGATTAATGATTAATGGGCAACATTTTTACATAATATGTCTGAAGGGATATTCACCAGAGGCAAGGCACTTGATTTTCTGTTGATTACCCACAACACCAAATGAAAATTCTTTGTTAACTATGCTTAGAATAAAATGTACACCGGCTTTTTCTTTGAGCATTGAGGCATTTAACCAAGATACCGGATCCCGATTAAGATTTTTTCTGTGTGTCGTGGATTTTCTAAATATTTTGTTAAAAAATAAATTTTAGGCCCATCACACCTAACTTAAATGGATTCTTCTTGCTTCCTGTTTTTATAATATTTTTTAATCATCAGGTACAAGTTTAATTATATTTTTAGCAAACAGTTCGACGACATCAAAATCTAGATATTTTGGGTGAAATTAGCGTGCCCCGATATCAGTAACTTGAGGTCAGTTGTTTAACTTTGAGCTCTGTTTCGTTAGTCTTAGACATATTAAGCGTATTTTGAGGTGTTGATTTTGATCTCTGCATGAATCACTGTAGGCAATATTGTGGTTTGCATTTTTGCTTACAAAATATGTATTTTCTAATTCATGAGCCCCTAGCTTTCTAACCCCATACATATGTACATATTCTTTTTCGCCAAACTCATGGCATGAAAAATTATAAATTTATATATTTTCCTTGTAATATGCCATAGAACATGATATGATGTGTATCGGTGAGGTTTTCTGCAAATCAAAGGCGACTGTGAGTTTTTTTTTAAGTATCACTTTTTTCAGGTGTTAGACTTTTTGTAGTTATATCTGCGTTTCTTAAATCAATCTCATGTGGGGTCTTTTGCTGTTGGATATCTTCAACATTGGTAATTACTATAATTTTCATTTTAAAGCAATCGCATTTTACGTGTGTGTCCTTCAATGAAACGGGAAAAAATAATTTCAGATCGCCAGTAAATCTTTTTTGTACATTGGTTTAGAAACATGTTAGACGTCAGAGGTGGTACACATTTCTACATACAAAGAGTACGTCATTCTTATATTCAGTGTTCGTGTTAAAATATTCCCTATTTGAATTACGTGCCTTTGTATAGTGGATTTTATAGCTAGGAAAGTAGCTAATGTGTTTGTGAACCTACTTTCTGACCTACTATGAAGTGTTGTTTATTGGCGTTTTCTCTTATACCTTTCCTGGAGACGCTGTGCAACGTTTTTTTATAGAGATAAAGTACAGCTTGCCCACTTTTATAGTGCAGGAGCTAGTCTAAATAAAATAAGAGTTGGATATTGTTGTACACTTTTGACCTTCGGCTTTTTACATAATACCAAAAATACATTGAGATTGAGGATCACCGATCTTCCAGAAATGATTTGCAGTTTGGATTATCAAATTACTTTGCAGCTTCACACTTCCTTTTTTTGTATTATAAGCATCACCAAAGGACTCCTAAAATGACACTTGACAACTGAAAATAACGAGCTTAAAGGCTTGAGCATAGGGAGGGCATTGGTCAATGTCGACATCTTTTTAACACACACCTACACACAAGCGATCTCGCACGTATATGCATACACGAAGGCATTCATATACGCACGCGCGTACTCATGCGCATACTCATGCATACACTCACCCACGCAAATGTAAACTGTTTAAAAAAAACTTTGGTTTTTTTTTTTTAGACTGTGGAGGTACCCTGAGACAACCATCTGGTAAGATAATTTTTGATAACACCACATCGCACATGAATAATTACATGGTAAGTATTGTTGGTATTGCTGCCTTCTGTGTTTTTTTTACGGTGCTTATGGCTTGTTAACAATTCCAGGACTTTTATTTACATTAATAAGCAAAATTGTGATCCACTTTCTCAGTGGCTATCGAATGTATTTCAAAAACCAACCCATACAACTCATACACAGATCACGTAGAAATCTCAGTTTTAGTTCATGTATGTTAGTTTATACAGGCTGTTAGAAGTAGGTGGTACCACTACTATGGTTGGAGAGGGTGGCGAGGTGGACAACGTACAGACTAATACAAACGGCAGATAACATGCCGAGGAAAGTCAGTCTGAGGGGGTCCGGACTCCTTGATGACAGTGATTGTCACAGGATTCTGGGAATGGTCTCGGACTTGATGCCTACAAAAATCAGCAGAGATCTGTCTTTCAAGACCGTCCTCCCGGAAAGGGAGGACTGGGACCGGAACCAATCGACCCTGTTGAGAGCGGACCTCTGCTGGTACTCTGACGGCTCCAAAACCAATATGGGAGTAGGAGCCGGCGCATATGGGGGCAGCACCGATGCTAGACTATCAGCTAGCCTCGGCAAGTACGCAACCATACACCAGGCAGAAGTTTATGCCATCAAGATGTGTGCAAGGGAAAGCTTAAAAGACCTATGCACAAACAAATCGATAAAGATATATGCAGATAGCCAAGCTGCAATAAAGGCTCTTGGTTCCTACCGGTGCAATTCAAAGACGGTATGGAGTTGTAAATCTGCCCTTAACGAATTGGGCAGCTGTAATGAGGTGTCGCTGGTCTGGATACCGGGTCACTCGGACCATGATGGCAACGTTGCGGAAGACGCGCTTGCCAGGAGTGGTGCCCAGTGTGACTTTGTCGGACCAGAACCGGTGCTGGGAATAACATCTTGCACAGCAAAACGCACCTTAAAGACCTGGACAGATAGAAGGACAATTCAATATTGGCAAAATCTTCCAGGATTAGCTCACTCTAAGGCCTTCATAAATGGCCTGTCTGAGTCAAGGGCTAAGAAACTTCTAGAGTTGAACAGACAACAACTGAGTACTCTAGTCGGCCTGTATACAGGACACTGTCGCTTGCGGCATCACATGCACCGTATTGGGATCGGTCAGGAGACCGAGTGCCGGCTGTGTATGGAGAATGACGAAACAGCAGAGCACGTGCTGTGTTCCTGTCCGGCAGCGGATAGGACTAGACACCTGCTCTTTGGCAAGGTAAAGCTTGCTCCAGAGGATCTGGATCAACTATCGCCCGCAAAGGTTATCGACCTCTGTAGGAGGCTGGATTTGTTGGGCGAAATATAGACATTAGGCGTGAGCCACAATAGACCTTATGGTCGCGGTGGAGGGACCGATATGGACCACTCATAATCTAACCTAACCATCTAACCTAACCACTACTGCTGTCTCCGAAACAGTGAGGGACTCGGTGTGCGTTATATAAGAGAAAAGTTACCGTTTTTCTGGGTAATTAAAGATTACGGATATGTTGTCAGGGTAACAACATTTCTGCAATTTTGTAGATACGGGCGACAGTTTAAAATTTAAAAAAATTTACAGTTATTAAAATATCTACACATTGTGCACAGTAACGCCTATTTATTTTTTGAGTTTGGCTTCGCCAAACACATACGTTGTTATAATTCCGGTTATGCATAAACGGTGAACAAGGTCAGGTCAGGTCAGGTCAGGTCAGGTCAGGTGGGTCAGCTTTTGTCAAGTTTCTGTCAGATTAAGCGCATAGTAGTGATAGTAGCAATGATGAAAAGCTTAGCGGTAAGCAAGTAGGTCACACCGGATCTTTTTTGCTAACCCAAGCATCTAGCAACCATGCCGTCCCTCAGGTTCATTACAAAACCTTCTCGACCTCAAAATAAAGGTCATGATTGTCTTCCATTGAGCGGAACTTACTTGACGCCTCCGTAAAGCTCTTGGTCCAAACGTTTCTGCTCGAAGACCTCCAAAAGCCTTACATTCACATAGGTAGTGGTGGGATGTTTCTTCAGTCTCACCGCCTTTCTGGCAAATAAATGGGATCCTCTCAAGACCTACTAATTCATGGCATCTTGTAAGTGACGTACTAGCACCCCGATTATGCCGCGAAGTTCTTTACGACTCCTACCAGGAATCTAGACAGTCTTGGTGGCTCTACCGGGCACCTCCATTAAGTCCTTAGTTTGTCTACTGCCACTGACTGACTTCCAGGACTTCTACATAGCTTTATCTGTACATTTATCTAGGCACCAGAGACCACTTTCCTGCTTATGCCTATAGTAGAACTCGGGCCACAGAAAATCTGCCGGGAACCAAACTTATCGGGATGATTCACCACAGTGTCTCAAAAACCCACATAAACTGTAGACTCGTTGTCTAGACCAGCTCCCCAAGAGCCTAGGCGCTTTCCTGAACCAGCGTTAATCTTATCCAGGGCGCGCAGACTGCCCGGAAGTCCGCCTGACTGTGTGAGCAAATGTGTTCATCTTTTCCAAGGCTTGTCCTCAGATCCTACCCAATAGCTAGAGACATGAGAGCCTATATATCGGTTTAGAATGCCGTGACATACACGCACAGCGCGTAATTCTCGCGCTCTTCCAGGCTATAGATGTATATTCTCGCCTTACCGGAGTGCTCCTCCTTCAGCCGTGATCCATTAGTAATATTTTACACGCTGGTAAAGTGAAAAGCAACCTCTTTTCCCCCCTGCTGGGAATTCTGAGGGTATATGCCCTCGCCAACAAAATATAATTTTTTTTTAATAACCTTGATGACGGAATTTAGAATTTCCTTTTCCACCTGGTTGGTAACTTTCAGTGTAAGCGCACAACAGGCATAAAATTAATGTAGTTGAAATTTGCTTACTAAATAGCTTTGCTGACCATTAACAAGTTTAATGTTTTTAACTTAGATAAATAAACAAATTGATTTACAGAATGTTATTCAACGTATAACTGCAGTTTCGCCAAAGTTCTCAGCTTTGTCAAATACAGAATGTATATAGGTTTCATAAAATTGTGTAATTGAATTTGTTTATTTAACTATGTTGATAATGGATCTACATCAAGTATCGGCCTCTACAATATCATATTTAATGTTTTAGTGTCAATGGAATGTGACTGTTCGTTCTGGTAGGACAATAAAAGTTTCTTTTCCATTCTTTGACGTAGGAGGTAGTTCGTCTGATTGTGCCACCGAATATGTAATGGTAACTATATAATAATTTTTTATCATAATTTATAAGTCCGTAAATTTCATATATAGAGCCACAAATCCCTTTATTTACAGTTGAGAAATGGCCAATATCCTGACTCCCCTTATTTGGATAAGGGAATTTTTTGTGGCAAAGAACCCCCGTCTGAAATGCAAACTACCAGCAACTATCTGTATGTTAAATATAAAGGATATCGGAGTATTAAGGTAAGCGAAAAGCATGCTAACTTGTTATTATGTTATCTTTATTCTTCGTTTTAGGGTTTCCATTTAAAATACCAGGAGGTATCTTACAGCTGCGGTGAAACAGTTACATTAGATGCGTTTGCGAACAGCACAGAAATCACTTCTCCTAATTACCCTAATGTACCGCCGTCACATATAGAATGTTCCTGGATAATAAACGCGCCACCTGGAGAAGCATTGAGGATCGACTTTGAAGGAAAGTTTGAATTCCGCTCCAACTCCCAGTATGTATGATATATATATATATATATATATATATATATATATATATATATATATATATATACTGTTTAGTTGCATAGACTTTACCGGCATCGCAGTTTAAAATCGCTGTAGCAACCATGGCTGTCTGTCTTCAGCAGATACATTTATTCATTGTGTTAGGAGCGCGGACTAGTTAATCAGCTATAACGGACATCCCCCCCCCCCCCTAATTGAATACGCTATATTTTTAAAGTATTAGAGTTTACATGTAGCTGGAAATGATATAAGTAAACATCTGTTGTGAATTTTAAGTAACTTGGTTTACAAAATTTTGTTTTTTCCAAATTTAAAAACTCTGGACGCAGCAAGTGCGTTATGGTAGTGAATTTTCATTAAAATGTTTTCATTGCAAATGTGTTTTCTTTTTAAGAAAGCAGGGATCAATTTTGGTTACCAGTATAACTTATATAGTAAAAACAATGTGCCATGTTTTATAAAAATAACTTTATTATGTGAAAATGTACAAAAATTTCCAAAAGTAAACTTAGTGTTCCCGGAAAAACTCGTTTCTTGGTCAACCTTATAGGTTAATAGCAAATTGGGCTATTCAAATATGAAGCATTTGATCAAAACTCGCTACCATAACGCACTTGCTGCATCCAGAATTTCTTTTCTTACAAACATGCATTATATTTAGATGGAAATTGCACAAATGCAATAACATAAGGCGTGTTTGATTAAAAAAAAAAAAGAAATTTTGTATCACCAATGACTTATGAGCCAGCCTGTGATTGTAGAAATATTTTTTTAATGTAGCTCAAGACACCCTATAAATAATATATACAATTTTTTTTCATATCTTTTATAATAACGGATATATTGAGCTTTATTGATTTTTTACAAAAATTCGACAAAAATTATATACCATTAAACGATAAACTCTATAGCTAATACTACTGCCAAGCATCAGAAAAAGGTTCTATTTGAAATTAATTTTCTGGAAACATTTTAGTAAAATCAAGGACAAGGACGGTTGAAACTAAGGGTTTGTAAAACATCCTTCTTGAGACATTTGATTTCTATAGCCCGTATTAGATTCAAGTTATTTTCCTAGATGTTGCCGATTTTGACGTTTTAAATCGCAACTTTGACGTTTTGAGGAAAACCCCAATTTATTTTTCTTTAAATGCCTATAACTTTTTTGTCTTTCCACTTATATAGCAAAGTTTTGGTAGGTAACTTAACAAAAAGGATGTAAACCCGCGTACCAAATTTGGTTGCCCTTACTTTGTTAATTCCAAAGATATAAATTTTTTTCGAAAGAAAACACAAAATGTTTCGGGAAAACCTGGTCAAATTTTCCTGGCTGAAGAACTTGTCCAAGCCATTTGCAAAAGGAATTTATTCACCAAATTTAATTGAGTTATCAGTGTGATATATATATATATATATATATATATATATATATATATATATATATATATATATATATATATATATATATATATATATATATATATATATATATAAAAATTGAAACGGACCCCGGATATGTGTTCTGGGGGGCCTAATTAGCGCTCATTTGATGAAATTCGGGATCTCCTCATTAGTGAATTTTTTAAGAAAATTCCCTAAAAAGTGCTGCAGATTGAATCATAAACATGGCTGTGATAGTTTACTGTTCTCAGAATGACAAAATATTCGTTGCAGAATCAAGTTTTCTATATATTTGGAGACATTTTACGCCGTTTTAGCAAAAATAATATAAATTTGTGTCACTGATATTCTGGCCCCATACATTCTACCACTAATTTAATTTCAGAACAAAATACCAGATTATTGATGTAATTGAAAGTTTTCTAATAAACAAACCCTAAAACGGTATATCATCCGAGTTTTAACGAAAAAATATAAATTTTTACCTACCCTACACCCGGAGCGATTTGACCCAGAAAACAATCCGAAGCGTTTGGTTGTCGGGTACTAACTGTATACCAAATTTGAAGACGATAACTCAATTCGTTCTAAAGTCATCGTGGCTAATAACAGACAGACATACTGACCGACATACCGAACGACCGACAGACTGACAAACCGACAGACCGACAGGCAAAACAAATTTACGTTCCCAAATAATGTTTTATATATGTTTTGACACTTTTTACGATTTTTTTTGAAGTTTCTGTCACCGATACCATACACTTCTACAAGTGTTGACGATGTGGAAGTAATAATAATCTGAAAGACGTGCATTGGAATGACTTAAGAGGTTAAAATATAATTCCTGACAGACAGAGTAGTTAACTGCGTAAATTGATTCATACAACGGACATAAATCATACATCAAAGATAACCAAACCATAACACGCATAAAACATACTACCCGAACTAGCAACCGGGAAATTTCGGCCACAAAAATGTCAAGAACCGTTTAAATCGTATGTCAGCAAATACGAATTTGTTTTAAGTCACAATTCAATTAATTATGTAAGTAGTGGTTTTATGTGTACGTTTAATATAATATAAAATTTCCCAGTGCACGAAGTATACGTCAAGTACATTTCCGGTAAACAAACATTTTGTCGGGGCCTCTTCGGTTCAGTGAAAGAATGCTCGCCTAGTACGCAGGCGGTTAGCGATCCGCACAACTACCGCTTTATAAGCTTATTAAACAAATTATCCTAAATAGTGGAGAAAATAATTCTTGATGGACATACAACTATAGAAAGAAGAAATAAATGTCTGTTAGACTGTCAGTTTGGTTTTAGGGAAAAGATAGAACTGTGCATCAAGTAGGCAACATAACTAGTTAACGACAAAAAGCAAAATTTTAACAAAGACAAAGTATGGTGTTACTAAAATTACATGCTTTTAGTGGATTGCACAAAAAACGGTAGATAACCTAAAAAGTTGAAATGATAGGTATAGAGGACCTTATATTGCTCGAAAGGGAATACAATTTTGTATCAGAAAATGGAAAAAACAGAGGGTGCTCCATTTGACAAAACCGACTCATGAAGGTTTGAATTTAACTAAACTCGGCATTAAATTTCCATCACCCTGTATGCAATTAGGCCTCGTTGAAAGTATAGGTGGGAAGCTTGGGAACCTGCTAGTCGTGCTGTGAATATTGTTGTTCTATCTTCCTTACTGTATGTGTACTCTAAATGGTTCCAAATTAGTTACAGTTTCTTTGTTTGTTTTTTTTTGGTGAAAAAACTAAATTCTTGAAAACGGTTTGTTTTAGGAATAGGGAACTGTGGCTAATGAGAGTACAGTCGAGACTATATCACCTTTTGACGACCACCACCACCACGAATAGGGAGACTTAAAAAAGTCCACCTAAAACGATACGTCGAATCCAATAATGGCAATAATATACACGGCGTTCTATTTAAAATAACGAAGAATACATCAACTTCCGTTATAGCCGAGAGTGGCACTCACACGTCATTATTAGCGAATTTTTATTTAAAAAAAATTCGTTACTAGAGAGGTATCGATTGTGACAATTTGCAAAAATTTTTGCAAATGAGCGTGAATTTGGGCGCCTAGAACCCGAAACCAAGGCCCGTTTCAATTTATATATATATATATATATATATATATATATATATATATATATATATATATATATATATATATATATATACAGTGTGTCCAAGATAAGGAGGGGATAGTTTTTTTCGAATACTCCGGAAATAATCGGAATTTCCAAAATTTCAAAATAAAGTTTAATTGAGCTCTAAAATGGGCAACTTTTTTCTAATTTAACCCACCCTGTATCTCTTACGGTTTCCGATTTCCCCATGCTATCCCCTCCTTATCTTGGACAGACTGTATATATATATATATATATATATATATATATATATATATATATATATATATATATATATATATATATATATATATATATCCAACCGAAACCTCAAAAACCTATTAACCGATTTTGATTAAACTTGGCAAGAATATTTCTTTTATTAATATCTTCGATAGGTTCATTATCCAGCACTATTGAACAAGTTGTTCCAACAAAAAAAAATTGTATTTCAAAAAATAATAAAGCTATTTTGGTGAATTTGGTTGATATGTTGCTCCCGTAAATATCTTCCAACAGACCAAAACTCAATTTTATAGAAAATTTATTTTCGTAAATTTCGGCAGCCGCTCTATAGTTTCTGTCGGTTTGCCAGACTCTTTTCTTGTGCAGCAAACAATAAATGTACAACGTCCGATGCGCTAATTAAAATAAAAGTAGAATACCCAAAAGTATAAGTAACACCCTAATGGTCCGTACGTCTGCAATAGACAGGTACGTGTCCACTTAGGAGCTACGCTGTATTCCGAGCAGCTCAAGTGAAAACGGGCTGGGTTCAAAGATCTTAAAAGAAAAAAGGGAACCATATACCAAAATTTTATAGAAAATTGAGTCATATAAATTTGAAGCATATAATGAAAATTCGCTACCATAACGCACGAGTGTGTGTGTGTGTGTACGAGCAATAACTCAAAACGTACTCAACTGATTTCAATCAAACTTTGCACATATCTTCATTTTGTTAGGACCGCATACGAGTTCGTTAGCCAGCCTAGTCCGACCAGTGTTTTTTTTTAATTATTTTTTTTTTGAAAAAAAAAATTATTTAAAAAATAAGAAAGTTATTTTAATGAAATTTGGTAGGTATGTTGCCCTGGTAAAGACCTTACTACCTACATACCAAAATTCAATTTTCTAGGTTTATAGCAAATTGGGTTATTCAAATGTGAAAGATTTAATGAAAATTTGCTACCGTAACGCAGTTTCTGCGTCCAGAATTTACTTCTAAATTATTCTTCTCAACTGGTACTTAAAATAAACTCTAAATATTCAGATTGCCTAACAAGCACCTACATCATATTATTATTTTCAGATGTTCTGACGAGTATGTCGAACTAAGAGATGGAGGTACAAAGTTTAGCCGTTTTATAGGGAGATTTTGTGAACAAGCACCAAATTCTCAGTACACCTCTGGCAATGTAGCTCACATTACCTACTTTACTGAGACTGATAGTCCTGAGGCTGGATTTAAGGCTAAAGTTAGCATAGGTAAGTATAAAGTTATTTATTATCTACAGAAACAACAATAATAATAATAATAATAATAATAATAATAATAATAATAATAATAAAAATAATAATAATAATAATAATAATAATAATAATAATAATAATAATAATAATAATAATAATAATAATAATAATAATAATAATAATAATAATAATAATAATAATAATAATAATAATAATAATACTATTAGTTTGGCATATTTGGTAGTCTATTGGCATTCAACTTGGTGCCTTATATGGGGCTGTAGTAAACTTTTTAATGGTAGCGTAGTTGCGCTCCAAGGAATCTGATCTGCATCTTATTGCCAAATGATGTCAGCAGATAAATAGGTGAAAAAACCTATAGAAGTTTCAGTCGTCTAATTTGCTCTATAATGTAGGAGGATAGCCATTGAGATCTAGGTATTATGCCTAATTTGATATGCCATGGAGGTTCGCGAAATCAAACCAGAGCAACCTAAACCATCTTTTTTTATCACTTTATGAAAATGGTGCTGCAAATTTAATCATAACTTCCACATAGCTGTTATAATCAACAGTCCTCAGAAAGACATTGTCATGAAATTTAGGGTCCGTGACTTGGTCACAAAGAAAATATTCGTATCCCTGTACCCATAAAGTTCTGAAACGTTATATTACTGAAGTTTTAACCAAAAAAAATATTTTAATTTACACCAAATCACCCCTCGCCCCTGTCCCGATCTTACACGCCCTCCCACCGTATACCCAAAAAAGTCACATGGATTCATCCTCAAGCACAAAACACAAAACCAAAACCAGCCAGAAGGACCAACCAACAAGTAGATCAGGTCTGGTCAGGTCAAGGATAAAACCCAGTAGATATCGGTTGTATAGATGAAAACAGACCACAAAAAAAAATTATATACATATACAATAAAAAAAAAGAACGGAAAAGATAAAACTCAGTAGACATCAGTTGTATGGACAAAAATACACAACAAACAAATAAATTTATATTAAAAAATATTTACAAAAAAATAGTAATAAGATCTATAGGTAAATACACACAATCAAAAAATAAAACTATATATACAAGTAACTGACAGAAGCCAGCAGTACACACAAGGACAACACACAAAACAAAAACAAAGCAAAAACCCAAATAAGGATTCAAACATCCAAGCAAAGCAGCATCACACAAAGAAACACCACACAAACTGTAACAGGCACAGCACAAACAAACACACAACAGCCACCCCAGCAAAATGTTAGCACAGAGTAAAGTTAGCAATCAATTCGTCCCACCTTCCCGCTCGTCATTGCGGCAAGTCACACCTTCAAGCGCCGCCTAAAACTTTCTATTGAAACGCTTTCTCTCAAATTCCGCAGCAGCAAGTTATACAGTCTCTGTCGCAAGTAAGTGTGACTTCTTTGACCGACACTTTTCTTACATCTATCCTTTCTGCAATTTCCTCTGGGTCTAGTGTCGTAGCGAAGGTCCCAGAAGGTCAAGCCATCAGGATGCTTGTACCCCTTGACCAAAACCGTATAAAAATAAAGTCTCCTGCAGTCCAGGAGTCCAGACTCACTAAACAGATATTCGCTTGCATAAGTCAATCGTCTACGGTATATTACTCTGAGCACCCATTTCTGAACCGCATCCAGCTGTTTAAATATCTTATCTCTTGCGCCACCTCTTCCTTTTTATCTATATTTAAGTGTTTCCTAAGGAATTGATACCCACAAATAAGGGACCCGATTCTTTCAACAACTTGATCCAGCTGCTTATCCCACCTAAAATGTTTGTCCACTATGATGCTCAAATATTTTATACTGCTCGTCTGCTCTATCTCCACAGTCTGATCTGCTTCAGTCTTAATCAGCAATGAGTTGTTACTAGATAACTCACTTTTATACGTTGAAAATGGAAATTATTAAGTTTTCTCCCGATGTTATGTCAGGATGTTTGAGTGGAACTAAACCCTTGCAAACCCTGCCTCGGCCCTGTTTTGTATCCTGCTCCAAGTTTGATCGCCTGAGAATACCACAGTGTCGTCGGTGTGACTTATGACTTACCCCCCACAGTCAAGAGCCAATAGATAATTAATATATACATTAAACAGGACAGGTCGCAAAACTCTACCCTGTGGAACCCCACAGCCAGTCTCCAGTGCATCACTATAAACACCATCAATCTTGACCTGCTGTTTTCTGCCATACAAATAGCTCTCCATCAGCTTCAAGGTGACTCCTCTTACTCCTCAGGCTTCCAATATTTCCAAGAGGATGCAGTGATCAACAGTGTCGAAGTCTTTGGCCTGGTCAACAAAAATGCCGATTGATGGCTTTCCCGCATCCAGAGCCTTATAGACTCCCGAAGTTAAGCATGCGATAGCATTATTAGATGACTTTGCCTCACGAAAGCCAAATTGTCTATCGAATATCAATCCATGCTTGTTGAAAAACCAACCAGTCTGTTTTTAAGCGCCGTCTCCACAATTTTAGCAACTGTGGTAATGAATGCAATTGGCCTATAGTTGACCATATCCAGTTTATCACCCGATTTAAAAAAGGGTTTTATGATTCCAAGTTTTAGGAATGTAGGGAACTCTCCAGTTTCAATAATTGTGTTTAAAAGACGTGTCAGCGGTTTCATGACCAAGGCAGAAATTTGCTTCAATACATCTGCCGTTACAGTATCGTGGCCTGGTGCCTTCCTCTGCTTCAACTTACGTATTATACTTTCCACCTCTTCCTATGTTGCAGGCCTTATATAGACTGAACCTTTAATATGTGCAACATCACA